>OX393552.1:21448011-21755511 GCA_947650365.1 Chamaelirium japonicum
TCTGTCGTAGCCGGCTTTGAACAGCAACTTGGCAGCATTTTTCCCCCAACTCCCTTTCGGCTTGAATCCGAGTTGATTCGGGTCAATTGATTTGACAGGTCTGTTAGGGTTTGGAGCTCGCGTCAGACTAGGTAATGACAACGTCATTTCTTGAAGAGTGATGACGTTGACCTGTGATAATGACGGGGCTAGCTTCCTTGTCGGAGTAAAAGGCGATCGCTCGGATTTACGGAGCCATTGAGGTGCAAGACGCAGGACTGGCGTCGCTTGGATGGGCAACAGAGTATGTTGCATTGCTCTTGACTCGAAACTGATGCGCATCCTTTGCCTTGATCTTGGTGCTTCTTGGACATGGAGTTTCGTCTTGTCGGAAGGTTGCATCGATTTTGCAGTTGGATGAGCCTCGCCCAGTTTTACCTCTTCAGCCTTCTGGACTCGAGGGGTTTTAGCTGGAAGGACTTCCGTGACTAGGTTTCTCGATTGGTAGAACTTGGCGTCGGCCAAATGTGCCTCGGCCTCATTGAATGGCTTGTCATCAGCAATTATGCATTTCTCTATGCCTTCTTCGTAGTACTTGAGTCACTAGTGCCAGGTGGACACTACAACGCCATTCTCGTGTAGCCATGGCCTACCTAATAGGAGGCGATATGACGTCTGGCAATCGATGATGTGGAAGAGGACCGTTGTATCTAGTAGGCCGATTGAAAGCTTCAGGCGGATGATTCCGATAGTGGACTGTCCGCCCTGGTTGAACCCTTGAATGACCAATTGGTTGGGCGAGAGCTGGTCGTTGGTGATGCCGAGTTACCGCATTGTCTGGATAGGCATGATATTGACGGCGGAGTCACAGTCCAACAGGATTCGATTCATTGGCTTCTCCTTGATGTATCCCGAAACGTAGACAGGCCGGTTGTGCAATCGTGTCCCGAGTTGCAAGTCCTCATCCGAAAAGGTTATAGTCGCATCACACGAGGCCACAACTTTGCCCTTCTGGTCGTCCTTCCTCTTCCTCTTGTAGCTATCCGGGTCGGCCAAGGCCGCAACCATTGCTAGGCGAGCCTTCTTCGGAAGATGCAAAACTTCTACGAGCGACAAGTGCAGAATTGTTTCGTCGTGAGAGGCGGTGCCCCCTTCGTCGGGATCGTCTCCCTCATCAGTAGAGTCGCCTCCTTTAGAAGTTTCGATTTCATCTTTTCCTTCCGACGCCTTATGTTCTTCGACCATGCAACAAGACACCCTGATGTGTTGATCGACTGGGAGAAAGTGATCGGGGAAGAATTCTTGCAAGGTTGTTGGTTCTGGAAGGCTCAGTTGAAGGAGATCATCTTGGCTTGTTGGCGGCACTTTGAACGACTTCCTTCCTGGAGTCTTGCTTTTCTTCTTGTAGGTCTTCTGCTCGGGAAACCTCCTCATCATACGGTCTTGCTTGTGCTGCTTTTCTTGTCGTGGCCTTCGCCGCCGGGGTAGCATGACCCATGCCTCTTCGTTGGTGGATTCTCCTTCGCTGAGATGATGATTGGCAGCCGCCACTGGTTCCCTTGGGGATACTTGTTCTTCCGGAGGCTCTACTGGCTCGTCCTCCGATCCCTAACCGGTGGGCTTGATTTCCTCGATCAAAACTGATGGAGGCTTTGAGTAGAGGACGTAATAGTCGAACTTCCCCGAAGGCTGGCCCAGCAGACCGACTTCTGGATCTCCTCGCTCGTATCTCCTTTGGAGCGCTCGTTGGGATATAGCATTGCTTGGAAGAGGTGCTGGCATGAGCGATGGTTGCCCCCAGGGCAGCGGTGTTTCTTCCTCGGTGAGCGCAGGAGTACGTTGGCATCACCTCAAGACCTTCGGCTGGAAAACTGTCTTCGCGGTTGGTCTTTGACGGTTGATGCGCAATTTGGGCATTCTTTGTCGTGCAGCAACGAGTACCGGTGAGAAGGAGCTGAAGGTGATGGACGTCATGTTGGCCATAGCGACCTCTCCGGAGTCGATCTCTATCTTCTATTGCTTTGCGAGCGCCATTATTCTTTCCTTGAAGACGAAGCATCTTTCGATGGGATGACTTACCACCCAGTGATATTTACAGAAGAGAGGGTCGTCGACGTGATGCATCTGCTCGGGCCTCTTCGAAGGAGGAAGCTCTATCATCTTCTCTTGCAGCAGTTGATCGAACATGGAGGAGACTTTCGAGTCCGGGAAGGGGTACTCCTTGGCTTCGAGCTCTTCGAGAGTCATCCTTTGTCTTGGCGACGGAGGCGGCGGTATGGCGACTCCCTTCTTCTAATCCAGCTTGCCACCGATCTTGAGCGGCTTGGAGGTTGAAGCGACGTCAACGACATTAGCTTGTTTCAGTTTCGGTGCTTGCGGCTTGTCCTTCTTCTCCACCTTCGAGAAGTCCTTGTTCTTCGAGTCCCCGCGGCTTGCTAGGCTGAGTTCCATATCGTGAGCTCGAGTTGCGAGTTCTTCGAAAGACCGAGGTTTGATACCCTTGAGGATGTAGAGCAGGCCCCAGTGCATGCCTTGGGTGCATATCTCGATGGCCGAGTCTTCAGACAAGCGATCTCGTGAATTTAGCGCAAGGTTCCTCCATCTGTCGATGTAGTCGATCACTGGCTCGTCTTTCCTTTGCTTGACGTCGGTGAGTTCGATCATGCTAACGGTGCGTCTGGTGCTGTAGAAGCGATTGAGGAACTCCCTCTCCATCTGATCCCAACTGTCGATGGTCCCTGGAGGAAGATCAATGTACCAGTCAAAAGCATTACCTTTGAGGGTGTGAACGAACTATTTTACCATCTCGTCGCCATATGTGCTAGCATTGTTGTAGGTTTCGATGAAGTGAGCAACGTGCTGTCTTGGATTTCCCTTTCCGTTGAAGTGCTGGAACTTTGGTGGCTGGAATCCGATTGGGAAACGTAGCTGTTGGATTCTCGCGGTATAAGGTTTCGAGTATACCGCCGTGATTGGAAGAAGACCACTGCCGTGGGAGCGCATCATGTCGGCTACCAACGCTTGTATCTGCTGAGCATTCATTATTGCTGTTGTCGGAGATTGTGTGGCCACCGAGACTGGTGCTGGCAAGACGACTTCTGCCGGGATAGGAACCGACGAGAGTGCTGGCGTAACTGCTTGAATTGTCGGAACTACCTCTGTAGGAGCGGGGGTTGAAGACGGAGCTGGAGCGGCTACTAGAGAAGCAAGGGGTTGACTGACTGCTGCAGTGTCTTTTGCACTTAGCTTTTGAAGCAGAGTATTGATGTGACGATCCTTCTCCTCCATCAGTCGAGTAATCTGCACCATATGCTCGCTCATCTGCATGACTTGGAGCTGGAGAGCGGACGGAGGATGGTGACGGAGGACGTCCCGATGTTGCATGCTAGCATCCTCGCCGTCATCGTCGGAGACGTAGTTGCGCCGACTTGCTTCTGGTTAATGATTGATGTTTGCCCCCTGCAGAGGAGGTGCAACTTCTGCTGGAGAACCTGAACGGGCTCAGGATTGGGGCTGGTCCTCCCCAGACTTCTGGACATGGACTCCAGGATCGAGGCTCATTTCTTTATGCACCAAGGCCTCGTCGGCGCTTTGGCGAGCATCTTCGGTAGTAGTTTCTGGCATGAAGACATCCACAAGAGTTCAAGTACGTCGAGTGTAGACGCGTACCATCGAGGGAGCATCACCCTCCGGGTTTGCTGGATCACTGTGTCGGAGTAGAGGAGACTCGATGATTGGCGAGAGGCTTGGAGCAAACGCATCGTTGCTTGTCCCGGCCATTGCGAACTTGGAGCGACTTCTTCAGCCGTACGGATGAAAGGAGAGGGGTCCCACCGGGCGTGCCAGAAATCTGTATGCATAAAAAAGGTACGGGTCGTCTTTATTGCGCAAAACCAGATTACAAGGGTGGCCGGGACCCGGGTGGCTCGGGGTTGGCGAGTCCGGGTTGCGGCGAGTGTTGATCAAGGGATTATAGGAGAGATCCTCTGGAGGGTCCCTTTGATTCGCGTCTCTACGTGGTGTTCGTGCGAGAGCTCTGAAGGGGTTGCCCAGGACAGGGGGTCTTTACAGGGTGAGGGCTTTTGAGAGGCTAAGGAATATCCGCTGTTTCTTTGGTCCCTTCCGTGCTTCGTGCTTCCTCGGCTAGGGGGTCTTCAGCTTCGTTCCTCGGTCTTCGTGTCTTCCTTGTTCCTTGCTTGACCTCGGCGTCCTTGATCGTCGGTTCGCGGCGTTGATCATGCTTTTGGCGTTGGCTTTGGCTTTGGCTTGGCTTTGGTGTGGCTCTGGCTTTTGCTTTGTTTTGGCGCTTGCGCTTGGACGTAGATGGGGGAGACTTGCGATGCTTTCGTTCTTCCGGACTTCGCGTCGTATCAGCTAGAACGTGCGGTGCTTCTGCTCGAGACCGACGTAGTTGCTTGGCTTTGGCACTTGCGTTGCTTTGGCGTGGGCTTTACCAGGGCTTTTGCTTTGGCTTCTTGCGCAGGTTTTGGCTTCAGCATAAACTCGGTCTTCTTCTCGAACGACGTGGGCTACTTCTTTGGTGCTTCGATGGTTTGGGTGTCGACTGGACTTCTCTTCTTCTCCAGGCTTCTTTGGCGTGATCGGAGTCGAAGAATGCTTACGAAGATAGTGGGGGTAGCACCGATCTCCGTGCGACGGTTGTGGCGTCGGCTTTTGTTGATGAAGACGGCGGGGGTAGCGACGGTCTTCGTGCGACGGTTGTAGCGTCGGCTTTTGTTGATGAAGACGGCGGGGGTAGCGACGCTTCAGGTAGTCTTCTCCAGGCTTTCTTCTTCGTGGATGGAGTAGACGTTCGTCGAAGGCGACGGGTTGATGACGCTTCGTTCCTCTTCTCCGGGCTTTAGAGCTTGATCGGAGTTGAGGGTTTGTTGGAGCCGACGAGGTAGTGCCGCTCCGAGCTTCTTCTCCGGCCTTTGCTTCTGGCATCTTCAGAGTCGAAGGGTCTTCTTCTCCGAGCTTTCTTCTTCATGCACGGAGTCAAAGTCTTGATCTTCTTGTGCAAGGGTCTTCACGTTGATGAGGGCTTTCAATGGACTAAGCCGATCCCGAAGGGACAGGCTTGCCCATGCCTCGTGAAGCCTTGGGTCAATGAAGAAACGTCTCCTTTTCTGCAGAGCTTCCTCGCTTTGACTTTAATCTTTGACCTGCGACGATTGTGGCGTCGGCTTCTTTTCCGAGTGTATTTGGCGTAATCGGAGTTGAAGGCTTTGTTAAAGATGACGGGTGTAGCGTCGCTTCGTTCTTCTTCTCCGGGCTTTTGAGCTTGATCGGAGTCGAAGGCTTGTTGGAGACGACGTGGTGGTGCCGCTCTAATCTTCTTCTTCGGCCTTTGCTTCTGGCGTCTTCGGAGTCGAAGGGTTGTTGGAGAGGACGGGATGATGCCGCTCCGATCTTCTTCTCTGGCCTTTGCTTCTGGCGTCTTCGGAGTCGAAGGGTTCTTCTTCTCCAAGCTTTCTTCTTCGTGCACGGAGTCGAAGTCTTGATCTTCTTGTGCAAGGGTCTTCACGTTGATGAGGGCTTTCAATGGACTAAGCCGGTCCCGAAGGGATAGGCTTGCCCGTGCCTCGTGAAGCCTTGGGTCGATGAAGAAGCGTCTCCTCTTCTGCAGAGCTTCCTCGCTTCGTCTTCAATCTTCCGACCTGCGACGATTGTGGCGTCGGCTTCTTCACCGGGCGTATTTAGCATAATCGGAGTTGAAGGCTTTGTTGAAGATGACGGGTGTAGCGTCGCTTCGTTCTTCTTCTCCGGGCTTTTGAGCTTGATCGGAGTCGAAGGCTTGTTGGAGACGACGTGGTGGTGCCGCTCCAATCTTCTTCTCCGGCCTTTGCTTCTGGCGTCTTCGGAGTCGAAGGGTTCTTCTTCTCCGAGCTTTCTTCTTCATGCACGGAGTCGAAGGGATGATCTTCTTGTGCAAGGGTCTTCACGTTGATGAGGGCTTTCAATGGACTAAGCCGGTCCCGAAGGGATAGGCTTGCCCGTGCCTCGTGAAGCCTTGGGTCGATGAAGAGCACGTCTCCTCTACTGCAGAGCTTTGCTTCTTGCCATCCGACCTGCGGCCCTTTTGACCCCTTGAGCCTTCTCCCTCCCCCTCTATTTATAGGCAAAGGGGGAGGGGAGAGATATGGGAAGTTTTTAATTTTAAATACCTTTAATATTTCCCCCATAATTACCCAAGATTTATTCATCCATTGATGAGGGGAATAAGTCTTTATTCGTTTTCTTTTTCTGACGGGGTAATTATGGCTGAATTTTGCACACGAAATCGATGGCGACCCGGCTCTTCTTCTTTTCCGTCGGATCGAGGGATCGGCGCAGATTCACGTGTGGGTAGACGTCATGCGCAACCTCCCCCCGCGCATGGCGGTAGTTCTTTCCTTTTCTTTCTTTTCTTTCCTTTTCTTTTCTTTCCTTTTTCTTTTCTTTCCTTTCTTTTCTTTCCTTTTCTTTTCTTTCCTTTCTTTTCTTTTTCCTTTTCTTTTCTTTCCTTTCTTTTCTTTTTTCCTTGCAAGGCCGGCCTCCCCATGGGGGGTCCGAATCCTTAGTGGGGGCTGGCCTCCCCATAGGATTTGTTACCTAGTATGGGGCCGGGTGGGCCCCACTTGAGGATGGGCCCACCCGGCTTCTTGTCGGGCGCGAGTCGGGTCCGAGTCGTGGTGTGCGTCGGGTTTGCACCCGCGTAGGGGCATGCGAGTCGGGTCCGGGTCCGAGCGCATGTCGGGTTCGCATCCGCGTAGGTGCACGCAAGTCGAATCCGGGTTAGACACAATTTGTGTGTCTACAATTACTTTCTCCAGGAATGTGGCCTGAGTGTGACAAAGCTCTATTCCTGCTACTATTGGGGTAATCATTATGAAACAAGATGAATTCTATTTAGGGTTCCCTTTCTTCCATGGGGGATCGAAGAGATAAGTTGAAGTCTAAACTCAAAGGATGAAAATCGAAAACTCTCTCTCTCTCACATCGGGAGGTCGGTTTTAATTATTTCTTGCTTATCTCCACTATGATTATCCAAAAAATAGTGACTAATAAGTTAAATGCCATCCATAGGAATTCTTGGTGGGTTTTCAAACCCAACATACAACATCTTTATATGCTTAGCTTGAATAATATTTTCAAACCAAAACTTCATGGTGGATTGGGTTCTCGTGACCATGCATTAGTCAACTAGGTTTTATTATTGAAAACTGGCTTGGCTTTACTTAAATAATCCCGATTTCTGTCGGGTTCTCTTATAAAGAAATATGGTTCACACTCGAGTTTTTAGTTACACTCTTTCAATTCTGGAGCCTTCTTGGTGTGATTGTGCTTATTAAAGGGTAGAGACCTTGTTCTACCACATGTCTATTGGACGGTCCAGAGCTCTTTTTAGCTAATTTTAACGAAACTAACTCGAGATTATGGAAGGTTACTCAGGTTGCATGAAATTGGTCTCAATCAATTTAAGATCAACGTACATTATTATGAGAATCCATCTTGCTATTACCCCAGACCATGACGTATTGGCCTGAACCTCGACCACCGGTGGTGGAAACTTTATTGTTCAGTCGGCATACAGCTTACTAGTGATTTTTAAAGTTAACTATGGGGCTTTAACCTCTACATCTTTGAGTGGTTTCTGTCGGAAGGACCTTGGAAGCCCAAGGAAATCCCATTGAAGGCTCAGATGTTTGTCTGGAGAGCACTCCGTGGTTGCATACTTGCATCCCTACATCTAAGAGAATAACAACCCAACTTTATCATATAGATAGCACATGTTCTCTTTGCAACTTGGATGAGGAATCCGTCGAGCCTGTATTGTTCTATTGTTCATTTGCCCGGATAGTATGGTTTAGTTCAGACTATAAATTTAATATGAAGGGTAATTAACAATCTTTGGGTTATTGGATTCGTCGACTTTGAAGTTGGACATGAATAACAAGTCTTGGTTAAGCTATGACTCTATTATCCTTTGAAATATTTGGATGGTCATGAATTGTTGGGCATTGTTTGATAGGGTTCAACCCATACAAGAATCTATTTTGATATTCTCTAAGATTTTGTTTAGAGACCTCTCTACAGTCTAACATAGAAGCCCTAAACCTCGCCCTTCGCATTGGCTTCCCCCGGATAGGGATGCTCTAAAGGCTAATGTGGATGGCACGATGGGTAGTTCGCTATCAACAACTGGAGTTATTATGAGGGATAGTTCGGGGTCCCATATTCTATTATATGGCCATATTTTTGGGGTGTGTGAAACCATTGAAATTGAACAATCCCTCATGGGTTACGGGTTCTCTAAGGAATTTTGGCTCCTCATGTCAATGATGTTATCGTGTCCTGAATGGGGATCTCTCTCCACCATAGCGGATACATAACATTGTATCTGACTACAAGCTCATCTCTTACAGATTTACTCTCTCGTAGGTTCTCTCATGTAAAAAAAGACCAAAACTCTTGAGCCGATTATGTAGCCAAGTTTACGTTGAAGGAGCGAATTTTGCTCTCTTCTGTTTCTATCTCCCATTGTATCTCCTATATGTCTAGTGATTTTAGAGGATTTTTTTTTTTCAATTAAAAATCCAACCCATCCAGTAGGCTCCACTTCTTTTTATCTCGAAACTGGGTACCAAGTCCAACGGGTTGTCCAACGCCAGTTGATCCGGATAGAAAGGAGGGGAGCCTACTCGATCAGGTGGTTAATTCATTAATGATATTTAATAGTGTCCGTACAAAGCACCTCATCAAAAAGAGGTAAGATACAACCAGGGGACCAAAGAAAAGCAAAACCAGCATTACAATGAAGAGCATGAGAAGCTAAAACATGAGCTGCCTGGTTGTTATCGCGAACAACATGATTAATCTCGCATATGACGAACAACTTAGACAATCTCATGTATTCCATGATGGTGTTATGGATCTTCTAGGGAGGAGGGGTGTCCTTCTCCAATAAGAGTGTAATGACTGAAATATTATCACCTTCTAGCATCATATTGTTGACTATTTGTTGTAGACATAGTTTAATACCTTCCAGCATGACGAGTGTTTCCGCTTCAATCGCGGAACAACCAGGAAGAATCTTGCCAGCCACCCATAGTACTTGACCACAAGAATCTCAAGTAATGATTCTGCAAGCCTAATTATTTTCACCCACTGAAGCATCCACATTGATCTTCAAAAACCTTTCCGGATGGCACTTCCATGTCGGTTTAGTGCTATCATTCGGCTTTGGTCTGTCTTCCAACGAGGGGATGGTATCAAATTAGTTGTATAGGTTTTTAGCCATTGCAAGAATATACCCCAAATTAGGTGCAACACCTTCGAAAATGACATTATTCCTCTCTTTCCAAATTGCCCATAAAATGTAAAAACCCAGCTTCAATTTGTTACTTGTGAGAACACATAGAGCCCTCATTTTGGTCAACAAGGAAACATTTTGATTATCCGACAGAGGAACATATCCTACACGAATCCAAGCCCGTCGAGAGATATCACACTCAAAAAATAGATCGGTCTCATTTTCCAGGTCAATATTGTAGAAGGGACATGATGAGGGGAGTTGAGGTATGAAGGCTGCCAACCGCGACCGCTATGAGAGACTGCAAGCTATCAGCCCCTCTACATAAACATTTGTACTCAGGCATAAGACCCTTGATTTTCAAAATCTTCTTCCAATCAAAGAGATTGTTATGGGATTCAATCTATTGGTTGGAGCTCAGTAAAGTATGTTTGAGTGACTGATGATAGTCCGAGCCCACCGAGTAATTGCCCGAAGCTGTCCAAATCCACCCCAATTGGTCGGGCTAAGGGATAACATCTCAATATGGTTATTGTTGTAGCTCGTGTGTCCTTAGCGTGGATTTTTCTGTATTAACATTAATAAAGATGCCTTTGGTTATTGCTTTAATTAGAATACTACTCTGTTATATGATAATACTCATATAATAAAAGGACCATAGGGAACACAGTAGGCCACTGAGGCGCATGGAGGATCCATGCTTGGGAGACCCAGTGGACCAGTTCTGTGTAGACCTAGATCTAGTTCACAGCTTAGGTGATGCCGGTTGCTTCACCGAGAACAAGCTGTTGGCAGGTAGAGGATGTGGTGAAGTCTCCACCACGGGAACGTGGGATTCCCATTCACCTAACCAAGCATGATGATCGTGTTGAACAGGAACCAAGACGGTGCATAGTTCAGTGATTCAGACACTGGTGCATAAACCGTCTTACTACTATAGATAATCTGTCCTTAACCCTGAGGGACCATGATCACTGGGCCAACCAGTTGTGTGGTGCTTTGATATGCCAACGTGTGCGGACCTTCCATAGTCCAATACCACGGTACATTGGGTTACCCGACTGGCGCTTGAGTGACATGTAATCCCTACAGGTTATCCGACGTCCAGTGTTGGATGGGTGCGTTTTGATGAGTCAATCTATCCCCACAGTTAACCCAGGCCTGGTGGTTGTCAGTATGACTGACGATGTTCCGGATGCTAGGCATAGCACCGGAAGGTGTGTAGTGTTATAGATGACAAGTCATCAAACTCTAGTCAGATGATCGATCGGGATCTGACGGTGCTCCCCACCGCCCGAGTCGAATCATGGCACCAGTAATAGGAGGGACTGAGGATTATCGGAGTATAGTAGAGAACAGGGTTACGAGGACAGGGTTACGAGGGAGTAACATAAGTTTAGGATCACTAGAGTTCAACTCGCGTCGCACTCTTGGTGGCTACGCGGGTTAATCAGATTAGGGCTGATTAACGAAACTTTCGGTGTGTCACCGGAACAGTTAATCAGGGATCTGGTTGAAGCTAGAGATCCCGAACCCTGAAGGTTCCACCCTGTCGTTGCGTATAGGAATTATTCCCCGACCTGGTTGGATACGTTGGATGCGAAGTAGCGCGATGGAGCGCAAGCCCGGAGCCTAAGAACCTAATTCATATGTGTTACGGGTCGTAGGGGTATTTTGGTAAATACTAAAATATGGCTCAGAACATATTGAATATGGATCTTAGAATGAGCGGAATAATTCCAGGAGCTCATAGGCACTGACGGAACTCGATTCCGAGCAGCGCACCTCATTCAGTCTCTCTTTCAATTTTTTATTTTTCGTGAAAGGCGTTTTCATCCAGGCTTCACGATAGACATTGGAAATCCCTAAAACCGATCCCCCCTTTATCCTAATCTACTAGGGGCCGGCCCTAGGTTCCTTGAAGCTATAAGAGATCGGCCCTATAAGAGAATAGGGAGAGGAAGGGCCGGCCCTAAGCTTCCCCCTCTCCTCCAAAAATCCGAACCCCCTTTTTGCCTCCTCCTTTGTGGTTTCGGCCAAGGAAGAAAGAGGAAGAAGAAGGGAGAAGAAAGAGGAAGGAAGGAGAAGGAATAAGAGAGAAAGAGAAGGAGGAAATCTTGCGGCTCGCCATCGTCTTCGCAACTAATTCATCCGTCGGCTATCTTTGCACTCAGAGACGGGATTTCGAGGATTCTTCAATTCGCAAAGGACAAGGTGCTATCTGACAGTTTCTCTTGCGATTCAAGTGTGGTTCTTCATCGTTCCGTCATCTCCGGATCATAGATCTATAAGGTATGATGATTCTAAACATCTAACTAGATACATGCATGTCTTCCGTAGATCGTAGTATGCCTCTAGGGTGTCCGCACATATGCTAAGATCATAGATTTGCATGTAGATTGTTTTGTATAATTAATTGTAATGAAACATACACCATATGATCTTCGGATCTATCTTTTGCTTCTGCTGCGACTCTGATAAGTGGATCCAATTCCAACAGTTATAAATATCAATCCCCAACCCATGGTATGAAGCTAATCTCTCTTCCACGTGTCGGAGCTACAGTCAAACAGATCGGCTACGTACAAGTCCCTAATTCTCCGTCATCGACCATGTCTTCTGCAATGGGTTGGGGAAGTACAATACGATACCCAACAAGGGTCAGTAGTCAAGGGTCACCAAGCGCATGGGTGCATGAACCGTCCCGGACCAACCAACATATGACTTCTATGAGAATTTCCCGACAATGCATTAGGCTCGACCAAACCGATGAATGGTACGGTTGTACTTTATCTTATCAAAAATCTGCACCATGAAGATATAATTTCTCAAGAACTCTTGCCCACAAACTATTCTGGTCATACAAGAATCTCCAGGCCAACTTCATCAGGCAAGCAATATTCATGGCTTCAAAGTTGTGAATACTAAATCCACCCTCTTCCTTAGGCAGATGAAAAATCTTACATGCCTTCGTATAAACATGACGGTTTTTATCGATATAACCCCACCAAAAATCCCGGACTGTAGAATTGAGAAGGCTCGTGAATCTTTTGGGAAGCAAGATTCTGGCCATAAAATATGAAGGGATGGATGTATTGGAGGATTTGATAAGTGTAGTTCTACCCGCATGTGATAGCATTTTGGATTTTCATCCCTTAAGCTTCGCTTGTAGCCTATCGTGGAGGAATTTGAATGTAGCAGTGCGAGATCAACCAATGACCAAAGGACTGTTGGATGTAAATCCATGGTAGAGGCCCACAGCGGAAGCAAGGTGAAGGTCCGAGGATCGGGAGCGGTGTGCTTTACATATCAAAATTTTTATCGAAACGATCTACACGTGCGTGTATGAATCTAGTATGGCAACAACGCGAACCCCTAACGACGATCTAACGTGAATGAACAATCTAGCATGTATGCATGTTCTATCTATGCTAGATCTACATGTTAGAGATCATGCATGCGTGCGGATTCTTTTACCGTGGCAAATTTCTTCTTTGTCGATGAAGACGGGCTCGGATCTGCTCAACATAGCTTCGATGCGACAGCTATAACTTTCTTCTTCAAACTCCGATTGGGCTGAAATTTGGACTGCAAGTAGCCAACTTCAAGACGCAACTTTTACAATAAGTTTCACCTCGTTTGGACTTCTGTAGCTCCCGAAATCACAGAAACAACACTAATTTTTTGTGCAGATTCTGGACTACAAAAGGTTGCGGGAGATGCCTTCTAATTCACCCGATCTCTCACGATGCACGGCACCTCGTCGATGGATCTCTGAGTGTCTCCATACGACGAGCCTTCTCCTTCTATGAAACACTATGCGAGGAAGATGAATCGCCATTCAATGGCACAAGCGAGGGAGAGAGAGATGAGAGAGGAGAAGAGATGAGAGGAGAAGGGGGCGACTACGGTTTCCCCATAGCATGGCCAGCCCCTTAGGGCTTGCAATATACATGGCCGGCCCCCCCTCTCCCCTATCCCTTATATAGGGCCGGCCCTAGGCTTATGGATAAGCCTGGTGTAGATAGGATTGACTGATTCAAACCTCTCCCTATATATCTCTTCTTTTATCTCTATCTTTTCCTTGTTTTTGAAAACGGTCAAAACCAGCCCGTTTTCTGCGCCTCATGACCGGCCCTTTCATCGGAGGCAACAACCTCCTGAAACCAGTGGGGCCGGCCTTGACCAGTCTCTCAACACTTAGGGCCGGCCCCCTTAGTATATAGTGACGCATGGTATGACCAAAACGCCCTTATGTCACTAGTTGGTCGTTCCTCGTGTACGAGACTTTGCAAGACACTCAGAAGTGAAGTGCACCAGTGATTTCACTATTCTCTGAGGTTCCCGCAGGGTGCCCCTAGTGAAGTCAACTAGTCAACTCGCAACATGTCCCGGTGTATCGCACCCATGTGGTAAAGTTCACTTATGGCAAGGAATTGCTACATGCGTCTCTGCACTAACCTAGGGTTTTCCCTTAGTGCACACACGTAGCTACGCATCTACCGTGCACTAGTGCGAAGCACTCACGGAGCGTAGGCTTGAACTTCTCGCTTCCTCTAACTATGTTTTGTGTTCCGAGAAGATGGTATAAGAACCATACATAATGTCGATAAGGTGGAACCTTCAGGGACCAGGGTTCATGGCTTCCAACTTAGACTCAATCGACACACTACCCGAGTGTACCATCGATCCTCTGAGTCCGAGTTAACCTGCTTAGCCACCAAGAGTGCGACGCAGGCTGCACTCCAATTCCCCCGGACTTACTATGTTCTCCCTCATACCCCTACTCTCCGCTTAGTATGGTAAACTTGTTGTCCCTCCATCTGGTGCCATGACGCAACTCGAGCAGTGGAGAATACCGTCAGATTCGAGTGCTCATATGACTCAGTTTCTTCCAAGTTGACCACATACATCGTACCTTCGATTACTCTTCTGAGCAACCGGATCCGTCACCAGTCCAACTGATGACCACCTGGCCAGGGTTTAATACGATGTAGGTCAGAGCAAGGAATGCACCTCCCGTTAGGGGTGTGGATAGCCTGCAGGAGTGACACGCTGATGCAATGCCAGCCGGGTAACCCAGTACACCGTGGTTTTGGATCACTGCATCCGGATCCTCATACATTGGTGAGCCAAAGCACCACACAACTGGTTAGTCCACCAGACATGGTTCCTCAGGGTTTAAGACCGTTTTACCCTAAGCAGAAACACGGTTTAGTGCACCAGTGTCTGCTCACCGATCTGTGCACCGTGTTGGTTCCGTTCGGCCACAGACACTGTGCCTGGTAATGACCATAGTGGAGACACCCACGCTCTGTCATCCCAACAGCTTATCCTGATAGGGCGACCAACCCTAATCAGAGCTGCGAACTCATTTAGGTTACATGGGACCAGTCCCTTGAGTCTCCCACTCAAGTTGATTACCATGTAGCCATGGCTCTCTGTTCTGTAATCAGAACACGTACTAAGGTACGTACCAATATGCAATCCTATACTATCAACCATACATAGCTAAACTATAGGTTTTTACGAGCTGTAGACCTCACCAATTCTAACAATCTCCCACTAGGTCTAACGAGGAATAACGGTGTTGAGCTCTGTAGCTTCTACATGCTGCCCAAAAGCCTTTGCAGGAATTCCCTAAAGGAATTGACAACATTGTCTGTAGATTCCACCTCAGTACCGCTACTTGCATTTCCTCCTATAACTATCAGATCAAGTGGAGTTTGTACTTGATGGGTTTCCCCTCACGGCGGTGCCTAGTCTCCTTGGACCTTGCTTACCGCTCTTCTGTTGCAACAACAGATAACTGAGCCTCTGGTACGCGTCCCAAGTTCTCTAAGACCTTCCTAAGCCTTACCACCTGATATACTACCTCACACGCAACAACGTGCTAAGCCTCTGTGGTAGAGTCTGTGATACACTTGCTTCACACTCTACCATCTACCGCTTCTAATCCTAAGATAAAAATAATCCATAAAATCAATTCTCTGGAATACACATCTGACACCAAAGTCAGATCCTGTGTGTCCAATCGATATCAGGACCTGTGAAGTGTAAGCTAACTCACAATCCTTACTTAATGAGGATTTCTGAGTATACCCTTCACTTTAGTCCAGTGATTTAGACCCGGGTTCAACTGAAACCGACCCATCAATCCTGCTGCGCAATAGATATCTAGCCTCGTAAAACGAATCTGGCTAGAATCTTATCTTCATGCGTAGCCTGTGACAACAAGAGAACCTTGCTCTGGTAATCTCGAGTTACCTTGATTCCCAGAATATAACTCGCCTCACTAGGGTCTTTCACATCGAATTGTGATGACTACAAACCTTTACCGTAAACAATATTCCTACGTCATTTTCAATCAGTAGAATATCGTTAACGTAAAGTACTAAATACACCCTTGTAGCTATTTCACCTTTCTTGTACCAACTTGGTTTATCCTCATTCTGATCAAATCCGTGTGAGCGGATTCCCTTGATTAAAATAAACATTCCATCCTGGATGCTTGCATCAGTCCATAAATGGACCGTTGCAACTTGCATTCCATATCTTCCTGACCTACTGACACAAACATGGGGCTGCATCATCCATATATCCTTTCCAAATTCCCATTAGGGAATAACTGTCTTGACATCCATCAACCAGATCTCCCAATTATAATGGGCTACGATAGATTAAGAGGATCCGAAAATAGACTTAGGCATAGCTACCAGTGAGATGGTTTTGACATAGTCAATCCCTTCTTCTTTGGTAACTAATCTAGCTACTTAAGTCTTAACCGGGTGCTCTTTTTATACACCTCCTACACCCTGAAGGGTAATAGTGTTATAAGTGTCAAGACTGTTCCAAGGGACATTGATGCAAATTTGCCTCTATAGTCTTTTGTCAGTTAGAGCTGTCGGAAGCTCCCACTAATTCTTCATAGCTCTAGGGATCATCCTTCTGAAACTCTGGATTAACTATCAAAGTTTCTCCATAGTATCTTTCAGGAGCTCTGATGGTCCTACAACGACGAGGTAGTGGTAGTACAAAAGAAGCTCCCACTACTTCTTCGTAGCTTTAGGGATCATCCTCCTGAAACTCTGGATTAACTATCGAAGTTTCTCCATAGTATCTTTCAGGAGCTCTGATGGTCCTACAACGATGAGGTTGTAGTGGTACAAAAGTGAATTGTTTATACAGTGTCTGGTATACTAGTTTCTTGTATCATCTACTCCCACTACGTTTTTCAGATGCGCACTATCTACCAGTACCCAGTAGTTCACCCAGAACTACCTTACTGATAAACTTATGGTCTATAATATAATATTGGTCTAGGTAGATGGTGTTCGTAGAAACAATTACCTTCCAAACCTCAAGATCATAAAACAGTCCACCTTATGCCTCCTAAGGGTAACCTACAAACAGATATACCTGGAACTATATCTCCATCTCATCTCTCTTGTCCTTTTGCACAAGTGCAGGACAACCCTATATCTCGAGACACTATAGTGTCAGCTTTCGCTTAGACCATAGCTCTCTATAGGTCTGAGACACTGATCTAGATGAGTGATAGTTTCAGATATAAGCTACTGTTTTAAGGTACAACCCCACCAAAGGTGGGTAGTACACTTGGCAATATTCATCATACTACGGACCATGTCAAACAGAGTCCGATTCCTCCTCTCAGAGACTTCATTCTGACGTGTCATCCTTGGAGCATTTAATTGGGAGATAATCCCATGCTCCCTCTGAATCCTATGGAACTCGTCCGATAGTGACTTATTCCTTCGATTAAATCGAAGAGTCTTCTATCGTCTAGACGCTCTTGGAACCATAGATGTCAAAATTAACCAACTCCCATACCTTCGTGGCCCTTTTAGTTATTCTGCCTTCCAGATTACACTCATAGGCTAGAAGGATCTCCGATGAATCTGTGAACAGAAACTCGACCTTCTTTTATCTCTGAATTTATCTAAGGCAGAATATCTAAATCAAAGGGGTCACAAATGAGATAACGTCTCCGAAGGATTTAGATGAATTTTAAATTAGACACTACAGCTGTCAGGAAATTTATTTTCGAATTAAGATTAAATACAAAGAGATTGTTCTGATCTATTCCTCTAGTAATGAAGCTTTCTATTCAGTTTAAGATACACACCTACGGTGCTGTCTAAAACTAAAAACTTCATTTACCAAGGAGGAAACAGAACTACATCTCTAAAAATCAAAATCCGTGTTTTGGAAAAACTTCACAGTGGCTTATGGCATCAGTACCTATGTTAGGATTACTTCACTATAAAGTAGCCTTCTGCTTTCCTTGAATCTCTGTATACCTGAAGTCTACATTCCAAGAAGCATAAGAACTGCTACTAGATCGTGACTCAACTTCTAACACCCTGAGACCATCATCAATCTTCAAATAACCCCTATACTTGCCAAAGCAAATACACTTCCGTCCTTAGCGTTACCAGACTTAGGAGTCCATACTAGTTTCTGCACTAGAATAGTTCTCAATCTCTGATAAGTTACTCTTTTAGGTTCTTCTAAAGAAGACCTAGGTTAAGCACTAAATGCATTGCCTTTAATCTTGATCTTATCCTTTGTCTCTTGGAAATCTCCTTAGAAGTTCTACATTTGTCATCTCTAGCTTGTTAAAGCTAAAGTCTCTGACAATGCCTTCGAAGGTTCCAAACAAGGATGCAAGACAGACGTCTTCCACCACCTCATCATCTAGTACCATGTCTTTGGAATCTAGTTCGATTTGGAACTCAAGTATGTGTTCCCGAACAAGCATTCCCTCAGACATCTCGGTACCGACAAGTATCTTAGTGGAAAAGCGATAAGTCTACTGACTTCGCCTTCCAGACATCTTATGCAAGTAAAACTTAATTAGAGAAGACCCGACATATCTCTGACTTGCTTCTAAGGATTTGTCCGCAAGTCTGCTATAACATAGCACTTGCACATCTCCTTAGATTCTCACTAGTCATTATATGCCCTAGTTAGTGCCCTAATGATATCTGGACCCATTAGGCCTAATACAGGGATATTTAGATTACATGCCAATGTACATTTACTACCCTATGCATAGGCTAAAGAAAGCGCTTCCGCTCTACGTAGTTAGAGACACGATAACTGGTTCTTTTATGGTATAGCGGATAGGGGAACTATATGGTTGAATGAAAACGAATGCAAAATAACTTATTTTATGGATTTTGAAAACAAACTAATTATATCCAAATGCCAACGCTACCCTCACAGCGAAGACACGTCTATGGATTAATTAACCATGTATATAAGATCTTGGAATCGACTGAACCTGCCCTAGGGGGCATCATGCAGCGTCAATCCGCTTACACAGGCCTTTCCTTGACCCAGTCCAAATCTGCCAACTAAGGACTTTGATGGACCATGGTTATCTTTTGGCCAGTGCAACGTGATCCCCATTGTGCAAGCAACGGATGCCTCACGTCCACTTCGGATGCTTACCCACAAGCCTAGGTAGTTACGACATGGGAGTTCATGCGGCCCCCACTAGGGTGGGATGAAAAGCCCTTCTCTCCTCACCCCGTAACCACCATATCCCAAAGGAGACTGATAAGTTATCTGGCATAGAAAAAACATAACCCTCACCCTAGGGGGTGTCGAGCTATGCCCTTCTACCCAGACACAAAGCAGTTGGTTGTGGAGGCCAGAGGATCTCGACGAGTCCTCTTACACATCCCTTATTATAGTTGAGGGTTATTTAATGCCAGTATGAGTGTACACTAAGGTCACGACAACCTATACACTAGACCCTAGTCATACCGTGCTCCTACTAGCGTTTCAAGCCTTTCACGAAGCATTAATCAATCTCTAAATATCATAGTCCCTGCCTCGAGTGGATTTCTCCACTCAAGGGTCACATTACATATCCCAAGAACATCGATGCTCTACAAACCTAGCTATCACGCTAATACTCTGGAGCCTAGCCTAAGGTCAGACTGACAGGAAAGGTCTCCCACTACTATGGCACCTCGCTTATAAATTTGACGAATGATGTCATAGTAGAATTCCAACTCATTCTAGGTTTCGATGCTGGCCAAATAGGCACATTCGACTAATCGGTTGTTGACCTAATGGTGGCATAACCAAATGTGAGGAATTCTTGCTATCATCAAGGGTCAATTAAATAATAGGCATCACTAGTGGAATCCTATCCTAATAAGGTCACTAGGACCCGAGGGGAAAGGGCATCCCTCTAACACAGATAATTAAATTATCGCATCGGGGTTCTCTACAAAAATATAAAGAACAATAGAAAGAAACAACCACACAACTGAATCAAGTTCAGGGTCCGACCCCTGAACCTGACTGGCACAGCGTAGGCTCTTTGTCTCCTTCACAAGGCTCCTCGATCCGGTGTAAGCCTCTGTAAACGATCTCCTGACGCTTTCTGCCATTTGCAGTTATCGTGTACGCTTCGCCGGATCGCCATGGTCCTCCAAGGTTCCGCTCGTCCTCCCGGTGGTGGATCTCCACGATAATTTCTCCTCTTCAATCTGTAACTGAAAAAACTCTAGTACGTTTCGAGCAAGTGCTCGCTCATACATAATTTCCTAGAACGAAAAGGAAAACAAACATAGCAAAAAGCCTGGGAATCAAGGGTGGTCAACTTCCACCACTTGCCCGACTATGGCTCTAAAACCTATCCACACACAGAAGAAAATACATCCAGACAATATTTGCTAACACGGGGTCCGACCCCCGGTAGCAAGCAATCACAAATCTAGATTAATTTTAGAAGCGGCGCCCTGCAAGAAAAATTCATAGAACATAAAAAATATACTATGCATGATCTACTCGTAGAACCCCGATGGCGGCACATACTATTCATGCGCGCACATGACGGTTTTATGAAAAACATGAAACGTACACCACTAGTGTGGTCTGATACCAATTGTTGGATGTAAATCTATGGTAGAGGCCCGCAGCGAAAGCAAGGTGAAGGTCCGAGGACCGGGAGTGGTGTGCGTTACATATCAAAATTTTCATCGAAACGATCTACACGTGCGTGTATGAATCTAGTATGGCAACAACGCGAACCCCTAACAACGATCTAACGTGAAAGAATAATTTAGTATGTATGCATGTTCTATCTATGCTAGATCTACATGTTAGAGATCATACTTACGTGCGGATTCTTTCACCGCGGCAAATTTCTTCGTTGTCGATAGATACGGGGATCGGATCTGCTCGATATAGCTTCGGTGCGACGGCCATAACTTTCTGCTCCGAACTCCGATTGCGCTAAAATTTGGATTGAAAGTACCCAACTTCAAGAAGCAACTTTTAAAACAAGTTTCACCTCATTTGGACTTTTGTAGATCTCGAAATCATAGAAATAATATTGATTTTCTGTACAGATTCTGGACTGCAAAAGGTTGCGGGAGATGCCCTTCTAGTTCACCCGATCTCTCACGATGCATGGCACCTCGTCGATGGATCTCTGAGTGCCTCCATACGACGAGCCTTCTCCTTCTACGAAACACTACGTGAGGAAGATGAATCGCCATCTGATGGCGTAAGCGAGGGAGAGAGAGATGAGAGAGGAGAAGAGATGAGAGGAGAAGGGGGCGGCTAGGGTTTCCCCATAGCATGGCCGGCCTCTTAGGGCTTGCAATATGCATGGCCGGCCCCCCTCTCCCCTATCCCTTATATAGGGCCGGCCCTAGACTTATGGATAAGCCTAGTGCAGATAGGATTGACTGATTCAAACCTCTCCCTATATATCTCTTCTTTTATCTCTATCTTTTCCTTGTTTTTGAAAACGGTCAAAACCAACCCGTTTTCTGCGCCTCATGACCGGCCCTTTCATCGGAGGCAACAACCTCCTGAAACCAGTGGGGCCGGCCTTGACCAGTCTCTCAACACTTAGGGCCGGCCCCCTTAGTACATAGTGACGCATGGTATGACCAAAATGCCCTTATGTCACTAGTTGGTCGTTCCTCGTGTACGAGACTTTGCAAGGCACTCATAAGTGAAGTGCACCAGTGATTTCACTATTCTCTGAGGTTCCCGCAGGGTGCCCCTAGTGAAGTCAACTAGTCAACTCGCAACATGTCCCGGTGTATCGCACCCATATGGCAAAGTCCACTTATGGCAAAGAATTGCTACATGCGTCTTCGCACTAACCTAGGGTTTCCCCTTAGTGCACACACGTAGCTACGCATCTACCGTGCACTAGTGCGAAGCACTCACGGAGCATAGGCTTGGACTTCTTGCTTCCTCTAACTACGTTCTGTGTTCCGAGGAGATGGTATAAGAACCATACATAATGTCGATAAGGTTGAACCTTCAGGGACCAGGGTTCATGGCTTCCAACTTAGACTCGATCGACACACATCCCGAGTGTACCATTGATCCTCTGAGTCCGAGTTAACCTGCGTAGCCACCCAGAGTGCGACGCAGGCTGTACTCCAATTCCCTCGGACTTACTATGTTCTTCCTCATACCCATGCTCTCCGCTTAGTATGGTAAACTCGCTGTCTCTCCATCTGGTGCCATGACGCAACTCGAGCGGTGGAGAATACCGTCAGACTCGAGTACTCATATGACTCGGTTCCTTCCAGGTTGACCACATACATCGTACCTCCGATTACTCTTCGGAGCAACCTGATCCGTCACCAGTCCAACTGATGACCACCTGGCCAGGGTTTAATACGATGTAGGTCAGACCAAGGAACGCACTTCATGTTAGGGGTGTGGATAGCCTGCAGGAGTGATACGCTGATGCAACGCCAGTCGGGTAACCCAGTACACCGTGGTTTTGGATCACTGTATCCGGATCCTCACACATTGGTGAGCCAAAACACCACACAACTAGTTAGTCCACCAGACATGGTTCCTCAGGGTTTAGGACCGTTTTACCCTAAGCAGAAACACGGTTTAGTGCACCGGTGTCTGCTCACCGATCTGTGCACCGTGTTGGTTCCGTTCGGCCACAGACATTGTGCCTGGTAATGACCGTGGTGGAGACACCCACGCTCTGTCATCCCAACAGCTTATCCTGATAGGGTGACCAACCCTAATCAGAGCTGAAAACTCATTTAGGTTACATGGGACCAGTCCCTTGAGTCTCCCACTCAAGTGGATTACCATGTAGCCATGGCTCTCTGTTCTATAATCAGAACATGTACTAAGGTACGTACCAATATGCAATCCTATACTATTAACCATACATAGGTAAACTATAGTTTTTTATGAGCTGTAGACCTCACCAATTCTAACAAGGACCTCCCAGGTACCTTTCATTTCTTTAACCTCTATAGTTATCAGAAGGGTATCTCGCAATGTTTTGTGCACATTCTTACTGAACAACATGTTAGACTTTAGATAGTTGACTCACTGTCCTGTGTATAAGGAGAAAACCTCTAGCAACTCACGTATAGCCGCAATCTCCTCTTGCTTAGGCAGCCCAAAAATAAATAAATCATTTGCATAAAGAATATGAGAGACCACCTCCCCTCCCCGACCGAGACGAATGCCGTGAAGTCTATTATGATTTTGTAGACTTGCCAAAAGTTTGGAAAGAAATTCTGTATAGAATACAAATAGGTAAGGAGACAGAGGGCACCCCTGACGAATACCCCGTTGATACCGTATATCTCCATAAGTCTCTCAATTAATAATCACCAAGAAGGTCGGAGATGATATGCATATGTAGATCCAATCCAGCAATTGATCGGGAAATCCAAAGCCCTTCATGATCATAATTATAAAATCCCACTCTAGCCTATCATATGCTTTAGAGAGATCTAGCTTGAGAGCCATATATCCGCGGTGACCCAAAGTATGATTCATTGTGTTGATAGTCTCCTGGGCTAAAATTGCATTATCAGTAATGTTGCGACATTTGATGAAAGCACTCTGTTGGGGAGAGATACATCTACTAAGAAAAGGCTTGACCCTGTTAGCTAGAATCTTCGAGATAATCTTGTGGTAGACATTGCACAGACTGATAGGTCTAAAATCCACAGCATTTCTGTGACATCTTTCTTAGGAATAAGTGCAATCAAGGTGTGATTAAAGGAATATAGAGGAGGCATACCTCGAAAGAACGTCTGGATGGAAGCAACAATCTCCACACTTATGGTGCTCCAACAACTTTTATAAAATCCCGCATTAAGTCCGTCCGGACCTGGACTTTTCATAGCATCCATACTATGTAGAACTGCCTCCACTTCTTCATGGGTAGGAATGTTGCACATAGAGAATGCCTCTTCTTCAAGAATCAAACGGGATATATCAAAATCCAGCTGGTTGCACGACATTCTCCTCTTCCAATCGCATCTTTATTAGTGATCCATTGCCCATCAGGATTTTTAAACGATGCAATGGTTTATGTGACATCTTTCTTAGGAATAAGTGCAATCAAGGTGTGATTAAAGGAATGAGGAGGAGACATATATCGAAAGAACGCCTAGATGGAAGCAACAATCTCCACGCCTATGGTGCTCCAACAACTTTTATAAAATCCCACATTATGCTCGTTCGGACCCGGACTTTTCATAGCATGCATACTATGTAGAACTGCCTCCACTTCTTCACGGGCAGGAATGCTGCACATAGGGAATGCCTCTTCTTCAAGGATCAAATGGGATATATCGAAATCCAGTGGGTTACACGGCGGAGGAGATGAAGTAGTCAAAATATCTTAAAAATAATTAACAAAGCATCCTCCAATCGTATCTTTGTTAGTGATCCATTGCCCATCAGTTTTTAAGCAATGCAATGGTATTCTTCCGATTCCAGGTAGCCATATGAAAGAATTTAGTATTCCGATCCCCGTGCCAGATCTAATGAGCCTTTGAACGCTATTTCCAAAAGATCTCCTCCTTAGAGAGGAGGTCTTCAATCTTGGCCTGGTACACCCATTCCAAATGAAGATTCTCCTCAGTAGGAGGGTGACATTGAGTACGGCCAAGGATATCTCGGGTAGTGGTGATAAGGTTCGGAAGGTTCTTGAAATTTTTGTTGTTCCATTTCTGTAGCTCAGTTTTAACTATGTTCGTCTTACATATAACATCATCTAAATTCAGAGCGTGCCCATGATTACTCCAGGCCTTTCTGACCACCTCTTTAAACTCCGAGCTTTCCACCCAAAACTGTTCAAATTTGAAGCACGTCCTTTTCTTCCGTCCGACGGCCAAAGGGTAATAAGTATAGGACAATGATCACTACAGACCCTTGGAAGGTGTTTAACTTCCGCTCTAGGGAAGCGAAGTCTACACTCCGGAGTAGCAAATGCCCGATCCAGACGCTCACGAATATGAGTCCGGACCGGTTGATTATTTGCCTAGGTAAAGACAGGACCTTTAAATCCCTGATCAATTAGCTACAAATTATTATCAAAATAGCGGAGAGAGTTTGAGAGGCGATCAGAACATTACCTCCCCATTTATCCACATCATTCATGACATTATCAAAATCACCAACACAACAAATAGGCTCTTGGAAAGTGGACTACCAGACTGAACCTCACCGGCCTCTATGTTGACTACCATAAATGCAGGCTAAGACCCATGATAATCCAATATTAGAAATGTGGGCAATAATAAGGTTTTGCGAGACCATAATATTGGAGATATTAAGTGAGCTGAACGTTTTCCATGCGAGCACTAAAACTCTTTGTTTCTGATAAGAAAAAAAAATCTATACAACAACTTTTGAGGAGATTTTTAATATTAGGAATTGTAGTATGGCTCCCCATCCCTCTTCAAACTTTTGAGGAGTTTGAATAATTGTATTAATGTTTCTGTTTCACGGGCTGGGGCTCCATGAATAGAACCTTTTATACAGTTGACGCAATTCGATGGACGGTACCGATTAACTTTGATATGGCCTCGATCACATGCATGTCTAATTTGGAACAGCACCCGTTGCCAACTTTGTCACGATCTGTATCAAAGAAGCAAGTCACGTACGTTCACCTGTTTCATCTACAAAGGCCCTGTGCAAAGACTCGACATCACGGGAAGCTCGTCGACCTGCTCCTTTCCCCCCACAAACCCCATGGGATGAATGACCTATCAATTCAAAAGCTTTCTCATCGTCAAACAAGAGAGAGAAAGAGAGAGAGAGATGTGATAATTAGGTCTGTCAACTTTGGACACGACCTGTTTAACACGCACAAAAACGACACAAAAAAACGGATCATTTGTCTCATTTTATCGGATCGGGTCAATTTTTGACACGATTCAGTTGGAGCTATTCGCTAATGGGTTGTGTTCGGGTTAACCCGCGAAACCGTTTCTACCCGTTAAAGAACTTGACCTGTTAAGCTATGAGTCGTGTATGGGTCTAGCAGATTCTCACACGATCCGACCTGAAACCCGTGAAACATGACCCATTGACAACCTAGTGATAATTTATATCGAGTCTAAACAGAAGGCAATGTGTCTCAGCACAGCATACATACTCCTATTATAGACCAACCCTGACCTCAGGAGGGAGATCAACCACAACACCAATCTGCAAACTAACGGGCACTTGGCCTGGTGGTACTTCTTCTCTCCCATGTTGGAGAGCTTCCATGTTCGACTCCTGGTATGGACAATGTGGAGCGGATTTTCCCTCAAGACTGTTGTGTCTTGTTTAGGTATGCGAAACCTGGCCACTGATGTCATATTCAAGGGATTATGGAATTAATAAATAAGAATTGTTGCCTCTTCTGTTTCGATCTGCAGACCTCTTTGAGCCCTTGCTCAAGCACCCTGTCCTCTAACCACCTTGTTGGCCAATAAATAAAAAACTCCAATAAGTAAATGGGCCGGGCTTGGACCTTGCAAAAAATAAATTTTTGAACAGGCCCGGCCCAAAAATGTAACCCTAATACTGTAAGTTGAGATCCGACGAGCCACCCATTTACACCCTTACAAGAACACCACCCGACGTGTTAGTAGAGTTCGGTAATAAAGTGGAGATCGATAGCCTTCCGATCTTGATCGGGTGGCTTGGAGACAAATCATGATCAATGGATAAGGTAAAAGGGTTGAATTATAAGGCCCAACCCCTTCTTTTGGATCTCTTTTTTCATTAATAACCACTTGTTATGGGGTAATAACAGAAAACCGCCTCCATTATGACTATTTGCAAATCAACTCCTACATTTTTAAAACTATTATATGATATAATTGTTTGGGTTATTTTGACTTTGCCCCCCAAATTTTGCATTGAATTAGACTTTATTCCCCATATTTCATTAATTAGACTTTACCCCCCAAAACTAACTATTCCGTCAGCTCACCCACCAAAACTTTATTTCTTCTCCGTCAGCTCACTCTTTTTCTTAGATGGCGAGCTGACGGAACAGTTAGTTTTCGGGGGTAAAGTCTAATTAATGAAAAATGGGAAGTGAAGTCTAATTCAAGGCAAAATTTGGGGGGCAAAGTCAAAAAAATCATTTTTTTTATAATGTAATAAAACTAGTGCATGCCCGTGCCTGTCGGCACTGCAGCGGGCCGCCCTCGACGGCAACCCACCTTAACGCCTTTGGTACCAAAATACTTTCGACGACAACACCGACATTCATAGGGACACCCGTTTCCTCGCCCGTGCCGATTGGCACGAAGATGGTGCTTTCGGCGCGACCAACTCTCCCTCCCCCTATAATCGATCAATCACATCGATGGTAAAACATCTGTCGGCACTGCAGCGGGCCGTCTTCGACGGTAACACACCTGAACGCCTTCGGGAACAAAACACTTTCAACAACAACCATATTTCCTTGCCCGTGCCAATTGGCACGAAACAGGCGCCTTCGGCGCGACCAACTCCCCCTCCCCCTCCCCCTATAATTGATCAATCACAGCTGTCTCTATTCGAACGGATTCCTCGAGATCGATCCGATGGTTTGGGATGGCCGAAATTTCAGCATGCGGGTTTATAGCCGTTGATGCGAACAACGATCACGGGATGAACGGTCAGATTTAGTGTAGTTTAAATGGGCCGGGATTTTAGGGATTTAGTGCAGTTTAAATGGATCAGGATTTGAAACCAATAAGAGGGAGTTGGTTGACAGGGAAATAGAGATCGTGCGTTGATTTTTGAACGAATGGTTAGATCTATTCGGTTCATTTTTGTCCAATCAGTTTGTCCTAGTCAGCTTCCGTTTTGTCTAGTCAGCACAAAACCGACGTGCCATGTTATATAGATGTCTTATCTACCACTCATTGGGATTCGGCTCCCCAATTTTGATTCTCAAAATTCTCACTTGCCACTGATTAGTAGCATCATCATCTGGGACAAATATAGGGATGGCAATTAATTGGGCTTTCTGGGTTATCCAACCCGATTGAGATGGGTTTGGGATGAGCTTAAACGGGTTTGGATGTTTTTGAGATAGTCCGATTTGAATTGGGATGGGTGGTGGTTTATCCCACCCCGACCAAACCCTAATCATATTACATACCACTTATTAATATGGTTATGATTCATTTTAGTGGTTGTAGTGACAATTATATTTTATTTTGGATGGATTATAGAATCTAATACCAAATCCGTTTCGTTTCCCCTTTGACCCATCTCGCCAAGTATAAATGGATGAGGCGGGACATGTTTGTGTTTCGATCATATATGTGGGATGGGTTTGGGATTTACCGGCCAAACCTGAAGCAGGTTTGGGACGCCTTATTTCTAAACGGGATGGGATTGCCTGTCCCAAACCCGCCCCATTGCCATCCCTAGACACATACGGTAGATCAACAAAGTTTTATGCTTTCACTAATCCTCTCATTTTCTTAAAAGCATCTACAACAACACTCTTTATCTATCTAATCTAATAGTATGATATTAAAATGGAATTCTTTCTCCCGTGTTGTGACATATGGATCTTTTTTGAAGAACCAAAATCCTTCTCTCTTGTGTGAACGTGGCTCTTTAGAGATAAATCTTATTAAAAATATTATATAAAGATGGTAAATATCCATTTAATGGTCATTTGATGTTAATTAGGAAAATCATTACTACTCTCTCTCACAAGTGAATCGCACTCTGATAAGTGAATCACACTCACTCCAGATTGCACACTTCTTCGGACGACTGTGATGTCGACTATGCCAAGTGGCATGCATTAAGTTCACCCATGCATTGCCCGAGTTTTTTACTAGTAGTCTAATAGCATCTATATATCTATACTAAAATGGAAGCCTCTCTCCCGTGTTGTGAAACGTGGATGCCTTTTAAAGAGCTATAATTCTTCCGTGTGTGAACACGGTTCTCTTTTAAATCTTTTTAAAAACCTACCATCAAGATGATAAATTTTCATTCAATGGCATTTAATGGTCATTTAATGTTAATCTCTCTCTCCTTCCTCCCCCCCCCTCTCTCTTTCTAACAAGTGAATCACACTCACTTCAGATTTCAAATTTCTTTGAACAGTTGTGATGTTCTCTTTGTCAAATGGCGTGCATCAAGCACATTCGAGCATTGCCCTAGTTTCTTACTAGTAATACTAAAATGGAAGTCTTTCTCCCGTGTTGTGCCACATGGACGACTTTTAAAGAGACATAATCCTTTTTTCATGTGTGAACACGGCTCTCTCTCATAAATCCTATAAAAAACCTATTGTAAAGATGATAAATACCCATGCAATGACATTTAATGGTCATTTGATGTTAATTACAAAGACATTAGTATTATCTTTCTCTCTCTTTGTAACAAGTGAATAACACCTAGATGGGTGAATCACAATCACTCTAGATTTGCATATTTTTTCTCGTTTGTGCTATGTGGCGTGCATCAAGTTCATCTGGGCATTGCTCGGGTTTCATACTAGTCTAATAGTATAATACTAAAATGGAAGCCTCTCTCCCGTGTTGTGACATGTGGATGTCTTTTAAAGAGCCATAATTCTTCTTCCATGTATGAACACGGCTCACTTTTAAATCCTATTAAAAGCCTACCATAAAGATGATAAATACTCATTCAATGGCATTTAATGGTCATTTGATATATATATATATATATATATATATATATATATATATATATATATATATATATATATATATATATATATATATATATATATATATATATATATATATCTCACACACAATCACACTCACATCAGATTTCACACTTCTTCGAACAGTTGCGATGTCATTTGTGCCAAATGGCGTGCATCAAGCTCATCCGGGCATTGCCCGGGTTTTATACTAGTATAATACTAAAATGGAGCCATCTCTCTAGTGTTGTGATATGTATACCTCTTTTGAAGAGCCATAATTTCTTTGTGTGTGAACACAGTTCTCTCTTATAAATCCTACTAAAAACCAACTATAAAGATGATAAATACTCATTCAATGGTATTTAATGGTCATTTGATGTAAATTAGGAAAGTTATTAGCACTATTCTCTCTTTCTCTAATAAGTGAATCACACCCTGACGAGTGAATCACACTCAGTCCAGATTGAAGACTTCTTCGGAAAACTGTGATGTCGTTTGCACCAAGTGACGTCCATCAAGTTCATCCGAGCACTGCCCGGGTTTCTTACTAGTATAAGAATAATACTTGAGAATGACCACCAATGCTTCTAGCAATGGATTGTGGTACTGCTCCTTATGAGCATTAACCCGGGTTCGATACCCACTCCCTGCTTGATGTGGTGTGTGTTGTAGCTCGTGTGTCCTTAGCGTGGATTTTCTGTATTAACATTAATAAAGATGACTTTGGCTATTGCTTTAATTAGAATACTACTCTGGTGTATGATATATAATAAAAGGACCCTAGGGAACATAGTAGGCTACTGAGGCGCATGGAGGATCCATGCTTGGGAGACCCAGTGGACCAGTTCTGTGTAGACCTAGAACTAGTTCACAGCTTAGGTAATGCCGATCGCTTCACCGAGAACAAGCTGTTGGCAGGTAGAGGATGTGGTGAAGTCTCCACCACGGGAACGTGGGATTCCCATTCACCTGACCAAGCACGATGATCGTGTTGAACAGGAACCAAGACGGTGCACAGTTCAGTGATTCAGACACTGGTGCAGAAACCGTCTTACTACTATAGATAATCTGTCCTTAACCCTGAGGGACCATGCTCACTGGGCCAACCAGTTGTGTGGTGCTTTGATGTGCCAACGTGTGCGGACCTTCCATAGTCCAATACCACGGTACGTTGGGTTACCCGGCTGGCGCTTGAGTGACATGTAATCCCTACAGGTTATCCGACGTCCAGTATTGGATGGGTGCGTTTTGATGAGTCAATCTGTCCACACAGTTAACCCAGGCCTGGTGGTTGTCAGTATGACTGACGATGTTCCGGATGCTAGGCATAGCACCAGAAGGTGTGTGGTGTTATAGATGACAAGTCATCAAACCCTAGTCAGATGATCGATCGGGATCTGACGGTGCTCCCCACCGCCCGAGTTATATCATGGCACCAGTAATATGAGGGATAAGGATTATCGGAGTATAGTAGAGAACAGGGTTACGAGGGAGTAACATAAGTTTAGGATCACTAGAGTTCAACTCGCGTCGCACTCTGGGTGGCTACGCGGGTTAATCGGAGTAGGGCTGATTAACAGAACTTTCGGTGTGTCACCGGAACAGTTAATCAGGGATCCGGTTGGAGCTAGAGATCCCGAACCCTGAAGGTTCCACCCTGTCGTTGCGTATAGGAATTGTTTCCCGACCTAGTTGGATACGTTGGATGCGAAGTAGCGCGATGGAGCGCAAGCCCGGAGCCAAAGAACCTAATTCACATGTGTTATGGGTCGTAGGGGTATTTTGGTAAATACTGAAATATGGCTCAGAACATATTAAATATGGATCTTAGATTGAGCGAAATAATTCCAGGAGCTCACAGGCACTGACGAAACTCGATTCCGAGTAGCGCACCTCACTCAGTCTCACTTTCAGTTTTCCGCTTTTCGTGAAGGGCGTTTTCGTCCGGGCTTCACGATAGACACCCAGGAGACCTATATCCGACCCCCCCTCATCCCTATCCACCTAGGGGCCGGCCCTAGGCTCCTTGGAGCCATGGGAGACCGGCCCTATAAAGGAAATAGGGAGGGGAGGGCCGGCCCTAATTGTTCTACTCCCTCCCCTCCAAAAATCCAACCCCTATAGCTCCTCCTTTGTGGTTTCAGCCAAGGAAAAGAGAGGAAGAAGAAGGGAGAAGGAAGAGGAAGGAAGGAGAAGGAAGAAAGGAGAAAGAGGAGGAGAAAATCTCGCGGCTCGCCATCGTCTTCGCAACGGATTCTTCCGTCGGCTCGAAATCCTTGCACTCAGAGACGGGATTTCGAGGATTCTTCAATTCGCAAAGGACAAGGTGCTATCCGACAGTTTCCCTTGCGATTCAAGTACGGTTCTTCATCGTTCCGTAATCTCCGGATCATAGATCTATAAGGTATGATAAATCTAAACACCTAAGTAGATGCATGCATGTCTTCCGTAGATCGTAGTATGCCTCTAGGGTGTCCGCACATATGCTATGATCATAGATTTGCATGTAGATTGTTTTTTATCACGAATTGTAATGAAACATACACCGTATGATCTTCGGATCTTTCTTTTGCTTCTGCTGCGACTCTGATTAGCGGATCCAATTCCAACAATTGGTATCAGAGCACGCTTTGGTGTATATTTCATGCATAAATTCGTGAAAACATCATGTGAATATATGATGACATATGTTTTTGTCGGGGTTCGGCGTAGATCATGCATATGGATTGTGCTATATATCGTCTTTTTGCAGGTGTCGTGCTGAATAGTAATATGTGATTGCATGCATCCGGGGGTCGGACCCCGGATTTAATTTTGCATTGATTATTATTGTGGATTGTAAGGCTCTAGATGGGCGAGGGTGGGGGTTGACTATCCTCGGTTCCCTGGCCATGTTTCTAGAATTGTCTACTTTTCTTTCTAGCAAAATTGTACATGAACGAGCACTTGTTTGGAGCGTGTTAGTTTTTCGGTTACAGAAAGAAGGAGATGATGCTACATCCACGGTTCGGGCAAGCGGTACCATGGCGTGCAAAGACCCGGCGAAAGCGTGCACGTTAGCGATGAAAGGGATCGTCGTCAGAGATCGTGCAGAATGGAAGAGCGGGATATCTTGGCTGTGCTATTCAGGTTCAGGGGTCGGACCCTGGACTTGATTCAGTTTGGATGTTTTTCTGTTGTTTCTCTTTATTTCATATTTAGAGGACCCCGATGATAATGTGATTATCATTCTTGCTTGTGAGTTAGTCTCTAGATCAGGCTTAGGGTTAGTACTAAAATTATGGATTCATCGGTGTCTCTATATGCTTCTAACACGTGCGAATCTGGTGGCTAGCTAAAAGGAAAGGCGGTAACCGCTCTCGTGGTAGTTCAGGTAGCCAAGTATTGTGCACCGAGATAGACGCAGTGTTACATTTATTTAGAGATAATTAACTAATGTCTCCATAAGAAGTATGATAACCCTAGTGGGATGCCCTTTCCCCACGTGGTCCTAGTGACCAAGTTAGGTTAGGATTTCACTGTGCGATACCCGTTTCTAGATGACGTTTGATGGTAGTATGAACTCATCACGATTTGGTTATGCCACCATTAGGTTGAGGTCCGGCGGAGGTTGTCGGATGTCCCTATTTGGCCAGCATCGAAACCTGTAATGAGATGAGGTCTACTATGACATCAGGCATCAAATTGTGAATGAGGCGTCATCGTAGTGGGAGTCCTTTCCACGTTGACCTTAGGCTAGGCTCCAGATCTTAGGATTATGGACAAACTAGTGAAGTATCGGGATCTTTGGAATCTATGTAATGTGATCCTTGCAAGAAAGGCGAAAGCTGAGTATTCAAGGTAGGGACTATGATATTTTCCGAGGATACTAATGCTTTGCGGGAGGGTTTGTAATCCTAGTGGGAGCACGGTAGACCAGGGTCTATGTCTAGGAGGTTGTGACCATTCTAGATATGTATAAAACCTCATAAAGAAGGGATGTGTAAGAGGTTCCCTCCAAAGGGGAGCCCCTGGCCTCCACAATCAACCGGCTAAGGGTTTGGGTGGGAGGTACGCAGTTTGATATTCCCACCGGGTGAGAGCTGTGTTTCCTTCCATGCTGGTCTGCCTAGTGGTTTCCTTCAGGACATGGCGGATGCCAGTGGCAGTGGGTGACGGTTTTATCCTGCACCGTGAGAGCCTATGAACCCCCCTGCCAATACCACCTAGATTTGTAGGAAGCATCCGAAAGCTTGTGTGAAGCCACTGTTGCTGCGCACGCGGGTCACATAAAGCTGGCCAAAAGGAGACTGGGAGGTCTTTCAGTTTGCCGTGGGTAATTCTGATGAAGACTGGGTCGTAAAAACCCCGTTGGCAGAAGCGGTTGCATGCTCTCACCGAGATGCTGTCTCCAATTCAGGGCCGATAGTCTCAGTGCTCGAGCCCAGGGAATTTAGATTCCTGGATGTCTCCACTTGAGGTGGTGAAGACATAGCGGCTGTAGTAGACATTATCTATTGATGCAGGCAAAGGTCTGACCTACACTAGGGTTTCAATGGAGAACTGGGAAAATCTGAAAATCTATGCACGCACATAAAGCTTGGACTAAGATCTAACAAGTAGGGATACAATAATAACCTGAAAACGAAAATCAGCATATACTAATATCATTCGCAACAGTAGATAAGGAATTTCAAAGGTACGTTTGCTTCAAATTTTATATAAAAAAAGGCTACATATGCTTGCAAGGGTAACCGACAGATTAAAGATAGCAAATCTAATAAGTAGGCATATGTTAGGGCTTCAACTAGCGATGAAATGGGCGGTTACGGCTGCGATGCGGAGCGGAGGCAATGGAAACAAAGGGGAAACGATGCGGATGCGAGGGAAAAATAAAGTAAAGGATAGATACTGCCTGGGGTTTCCCGCCGTGGGTCGATTGCAAGGATACGCCGATGATCCTGCACACGGAGCAAGGCCGGACGTCGGGAGAAGCCGGAACCTTCGGAAAAACAACACCGAGGCCTTCACGAGGCGAAGTTGTGGAAGCGGCGAGGATCGGGGACACGCGTCTCGCCCGGAAGCACTCACGAAGAGGCACAAATTTCAGCAATTGATCAAAAACTGAATTCTCTTTTCTTTCTTCATCTTTTTGTAGACTAGGGTTTTGTTTTGGATGGCTAAGATCAAAGGGGAATAAGGGTGAATGGTGTGGATTTGATGCGCCAAGAAAGGAAAGGAAAAGAGAGAGAAACAAGGGAGAGAAAAGAGGGACGGACTAGGGGTAGCGGGTGCCTCGGGATCCGCGCAGGCAAGGTGGGGCCGGTGGTATTTCACGGGAAAAAGAAAGAAGGGGGGCGGCATCACATTAGAAACCCTATTGGGCTTAAGATAAGCCCATTTAAGACCCTATGAAGCCCATAACTCGCCACGTCATCAAAATGGTGTTATTTCGCCATCTAACCGTCGGTTTCGAGATCTAATCTCGTCCGTCAGTGCCCCGCAAACACACGCACCCATAATTTTATTAATATCATGCTGAAACTCACCCGAGAAGACCCGGATTCAATCCGAAAAGCTCTCGGATGAGATCATGGACATCCCCCATGAACTGGGCAAGAACATAAATAAACCTAAGTGCTGAAATCAGGCCAAAAACATAGAAAAATGGCCAAAAATGGAAATAAACGACGAACAAAATAAAACGACTGTAAATAATGGTCTCTAACGATGAACCGAAGATGCGGCGACGAACTAAAGGTGCTGATCAGGTCTGCATCAATCGCTTCTGCTGTGGAAAACTCGTCCTCGAGTTTACGCCGGAAGACATCGCCGGTAGCAGGAGGGAGACCACCACCGTGGGAATGTCGCTGTGTCTGGATCTGATGATGAATTCCCAACAAGTGATGTCTCGGGCAGTCAACAACCTCTGGGCCCCTCGCGAAGAGATTGCTGGCGTCGAGCGAGGGCCAGAAGCTACTGAAGTACATAAACAGAAGCACACGAGCTGTAGGTGGTCGGTCAGTCCTGACAAAGTCAAAGCGCGTAAGTGGCTCAGCTGGCTGAAACTTCCCAACTGGCTCTGACTGTAGCTGTGATGGAAGCTCCACGGAAGTCGGAGGCTCCACGGGTGTCTCTGCTGTAGGTAGGACTGCAGAAGGAGGTGTCTCCTTTGTAAGCTCTGTGAAAGGCAGGAGAAGCCTCTCTATAGTCATTACCGGAGGAAGGGGCTCCTCTGTAGGCACTGCTGAAGGTGGACGGGACTCCTCTGAAGCCACTGAAGGAGGAGGTGGCACCGCTGTAGGCATTGGAGAAGGTGGAAGGAACTCCTCTGTAGTCGCTGACGGAAGAGGTGGCTCCTCCGTAGGCATTGGCCGAGGAAGCTCCACAGGAGGTGGAGGCTTCTCAAGTGGGGCCACTGGTGGAACCAGGTACTCCACAGGAGGTGGAGGCTCTGCTGGAGGTGGTGGCCTGCTGTATCTGGCAAGCCTCTGGTTCTGCTTCTCTCTCCATGCCAACTCATCCTCAATTTCGTCAAGTAAGAGATAGGTTTCAATATAGCGGAATTTCAAGGATGGCACTGAAGGACTCCGTAAAATCCATTGAACAAAAGGTTTAGAAGATAGATCCAGGTCATGGGCTTGATCTCGAATCAAAGAAGAGTATCTACGTTCCATCGAAGATCTCGGGAAAAGGGTAGGACATGGCTCAAAAGATTTATATAGCCTGACAAATTGTTTATAGGTGTGGGTATCTAGTGGGTCAAGCGAATAATGATGGGATCGGACGCGACGATAGGACATGGCGTCAGATACACGATGCAATCCTAACGCTAGATGTAAACCTAACACTAGATGCAAATCAAGCACGCAGGATGATGACCTATGCCAAAATCAGCAAAGGAAGAGATGAGTGTTTGCTGAAATTCAGCACTCAAAAGAAACCCGAACAGGTTCTTTCGAGCTCTGATACCAACTTGATGCAGGCAAAGGTCTGACCTACACTAGGGTTTCAATGGAGAACTGGGAAAATCTGAAAATCTATGCACGCACATAAAGCTTGGACTAAGATCTAACAAGTAGGGATACAATAATAACCTGAAAACAAAAATCAGCATATACTAATATCATTCGCAACAGTAGATAAGGAATTTCAAAGGTACGTTTGCTTCAGATTTTATATAAAAAAAGGAAACATATGTTTGCAAGGGTAACCGACAGATTAAAGATAGCAAATCTAATAAGTAGGCATATGTTAAGGCTTCAACTAGCGATGAAACGGGCGGTTACGGCTGTGATGCGGAGCGGAGGCAATGGAAATAAAGAGGAAACGATGCGGATGCGAGGGAAAAATAAAGTAAAGGATAGATACTGCCTGGGGTTTCCTGCCGTGGGTCGATTGCAAGGATGCGCCGATGATCCTGCACACGGAGCAAAGCCGGACGTCGGGAGAAGCTGGAACCTTCGAAAAAACAACACCGAGGCCTTCACGAGGCGAAGTCGTGGAAGCGGCGAGGATCGGGGACACGCGTCTCGCCCGGAAGCACTCACGAAGAGGCACAAATTTCAGCAATTGATCAAAAACTGAATTCTCTTTTCTTTCTTTATCTTTTTGTAGACTAGGGTTTTGTTTTGGATGGCTAAGATCAAAGGGGAATAAGGGTGAATGGTGTGGATTTGATGCGCCAAGAAAGGAAAGGAAAAGAGAGAGAAACAAGGGAGAGAAGAGAGGGACGGACTAGGGGTAACGGGTGCCTCGGGATCCGTGCAGGCAAGGTGGGGCCGGTGGTGTTTCACGGGAAAAAGAAAGAAGGGGGGGCAGCATCACATTAGAAACCCTATTGGGCTTAAGATAAGCCCATTTAAGACCCTATGAAGCCCATAACTCGCCACGTCATCAAAATGGTGTTATTTCGCCATCTAACCGTCGGTTTCGAGATCTAATCTCGTCCGTCGGTGCCCCGCAAACACACGCACCCATAATTTTATTAATATCATGCTGAAACTCACCCGAGAAGACTCGGATTCAATCCGAAAAGCCCTCGGATGAGATCATGGACATCCCCCATGAACTGGGCAAGAACATAAATAAACCTAAGTGCTGAAATCAGGCCAAAAACATAGAAAAATGGCCAAAAACGGAAATAAACGATGAACAAAATAAAACGACTGTAAATAATGGTCTCTAACGATGAACCGAAGATGCGGCGACGAACTAAAGGTGCTGATCAGGTCTGCATCATCTATTTCTAAATTATATGAAATAGATTGTAGTAGACCCTAACTATTGCTTTAAACCATTGTTTACAAAAATCATGACCAAGCTCGACCCCCTTGCCTTCATACTTAATGATAACAAACTTACGGGACCAAACTACGAGGACTGGAAGCGTAACCTAATACTCGTCCTAAGGGTTGGCAAACACATAATTGCCCTAAGTACCCCTCAACCGGCCATGCCAGGACCAAGTGTAACTGAGGCCCAGTTAAAGGAATGGAAAGACTGGCTAGATGCTGATGAGATGTGCAAGTGCTACATTATGGCATCCTTGCAGACCGTCCTTCAGAAGCAAGTCGAAGACATGGCCTTTGCTTCAGACATGATGCTCTACCTGAAGGAAATGTTCGAGGGTAGTAGTCGGGTAACTCGTTACCTGACCATCAAGAAATTGGTGTCCACGAAGATGGCAGAGGGGACTTTAGTTCGGGATCATATGCTGAAGTTGTTTGGCTATGTGAAATAGCTTGGTTCCTTCGATGTCATCTTGGATGCAGAGATCCAGACCGACATTTTCCTCGCGTCTCTGTCAGGAGCGTTTGAGGGCTTCGTTACCAACTTCAACCTTAACCGGTTGGAGATGTCTAACGCAGAGCTCCTAGCGGTGCTCCAGGCGACAGAGGACGGGATGAAGGCAGGAGCCCAATCCCTAAACGTGGAGCGGAATTCTTCTCTGAAAGCCAAGGGCAAGTTTCAGAAAAGAAAGTCTAAGAAGCCCGTGAAGATGGGCCAGGTGCAGTTGCAGGTTCCCAAGCAGAATGGTCCGGCGAAACCCAAAGGAAAATATTTCCGATACGGCAAGAAGGGGCACTGGAAGGGCGACTACCGTGCGGCTCCCAAGAAGGCTGATACAAGTATATCTCAAATCCACATAGTGGAATCCCTTGTAGTATCTAGTTGTTCTCCAGTTTCATGGATTGTGGATTCTGATTCCACTAACCATGCTTGCAATAATTTGCAGGGGTTCAAGGAGACAAGAAAACTGGGTGATGGGAAGATAATCCTAAGCATGGGAACTGAGGCCGTGGCAGAGGCTGAAGCAGTTGGAGATGTCATCTTGCAGTTCCTTGATGGACGAAGTTTATTACTTAGAGACATACTTTATGTACCGTCCTTGAGACGTAATTTAATTTCTATTTTCTTATTGAATAATGAAGGTTTTTCAGTTTTATTTGATGCTTCTGGTGTGTTAATTAAATTGAATGGTTCCTTTGTTTGTAAGGGAAAGATACAGAATGGTCTCTATATAATTAACTCCAATCATAAGCAGGATAATATAACTGAAGCTTGTGTGATTAATTCATCTAAAAGGAAAAATCCCTCAGATAATCCAACACTCCTTTGGCATCTAAGGCTTGGACACATAGCCTCAGACAGGATTCACAGGTTGGTTAAGGTAGGACTCTTAAGTCCAAATGTTTCAGAAAGCCTACCGACGTGTGAGTCTTGCCTGGAAGGCAAGATGACTAAAAGGTTTTTCCGAGCCAAAGGTAGCAGATCTAAGGAGGTATTGGAGTTGGTACACACTGATGTATGTGGGCCCATAAGTGTCCGTGACATAGGAGGCTTCGAGTATTTCATCACCTTCACGGATGATCACTCGAGATTTGGATACATATACCTAATGCGGCGAAAGTCTGAATCCTTTGATAAGTTCAAGGAGTTCAGAGCTGAAGCAGAAAAGCAGACGGGTAAAAGTATCAAGTCTCTTCGATCGGATCGAGGAGGCGAATACCTATCGGATGAATTTATTGGGTACCTGCGTGAGCATGGGATCGTATTCCAGTTTACTGCACCAGGGACACCACAACAGAACGATGTATCTGAGAGGAGAAACTGAACTTTGTTAGACATGGTTCGGACTATGATGAGTTATGCAATATTGCCACCTAGTTTTTGGGGATATGCCCTAGAGACGGCAGCATATACTTTGAACTTTGTTCCATCAAAGTCAGTACCCCTAACTCCTTGGGAGTTGTGGTTGAAGCGAAAGCCAAGCCTACAGCACTTTAGGATTTGGGGTTGTCCAGTACATGTGAGGAAGGACAAGCGAGATAAGATGGAGTCAAAAACAAAGGTATGTCTGTTCGTTGGGTATCCAAAAGGGACAAAGGGTGGTTTATTTTATGATCCTGATGATAGAAAGGTTGTCGTCTCGACAAACGCCGTATTCCTAGAACAGGATTATTTAATAGACCATAAGCCCACCAGTAAAGTAGTTTTTAAAGAATTGCTTGGTACTGATGGGAGTGCGTAGACAGAAAACGTAGTGGGAGCCGATACCACTAAGATTAACGGTACTGTAGAATCGACTCCTATGGAACCACCGTAGGTTCGTCGCAGTGGGAGGACCACAAGTGCTCCTGATAGATACATTAGAGAAGCCTTTATGGTTGATCCAGAGTTTCAGGAGAATGATCCTCTGAACTATGACGAAGCGATGATATCCACTGACCATGCAGTATGGCAGGAAGCCATGGAGGCAGAACTGACATCGATGTCCCAAAATTCGGTCTGGATACTTGTAACACCACCTCACAACATTAAACCTGTTGGGTGTAAGTGGGTGTACAAAAGGAAAAGAGGTCCGGATGGTACCGTTGAGACTTACAAAGCTAGATTAGTCACTAAGGGTTATACCCAGCGAGAAGGGATCGACTATGACGAAACCTTTTCGCCAGTGGCTATGCTTAAGTCTATCCGGATCCTCTTGTCCATTGCAGCCCATTATGATTGGGAGATCTGGCAAATGGATGTCAAGACCGCATTCCTCAATGGGGATTTGGAAGAAGACATCTACATGTCTCAGCCTCCAGGCTTTGTCGCAAAAGGTCAGGAAGGTCTGGTGTGCAAGTTGCAAAGGTCCATTTATGGACTGAAGCAAGCATCCAGAAGTTGGAACATGCGTTTTGATCAGGCTATCCAGTCTTATGGATTTGAACAGAATGTGGATGAACCATGCATTTATAAAAGGAGCGATAAGACTGCAGTAGTTTTTCTAGTGTTTTACGTGGACGATATCCTGCTCATCGGAAACGATGTTGGAACGTTGTCTACAGTGAAGGTGTGGTTATCCTCTCAATTTGACATGAAAGACCTGGGTGAAGCGAGTTATGTTCTGGGGATCAAGGTAACTCGAGATCGCCAGAACAAGATTCTCTCGCTGTCACAGTCAGCCTACATAGATACTATCTTGGTCAGATTCAGTATGCATAACTCCAAGAAGGGACTGGTTCCATTCAGACATGGAATGAAGTTGTCCAAGAATCAGGGGCCTAAGACTCCTGAGGAGAGGGCAAAGATGCAGAAGATACCTTATGCTTCGGCAGTAGGGAGTCTGATGTATGCCATGCAGTGCACGAGACCAGATATATGCTATGCAGTAGGCATGATGGGCAGGTATCAGTCAAATCCGGGTCCAGGGCACTGGACTGCTGTGAAAAGTATACTCAAGTATCTCCGTAGGACGAGAGATTATGAGTTAGTTTACTCTTCACAGGAACTGATGCTGATTGGATATACAGATTCTGACTTTGCGTCAGATCCGGAATCCAGGAGATCAACGTCAGGGTTTGTGTTTTCATTAGGAGGAGGAGCTGTCAGTTGGAGGAGCGTGAAGTAGGGATGCATCGCGGATTCGACGATAGAGGCTGAGTACGTTGCGGCGTGCGAAGCAGCTAAGGAGGTGGTGTGGCTCAAGAAGTTCCTCACGGACTTAGGATACGTACCGGGAGCTCAAGATCCTATTGTCCTTTACTGCGACAATAGTGGAGCGGTAGCACAATCCAAGGAGCCAAGATATCACCAGAAGAGCAACCATATCGAGCGAAAATGTAACACCTGTGGTGTTAGATTTGAGAATAATAGAAATCCTCAATGGCTAGTTTCGTCTTTTTACAGCCAGACTTTTTCTTTGGGCTTTTTCCCAATAAATGGATCGTAAACCTATGAGATGTTTTACGTTCATATTCTACGTAACTTCGAGCATGTCACGATGATGCGTTCCGTGCAACGATCATGTGTATGCGCAGCCAGTTTCGGCAGCCCGGCAGGTAAACCCTAGAAAAACGATAATTGGTCGATAGTTGTAGCTGTTTTGTTTCTTGCAAGAGATCGGGTGATTGGATCATAACGAAACAAGATACGTTAGATGAGGCTCTGAGAGAGCCTTCCAATGAGCCTGAGTTAGGGTCGATCCGACACCCGGGTGAATAGTTATTGCTATTTTGAATTTTGGAGTCTTTCCTTCTTTTCGGGAGATACAGAAGTCAGAAAATTATGTACCAAGCTTTATCGCGTTCACGTTGTCGAGACCTTTCCAACGAATCCTCTCGGGCCCTATTCCGACTTCCGGTTTGATAGTTAAGACCTATTATTCTTTTTAGCCCGGTTGATGGACGAATCGCACCCGGATTCCAACCGAGCCCGGTTCAGGGCTCGGGACCGAGCCCGACCAGCTTTAGAGCCTACCTCCCGGTCTCCTAGCATAATTTAAGCTCTCCTGACCTCCCTCCCCAGTGATTTAAAATCCAAAATTCGGATGGGAATTATCGGCCAGGATTGGGATGATGTATCGATCCCTATCTTTCTTTCCTTATCCCTTCGCCTTAACCGACTCTATCTCCCCAACCCTATCCCCCGTCCCTCCTTATCACAGCCTCCCCCTTTTCTATAAATAGAGAGAGAGAGGAACGTGAGAGAACGTGAGAGAAAGAGAGAGAGAACGAGAGGAGAGAGAGAGAGAGAACGGGAGAAGAAGAGAGAGAACGCGAGAGAAAGAGAGAGAGAACGAGAGGAGAGAGAGAGAACGGGAGAAGAAGAGAGAGAACGCGAGAGTCAGAGCGAGACGGAGACGGAGAAGGAGGAGAGATCGAGGGAGATGGAGCGCCGACCCGCCCCTCGCCAGAGCACCGGCGAGCACGCCGAGACGCCCAGGTCAGCCACCCTCCTCCTCCCATCCTCCTCCGTGACCCGGCCCCTTCCTCCTCCCTTGCCGCGGCTCGCACGGGCGCACACCTCCGCCGAACTTGAGCCCCTCCCGACGATCGCCGGCGCACCATCGACCTCCAAACCCCATGCGAGCCCCCGCTCCGTCCGAGCTCTTGGGAGTCCGACGGCCGCTCCGGCCGCGTCCCCCCGCGCCTCCTCCATGGGGGTGGTGCGGGAGAGGCCGACCGAGTGCTCGCCGGCGCTCCAGGCCGCCCCTCCCGCCGGCAGCCGACGCGCAGAAACCAGCCCGGGCTGGTTTCGGTCTCGTGGCGAAGAAGGGTGGGGGGGTAAAGTAGTAATTTCCCAGGCTATTTAACTTAATACTGCAGACCCGACCCGACTGCACTGCAACCCGACCCGACTGCACAGCAACCCGACCCGCCTAAGTACACAGCAGACCTGCAGAACCGACCCACTTAGTGAACCGGTCTGGTTCACTTGAACCAGACCCGTGAACCAGTCGATTTTGGTTCGACTGCCATTTCTCCGTCCGAACTCGGAATTGGACGAAACCAGCGCCATTTCGACCGGCTCGGAAAATACTCCCTGTTGGCCATAGTTTATCATAGTAATATTACTATTTAATACCCTGTTTTATCCTTGGACTGAATCTTATCGTGGTACCGTGGTTTGACCGCCGTTTCATCGTCCGAACTCGGATTCGGACGAAACTAGCGGCATTGTGCTCAGAACATTGAGCCCTACCTATTAAACCTAGAAGATAACCCCAGAACCCCTTATACCCTAGCAATCCAGCCATGCGATCGATTTTATCGGTTCTACGTGGTTTGACCCGAAACCATCCGACCGAAGTCGGATTCCAGCAAAACTGGAACCATCGGAAAGGGTTCTTCGAGCTCGATTTGATGAGTAGGTTTAGCTTCTGTTTACTTGATTGGCCTAGTATTGGTTAGGTTCGAGTTCTTCAGTCGCACGGATTTGCGTGCTGTCGACTCAATGTTGGTCCCCTATCGAGGGTGTCCGACTATCCTTGGCATAGAACCCTCATCGTAGATTATTTTGTTTTAATCGATAGAGTTGTGATGCGGAGCTGTGGTTATTATCAGACCTTGATCGTGGTGATCCAGCGGAGATGGATCAGAGGCAGCTAGCAGGAGTCATGTGTAATCGACAGCCAGGTGACATCTACTACCCTTGCGTGGTCTTTAATAGTGGGAAATGAGAATGACTAAGGGTAGGTGTCCATGACACTGCATGCGGGCCCCGCCGGGCATCGTCGTATGTGGTCAAGTGGACCCCGCCTTGCATGCGGAGTCGCGAGTCCGGCGACGCATGCTTAAAATATTAATAAAATAATAATAATGATTGCTAGCTTTTGATTGTATGGACACCGTAATTAGGATTTCCTTAAATTAAATAATAAATTAAATAACTAATAATTATCGGGGCCCACCCTCCTGAGAGGAGTATGGCAACCCTAGCACACGGGTCACTGGGATGAGTGTTTTACTTTATTGATTTATTATGTCGCATGGGTTGCGAGAGCAGTACGGGACCAGGGGTAAATTGTTGGAAATTGATAAGCATTAAATAGACTTTTTGTAGCTTCATTGTATATATTGAAAGATGTTATATGAGAATCTACCTGGTAAGAAGGTAGGGACCCCGTGCGCGCAAGGGTCGTGAACCACCCTGCGCGTACAGCCGAAGTTAAGTAGGTTAGGGGTCACGGGCAAGGGTTGTGGTAAAGCCAATAGGAGGTGCCCTCGAGTAGGGATTGGCCTAGCAACCCTGTCCCGGGGAGTTGAAGTCCCCATAGTAAAGCAAGTTGGGCGGTAGAGCTCCACCGTGAAAGACGGGAAACCCCTTATGATCATCTGGGTGATTTGTGCATGGTGTTGGTGGATGCACGGCGAGAGAGTTGGCCCTCTACATCGAAATAAAAGGCCCTATAGTAATGCCCGACCGGGGGCAGGATGAACAAAATATCTGGGGTTCACATTTTGATAGTGTGTGTTTTATCTATATATGAATTTAGAATTGAGTGACAGTTTACTTGATGACTTCGTGACTTTATCTGAACGTCTTATTTAATTTGTTCTTTAATGATGTAGAACATTGAATGGACTTCATGTTAGATAACCTAGTGACAGTAGGAATTGCATGTGAATATAGACAACTGATAGGTTTAGGTATCATTCTGCAAACATTGATCCTACTAGAACTGATTGATCTTATCTTAATTTATTAAGAATAGTTGTCTCATATTATTATAGACCATTAGGATGTCACTAGCCATTAATTTGGCTAATCTCCCAATTTCCTATTGGGGGCTACTCTTTCCCACGAGTAGGCTCAGTTGCAGGTCCGGAGGCTCAGGAGTAGCAGTAGGAGTCCAGAGGCGGAGTTAGAGTTGTAGTGTTACCTTTCTGCTTAGTACGTTAATCTTGTAGTCTTTTCTTTTCAGACATTGTAATTGTATTGGAATAAGAGTTCTTATTAGTTAGTCAGTATTCTATGGTTGTAGTTGCAATGGTTCCAGCTGAATTCTTTTGGGTAGGCCTCTCCTCAAGGCCCCAAGCCTAGGATAGATCATGATGAAAATATAAGTGTATATAAATGACTAAATTGATTAACCTTGTAGATAGGAACCCTAGATTGGTGCACCTGAGTGTTAGGTAGTGGGTAAAACCACTTGGCTTGCCGTAGGAGGCTTGAGCCTCGTGCTCTCTCAGATAGACTCCTATCAGTATGTAGTGGCACCGACAGGTCACACATACTGAAAGGATATGACTTTTGAAGGTCGAGCTGATTAGATAATGTCTTATCTCTATTGATATTTCTCTTCTTTCCTTTTTAATAAAAATGTTTTTGAAAAATCAAATTTAAAAGATTCCCCTCTTGTTTCTCCCTCCTTCTTGTTTTTCATATTAGAAAGCGTAGAAGAAGCCCTGTGAGAACCCAAATTGGTGTAATCAATTGACCAGACCCAAAATCCTATCTTTTTCTCACCTCACACCCCAGGGATCGGTCTTCAGATTTCTGGGGCGTGACAGCTGGTATCAGAGCTTAGGGATATGTTCCTAGGGGTATTGTTAGGATGTGGTTCGTGTCTTGCTGTTCTTTCTTCGGAAAGTTTAGACTCTAGTGGTGGTAGAATGTTTTCTAGAGATTGTATAGATATTGAGTCTATAGAATTATCGTAGTAGCTAGTGGCGGTATAGCGATTATTTCTAAGGATAAGGACCTAGGGTTAATCATACTTGGAGAACTGGTTTTGTTTGAGGAATTGATCTGTAACTAAGAACTGTCTATGATTGAGTTTTTGATTGATCGAGAATCGTGAATCAATCTATATGTCGTATGAGTATGATTGTATTTGAACTCTGATGTGCTATAATGTTTAGGTTTAGAGTTAGTCATTGCAACTCGGGTGATAGTTCTTAGAAAGGAGCCACGTGGAACATCTTAACCAAGGGTAGTGTTTCTTGATCTCTAGGCAGAAGCATAGTGTTTGAGTCTATATCGGAGTATAGGTTGGGTGTCTTCTAATATGGATTCTCTTGAACTTTCTAGTGGTAAGGAGCTGACCAAAGACTAGAGATTCAACTCCAATTAGTGATTTAGTTGATTGGTTTTAGGATGGATATATTTGAATATATCTGGAAGGATGTATATTCTTGATGGTTTATCTGGCATGGTTGTGAGGTTACTCTTTTTGTTGGTTTTGTTATTTTTCATTGACCCTAAGCGCTAGAAACCTAGTCGGTGTTTTATGATTCCTTGATCTTTGTTGACCCTTAGTATTAGAGACCTAATCGGTGTTTAGGATCCCTTGATCTTCGTTGACCCTTAGTACTAGAGACTTAGTTGGTGTTTTAGGATTCCTTGATTCTTGTTGACCATTGGTACTAGAGACCTAGTTGATGTTTTTAGAATTGTCCAATTTCTCGATATAGGTGTAATAATTAAATTAGTTTTCTTGTTAGAATCTCTCTAGTGTATCGTGGGTTATAATTAGCTTGGTGTAGAGCTTCTGTGTTTTTTTAATGGATCCTATGAGTAATAATGATGACTCTTGGGGATAGTGGTTTCAAGGAGTACATCAGGAGATGAAAATCTCAGGTGATAGTTTGAATTTCCCATGGTTAGTAGATTACGGGATACCTTGATAGTGACTCTTACGAAAGAGTACGCACTGTTCCTAGGGAACTTTGGCGGTGGATGATGATTGTCCGGTAGAGGACATACTGTGGCTTCGCACTGACTCTTCGGAGGCTTTGGCGGTTGGTTTCGCAGTCCTTATTGAAACTCGTGGGAGAGAGCGCACTGACTAGATGACAGTGGCGTTAAGATCGAATTGAGATAATTGAGTACTAGAGAAATGTTAGCGACGATGTCTAGAGGACTGCCTATGTTTATAAAATTTGGGAATACCTTATCAGTTGGACTCTTAAGAATGATCATTATTTTACCGATTCACCCCGCTTTGTTTCTAATTATTATTCGATTCTAGTAACTTCTGTTTGCTTCAGTTTCTTTTAAGTGATTGCCTTTAGTTCTCAGAATGTTAAGATTGTGCTAGTTCCCTCAGTTGTCCTTTTTCTAAGTTGTCTCTATTTGTCTCGGGTCCTTTATTCTCATCTTTGTATAGTTGCGAGGTTTTCGTCTAACTATATCGATGATTAGTTTAGGGTAGAATTTAGTACTTGGTACCGATCTGCTCAGTCGATATTAGTTGGCCATTAGTTTTCTAGTAGGTAGTTTCTTCAGCCAACTCATAATAGTTCTGGTTTAGAATCGTTCCCCTCGTCTTGGAGTGAGCCAATGAGATGACTATCTATTGTCAGAGGGTAGCTATCTAGTTTGGACCCACTTAAGAAATAGATTTTTTGGGCATTTGTTCGTTAGTCCCTTGAGCAGTATTGGTAGTTCGGTTAGTGTAGGTGTTGATCTCATAGGAATCTTATAGGATTTTAGTTTAGTATTAGATACACGTTAGGTGTACTAGTTGAGACATCTCTTTTGTCAAATCATTCTGGAATGTGTACGTAAGCATATGTGTATGGGCGCATATGTGTAGTATACATTGCTATGATTGTAGAGTCGATACCAAAAGTATAAATTATATATGGGTGTATGGGCGCTCATATACATTGATATACCTTTTATATCGATACTGACAATTGAGTGCATTTTAAGTTTCTGAATCTATGAGTTTTGGTAGTTACCCTACCGAGGAGGACACCCCTCGGTAGTACTAATAAGGGGGATGCCCCTTATCTAGGCAAGGTTAATGATCAAAACTCATGATTATGGTATAATCCGTAATGCTTAGAATGAGAAATGGAAACCAAAACTCGTATTCGCGATCGATGCGAGAATTTAGAGGTTCATTTCTATCCCGATAATTATGAGAGTCGATTCGTATAATGTTTAGGTTAGTAGGGAGAGTAGAATTGTGAGTAGTAAAGGATTTTCTTTTAGTAAGATTTGGTGCAGTGACTTGGCTTTCTTGTTGGCAGTATTAGTGAGGATCTTCATACTCGTTATGGTTAACTTTTTATTGCTGTAATCTTCTTGTTTTGGTAGTAGAGATTAGTGGACTCATATATATGGTTTTTGTAGTTAAATTTTCGGGACGAAATTTTTTTTAAGGTGTGTAGGTTGTAACACCTGTGGTGTTAGATTTGAGAATAATAGAAATCCTCAATGGCTAGTTTCGTCTTTTTACAGCCAGACTTTTTCTTTGGGCTTTTTCCCAATAAATGGATCATAAACCTATAAGATGTTTTAGGTTCACATTCTCCGTAACTTCGAGTATGTCACGATGATGCATTCCGTGCAACGATCATGTGTATGCGCAGCCAGTTTCGGCAGCCCAGCAGGTAAACCCTAGAAAAACGATAATTGGTCGATAGTTGTAGCTGTTTTGTTTCTTTCAAGAGATCGGGTGATCGGATCGTAACGAAATAAGATACGTTAGATGAGGCTCTGAGAGATCCTTCCAATGCGCCTGAGTTAGGGTCGATCCGACACCCGGGTGAATAGTTATTGCTATTTTGAGTTTTGGAGTCTTTTCTTCTTTTTAGGAGATCCAGAAGTCAGAAAATTATGTACCAAGCGCTAACGCGTTCGCGTTGTCGATACCTTTCCAACGAATCCTCTCGGGCCCTATTCCGACTTCCGGTTTGATAGTTACGACCTATTATTCTTTTCAGCCCGGTTGATGGACGAATCGCACTCGGATTCCAACCGAGCCCGATTCAGGGCTCGGGACCGAGCCCGACCAGCTTTAGAGCCTACCTCCCGGTCTCCTAGCATAATTTAAGCTCTCCTGACCTCCCTCCCTAGTGATTTAAAATCAAAAATTCGGTTGGGAATTATCGGCCAGGATTGGGATGATGTATCGATCCCTATCTTTCTTTCCTTATCCCTTCGCCTTAACCGACTCTATCTCCCCAACCCTATCCCCCGTCCCTCCTTATCACAGCCTCCCCCTTTTCTATAAATAGAGAGAGAGAGAGGAACGTGAGAGAAAGAGAGAGAGAACGAGAGGAGAGAGAGAGAGAACGGGAGAAGAAGAGAGAGAACGCGAGAGAAAGAGAGAGAGAACGAGAGGAGAGAGAGAGAGAGAACGGGAGAAGAAGAGAGAGAACACGAGAGTCCGAGCGAGACGGATACGGAGAAGGAGGAGAGATCGAGGGAGATGGAGCGCCGACCCGCCCCTCGCCGGAGCACCGGCGAGCACGCCGAGACGCCCAGGTCAGCCACCCTCCTCCTCCCATCCTCCTCCGTGACCCAACCCCGCGACCCGGCCCCTTCCTCCTCCCTTGCCGCGGCCCGCATGGGCGCACACCTCCGCCGAACTTGAGCCCCTCCCGACGATCGCCGGCGCACCACCGACCTCCAAACCCCATGCGAGCCCCCGCTCCGTCCGAGCTCTTAGGAGCCCGACGGCCGCTCCGGCCGCCTCCCCCCGCGCCTCCTCCATGGGGGTGGTGCGGGAGAGGCCGGACGAGCGCTCGTCGGCGCTCCAGGCCGCCCCTCCCGCCGGCCGCCGACGCGCAGAAACCAGCCCGGGCTGGTTTCGGTCTCGTGGAGAAGAAGGGTGGGGGGGGTTAAGCAGTAATTTCCCAGGCTATTTAACTTAATACTGCAGACCCGACCTGACTGCACTGCAACCCGACCCGACTGCACAGCAACCCGACCAGCCTAAGTACACAGCAGACCTGCAGAACCGACCCATTTAGTGAACCGGTCTGGTTCACTTGAACCAGACCCGTGAACCAATCGATTTTGGTTCGACTGCCATTTCTCCGTCCGAACTCGGAATTGATCGAAACCAGCGCCATTTCGACCGGATCGGAAAATACTACCTGTTGGCCATAGTTTATCATAGTAATATTACTATTTAATACCCTGTTTTATCTTTGGACCGAATCTTATCGCGGTACCGTGGTTTGACCGTCGTTTCATCGTCCGAACTCGGATTCGGACGAAACTAGCGGCATTGTGCTCAGAACATTGAGCCCTACCTATTAAACCTAGAAGATAACCCTAGAACCCCTTATACCCTAGCAATCCAGCCATGCGATCGATTTTATCGGTTCTACGTGGTTTGACCCGAAACCATCCGACCGAAGTCGGATTCCAGCGAAACTGGAACCATCGGAAAGGGTTCTTCGAGCTCGATTCGATGAGTAGGTTTAGCTTCTGTTTACTTGATTGGCCTAGTATTGGTTAGGTTCGAGTTCTTCAGTCGTACGGATTTGCGTGCTGTCGACTCAATGTTGGTCCCCTATCGAGGGTGTCCGACTATCCTTGGCATAGAACCCTCATCGTAGATTATTTTGTTTTAATCAATAGAGTTGTGATGCGGAGCTGTGGTTATTATCAGACCTTGATCGTGGTGATCCAGCGGAGACGGATCAGAGGCAGCTAGCAGGAGTCATGTGTAATCGACAGCCAGGTGACATCTACTACCCTTGCGTGGTCTTTAATAGTGGGAAATGAGAATGACTAAGGGTAGGTGTCCATGACACTGCATGCGAGCCCCGCCGGGCATCATCGCATGTGGTCAAGTGGACCCCGCCTTGCATACGGAGTCGCGAGTCCGGCGACGCATGCTTAAAATATTAATAAAATAATAATAATGATTGCTAGCTTTTGATTGTATGGACACCGTAATTAGGATTCCCTTAAATTAAATAATAAATTGAATAACTATTAATTATCGGGGCCCACCCTCCTGAGAGGAGTATGGCAACCCTAGCACACGGGTCACTGGGATGAGTGTTTTACTTTATTGATTTATTATGTCGCATGGGTTGCGAGAGCAGTACGGGACCAGGGGTAAATTGTTGGAAATTGATAAGCATTAAATAGACTTTTTGTAGCTTCATTGTATATATTGAAAGATGTTATATGAGAATCTACCTGGTAAGAAGGTAGGGACCCCGTGCACGCAAGGGCCGTGAACCACCCTGCGCGTACAGCCGAAGTTAAGTATGTTAGGGGTCACGGGCAAGGGTTGTGGTAAAGCCAATAGGAGGTGCCCTCGAGTAGGGATTGGCCTAGCAACCCTGTCCCGGGGAGTTGAAGTCCCCATAGTAAAGCAAGTTGGGCGGTAGAGCTCCACCGTGAAAGACGGGAAACCCCTTATGATCATCTGGGTGATTTGTGCATGGTGTTGGTGGATGCACGACGAGAGAGTTGGCCCTCTACATCGAAATAAAAGGCCCTATAGTAATGCCCGACCGGGGGCAGGATGAACAAAATATCCGGGGTTCACATTTTGATAGTGTGTGTTTTATCTATATATGAATTTAGAATTGAGTGACAGTTTACATGATGACTTCGTCACTTTATCTGAACGTCTTATTTAATTTGTTCTTTAATGCTGTAGAACATTGAATGGACTTCATGTTAGATAACCTAGTGACAGTAGGAATTGCATGTGAATATAGACAACTGATAGGTTTAGGTATCATTCTGCAAACATTGATCCTACTAGAACTGATTGATCTTATCTTAATTTATTAAGAATAGTTGTCTCATATTATTATAGACCATTAGGATGTCACTAGCCATTAATTTGGCTAATCTCTCAATTTCCTATTGGGGGCTACTCTTTCCCACGAGTAGGCTCAGTTGCAGGTCCGGAGGCTCAGGAGTAGCAGTAGGAGTCCAGAGGCGGAGTTAGAGTTGCAGTGTTACCTTTCTGCTTAGTACGTTAATCTTGTAGTCTTTTCTCTTCAGACATTGTAATTGTATTGGAATAAGAGTTCTTATTAGTTAGTCAGTATTCTATGGTTGTAGTTGCAATGGTTCCAGCTGAATTCTTTTGGGTAGGCCTCTCCTCAAGGCCCCAAGCCTAGGATAGATCATGATGAAAATATAAGTGCATATAAATGACTAAATTGATTAACCTTGTAGATAGGAACCCTAGACTGGTGCACCTGAGTGTTAGGTAGTGGGTAAAACCACTTGGCTAGCCGTAGGAGGCTTGAGCCTCGTGCTCCCTCAGATAGACTCCTATCAGTATGTAGTGGCACCGACAGGTCACACATACTGAAAGGATAGGACTTTTGAAGGTCGAGCTGATTAGATAATGTCTTATCTCTATTGATATTTCTCTTCTTTCCTTTTTAATAAAAATGTTTTTGAAAAATCAAATTTAAAAGATTCCCCTCTTGTTTCTCCCTCCTTCTTGTTTTTCATATTAGAAAGCGTAGAAGAAGCCCTGTGAGAACCCAAATTGGTGTAATCAATTGACCAGACCCAAAATCCCATCTTTTTCTCACCTCACACCCCAGGGATCGGTCTTCAGATTTCTGGGGCGTGACAGGAAATACTACATAATCCAGGACTTGCAGAAGCGAGGGGAGGCAGCAGTGACTCAGGTGGCATTTGCAGATAACATGGCGGACCCTTTCACAAAGGCGTTACCGACCAAGGATTTTGAGAAGCACGTGGATGCCATGGGAGTTAAGACTGTTGTTCCCCGCTAGGCCAAGTGGGAGATTGTTGTAGCTCATGTGTCCTTAGCGTGGATTTTCTGTATTAACATTAATAAAGATGACTTTGGTTATTGTTTTAATTAGGATACTACTCTGGTGTATGATAATACACATATAATAAAAGGACCCTAGGGAACACAGTAGGCCACTGAGGCGCATGGAGGATCCATGCTTGGGAGACCCAGTGGACCAGTTCTGTGTAGACCTAGAACTAGTTCACAGCTTAGGTAATGCCGATCGCTCCACCGAGAACAAGCTGTTGGCAGGTAGAGGATGTGGTGAAGTCTCCACCACGGGAACGTGGGATTCCCATTCACCTGACCAAGCACGATGATCGTGTTGAACAGGAACCAAGACGGTGCACAGTTCAGTGATTCAGACACTGGTGCAGAAACCGTCTTACTACTATAGATAATATGTCCTTAACCCTGAGGGACCATGCTCACTGGGCCAACCAGTTGTGTGGTGCTTTGATGTGCCAACGTGTGCGGACCTTCCATAGTCCAATACCACGGTATGTTGGGTTACCCGTCTGGCGCTTGAGTGACATGTAATCCCTACAGGTTATCCGACGTCCAGTGTTGGATGGGTGCGTTTTGATGAGTCAATCTGTCCACACAGTTAACCCAGGCCTGGTGGTTGTCAGTATGACCGATGATGTTCCGGATGCTAGGCATAGCACCGGAAGGTGTGTGGTGTTATAGATGACAAGTAATCAAACCCTAGTCAGATGATCGATCGGGATCTGACGGTGCTCCCCACCGCTCGAGTCATATCATGGCACCAATAATATGAGGGATAAGGATTATCGGAGTATAGTAGAGAACAGGGTTACGAGGGAGTAACATAAGTTTAGGATCACTAGAGTTCAACTCGCGTCGCATTCTGGGTGGCTACGTGGATTAATCGAATTAGGGCTTTTTAACGGAACTTTCGGTGTGTCACCGGAATAGTTAATCAGGGATCCGGTTGGAGCTAGAGATCCCGAACCCTGAAGGTTCCACCCTGTCGTTGCGTATAGGAATTATTTCCCGACCTAGTTGGATACGTTGGATGCGAAGTAGCGCGATGGAGCGCAAGCCCGGAGCCAAAGAACCAAATTCACATGTGTTACGGGCCGTAGAGGTATTTTGGTAAATACTGAAATATGGCTCAGAACATATTGAATATGGATCTTAGATTGAGCGGAATAATTCCAGGAGCTCACAGGCGCTGACGGAACTCGATTCCGAGTAGCGCACCTCACTCAGTCTCACTTTCAGTTTTCCGCTTTTCGTGAAGGGCGTTTTCATCCGGACTTCACGATAGACACCCGGGAGACCTATATCCGACCCCCCCTCATCCCTATCCACATAGGGGCCGGCCCTAGGCTCCTTGGAGCCATGGAAGACCGGCCCTATAAAGGAAATAGGGAGGGGAGGGCCGGCCCTAATGGTTCTACTCCCTCCCCTCCAAAAATCCGACCCCTATAGCTCCTCCTTTGTGGTTTCGGCCAAGGAAAAGAGAGGAAGAAGAAGGGAGAAGGAAGAGGAAGGAAGGAGAAGGAAGAAAGGAGAAAGAGGAGGAGAAAATCTCGCGGCTCGCCATCGTCTTCGCAACGGATTCTTCCGTCGGCTCGAAATCCTTGCACTCAGAGACGGGATTTCGAGGATTCTTCAATTCGCAAAGGACAAGGTGCTATCCGACAGTTTCCCTTGCGATTCAAGTACGGTTCTTCATCGTTCCGTAATCTCCGGATCATAGATCCATAAGGTATGATGAATCTAAACACCTAAGTAGATGCATGCATGTCTTCCGTAGATCGTAGTATGCCTCTAGGGTGTCCGCACATATGCTATGATCATAGATTTGCATGTAGATTATTTTTTATCACGAATTGTAATGAAACATATACCGTATGATCTTCGGATCTTTCTTTTGCTTTCGCTGCGACTCTGATTAGCGGATCCAATTCCAACAGCGTGTTAGGAAAATGGAGACCAAGTTCGAAGAACGACAATAAGAAGCCTAAGCCAAACCCAAGGTGGAGCCCATCTGGATCAAATGGAGAAGGAGCAAGCAGGATATTGGACAGATCGTGTGTATGACTTGAGTTGTGCACACAATATGGGAGAGTCATGCACACGACTTGCTCATTGCGTGCATGAACTGGGCTTACAAGAGTTGTTGGCACGACTGTATGGGCACGACTTTTTCCAGGTTGTCTACACGGCGGCGACGAGATTTTCAGATCCTGCCAGCTTGTCTTATTTTCTTTTGGGGTTCCTATATAAAGGGTCAATTTGTTGTATACCCCAACCCTAATATCTTTACCGAATTGGGAAAAGTTTGGTGGTTAGAGTTCGACTAGGATTGACTTCCGAATCAAGGAGGATGACCCTTATTTGTCTATTCGAGATTCTTGTAGAAGCTAGGTTGAGGTGAGATCCTTCCTTGTATTGAACAATTTGCTCTTGTTGATTGAAGGTACTCTTAATAATCTGTAGCGGCAGTCTGATTGGGTGCTAAGTTTATAGGGACAATCTCGTTGTTGGATCACTCTTGTCTTTTGGACCCATCACGATCGTGTGACATCTTGTGATTTTGGTGTTTCCGCTGTGCTAGTCCGTTGCCTGATCACCAACTTGACGTTTCCGTTGCCTGATCACCAACTTGACGTTCCCGCTCTCTGGTGTGTCGACTTCCTATGGGCCAGGTGGGTCCTCCCTCTTGGCCGCTTCGGCTCCTGTGGCCGTGTAGTTGTACCCTACTCTGTGTGTGTGTGTGTGTGTGTGTTGGGGGGGGGGGGGGGGGGGGGGGGGGGGCTTTTCAGGTTTCAGGAAGAGCACCACCTGCTAACATGCATAGAGGTTTCGTCTTGGTCTCCACAGTGGGGAGCACCTGATCGTAACCACAAGCTATGCTGGGAGACCATTCATCACATCTGCACGATGCCGGCAAGAAATGGGAAGTTGGGCTTGGTCTGTCACCTCTACTAGAATGCAGCACGAATTTTTTTTTTTTTTTTTTTTGAGATCCTGTGCGTGTCCCGAAATCTTTCGGGTGATGAGCCTATTTGGACTCGAACTTCCAACTCATTGGGGGAAGGAATCATAGCCGTTCTTTTGCATGTCGATCAGACTGGGTGTGATTTACCAGCCAGGGCTTGATGCAACGAACGGTTGTGATTCAGTTTTGGCTCTAACCTCAAAGATTCTATGAGGTCGCAACCTCATATGATCCCGTACCTATTTTGATTGGGGTCAGCAAATCAGAGGTCTAGATTGTTGAGATAATCCACTGGTTTAGTACCAAATCGATAAAGGGGGCACTCATTCATTGTTTAATATACCCGTTGTGGACATCTCTTACGACCTGGGTTTTGAGGTGTGAGATTAACTAATATGGTTACAAAGCTGGGCCCGTCTCCTGCTCCAGATGCACCCTTACCGATTATGCCTTACTATGCATGCTCCCCGTGAGAAGAAAAGAGGGTGGGGTTGGGGGGGGGGGGAGGTTTGATAGTCCATCAGTTTAGTCCCACATCGGTAATGGAGGCACCCATTAGCCGCTTAATATACTCATTGTGGACCTCCCCTTACAACCCATGTTTTGGGGAGTGAGGGTGTCTACCACAAGTTTAACTTGCCGATTCTGATGATGAATCAGGAATCGGACATGACGAAGGTTAAATTCTTTTTTCTATTGGTAATAAATATGCAATACCGTGCAGTGTGATGCGGTCCAGTGGATGATAACAAGCAATTCTATTCAACCAGACAAAAGGTTTACACTCTTTACATACATACCCCGTCACAGCTGTCTATTGCCTATCTGTTGGGGCTGAGTGTGATTCACCGGTTAGGCCGTGGAGTGCAACGGCCGGCTGTTATCAGGTCTGTAAAGTTTTGTCTGGTTGAATAGTTTTTTTAGCAATTCCATCAGAGTATACATAACTAATGAGAGGAAGAACACATACATTCTGCACAAAAGATGGGATACAGATCACAATTCTTTCCTTGCAGGAGCTGTCGAAAAACAAAGAAGAGTTTCATCAAACGCATCTAGCACCGTCAGTCGGGGCTGAGTGACACTCACCTGTCACAGGTGGGTACCACCGGCCGGCACTGACGCATCAGGCCCACCACGAATGAGACACCTGATGGGATCATTTTTCAAGCAAGAAACATAATACTACCATGTTTCAATTACAGCTTCATCAGCGAAAGCAAGGAACATCTATATGATATTCGCATCGAGCCTTCAATCTTCCAATATGCTAGGAGATACTCCGACGTGCTATCGATGCCAAACCGCCAACACTACCACACGGCATCGGACACGTATGCATGGGGAGTTACTACATAAAAGTGGAGAGAGAGAGAGAGAGAGAGAGAGAGAGAGAGAGAGAGAGAGAGAGAGAGAGAGAGAGAGAGAGAGAGAGAGAGACCTCTGCTCACACCGAGGATGGGTTTTGGAGGATGTGTGTGGATAGTCATACAATCAACAAGATCACCATCAAATATCAATTTCAATACCACCGTTCGATAATTTGCTAGACCTTGTAAGGCAGGTTCGATCAAGGAGGTTGAGGAAAAGATGTAGCCCCTAACAGCTATGATTAAACTCTATTCTCATGGTGATAAATCGGTCCATTAAGACGACACAATTCATCTCGCAAATTCTAGCCCCTAACCACAAAAACCCCTCATAGGAGAGAAGCTTCATGTGTATAAAAAAAAAAAATGGAAGTCAAAAACATCATGCACCTCATAGGAGAGAACTCCTCGAACGAACAATAATTTACCATTTACAAACAAAATATTACACAACGGTAACAAAAATTTGAAGTACCTTCTGTGTGGCAGTGGATAACAGTAGCTGCGGCAGTGGATAACAGTAGCTGCTGTTAAAAGGGATTGATCCTCGTACTGTAACTCGGTAACACATGCAAACACTTGATGATGTCACTAACTTGAAAGAGAATCGACTCCCGTCTTGATGAATTGCTCGAGCTACTATAGAACATGAAACAACATCCGAGAATTATCAGGTACTAGAAGTGGGTTCTTTGAATAAACGCGGAAGCAACTCATGGACACTGATATCCAAAACCTCGGGGTCCCTGCAAGAAAGGAGAGTGAATGTATGAGTTACTACTTGACTATGAGAACGAAATGATTGGAAAGAATGATTGTTTAAGCAGCATAAGCAATGAACTCTGCAACCTCATAATCTGTTGCGAGAGAAATAGATTAGTATTGATAATTACACGAGGATGATGCACAAGTTCATGTATGGATTAATCTAATGATGCAAAAAAAAAATTCAATAATATAGCATGTCCTAAGTTATATAGAAGACATGCATGTAGTGGGTAAAATCGCAGCCATTCCCTTCTGTTAATGGTAATAAAAATGCAAGTCCGCAGTTCACATTAACATCCCCGCAATTCTTGCAATGACTTTCCACCCATAGCAATGTCAACAAGTTGAAGAGATGAGGATAATAAGGTGGATGTGTAGAAAAACTAGTAGGGATAGAGGGAGGAATGAGTGTAATAGAGAAAGTGTTGGAGTGACATCAATTGAGGATAAGATAATGGAGAACATATCAAGATGGTTTAGACATATACAACATAGAGTAGAGGTGGCCCCGATGAGGAAACAGTCTTAGATTAGTGTGAAAGTTCCAAAGAGAAGTTGAGGACATAGAATAACATTGATGGAAGTTGTTAGAAAAGGCATGGAAAAATTTCATTGACAACAAATATAGACCTAAATAAAAATGAATTGCGAAGGATTCTAAAAACCAATCCCAAGTAGATGGGAGTCATGGGACATGACTTGATGGTTATGGTAGCTGTGTCAACAAGTTTGGGCGAGTAAATTTACATAAAAAAAAAGCTTGGGGAGCGCGCGCACGCGCTCGCAAGAGAGAGAGAGAGAGAGAGAGAGAGAGAGAGAGAGAGAGAGAGAGAGAGAGAGAGAGAGAGAGAGAGATGGGAAAAGGCATGGAAAACTTTCATTGACAACAAATATAGCCCTAAATAAAATTGAATTGCAAAGGATTCATAAAACCGATCCCAGGTAGATGGGAGTCATGGGACATGGCTTGATGGTCATGGTAGCTGTGTCAACAAGTTTGGGCGAGTAAATTTACATTAAAAAAAGCCGCGCACGAGAGAGAGAGAGAGAGAGAGAGAGAGAGAGAGAGAGAGAGAGAGAGAGAGAGAGAGAGAGAGAGAGAGAGAGAGAGAGAGAGAGAGAGAGAGGCTTGTGCATAGACCAGTCACGGTCAAAAGATCAGAGGCATATTAGATTGATAAATCCCATCCACTGAACCACTTCATATAGGATAGTAATGAAAGAGAGAAAATAAAACCATTTATCCTTGAAATTTGGCTAAAAGGTGTAACCTGCATAAAGTCCGTCCTTTTTCAGTTGAACTAGGAACAAACCATAGTCTACGCAAAACAGGTGACTCAAATTGCACAAAGAAGCCATCACTGGTCCCGTGCTTCCACTTCCTCGATCCCTGCCCTTTCCAGACCTAAACAGCCATTGACATGATGTAATGCCTTGTTAGTTTGATCATTCTTGCAGATCCACGATTAAATCATAACAATTCTCCAAATTACAGATATATGACAAGCCTCATATAGTAATGTATTCATAAACAAATAAATATACAGAAGAGAACATACTTGTGGATAAGAAATATTGCTCTTGGGTGCAACAACACAAGCAGCGGTAGAAAAGGACTCCTCGGCATACTGCCTTAAAAATGAGAAACAGTTGCTATGGGTGTGGGGTGACTCGAATGCCTTACAAAGGTACAAAGAAAGAAACAATTAGCATGACTTCATTGTGTTCTGAGATAGTGTGCATATTAAAAGAAAAGATGCTAGTTCATCCCGTTAAGATTCCAAAACATGCATATGTTGTATTTTCAACAAAACACAATCGCATGAATATAAAACTTGTGATCAACTTGATTTGATTTGATTCGGAGAGCAACCACATATTTGAAGTTAACATTAGACAAAGACATCAATACTAGGTATCAAGGTAAATGCGACATCAAATACCTTGTCAATGTTGACCACTGGCGCATATTTATCAGTATCTGTTTTCAGTTCATCAAGAAGGAAGTTGACCTTTGCATCCACCTTTCCAGTCTCATGCCAGAATTTTATAGCCGACTCCATTATATTAACGATAAATAAAAAGATATCTTCACATCGCTCCACAGTTCCAAATTTTGCAGACTGCAGGCATCAACATTAAGTTAGCTTTTCTTCGGCAAAGAAGTAGGAGTATTCCTAACACTAAGTTCCCGAAAGGTAGGATCAAGAAGAAGGAATTGCTTCAACTACTATTTGGAAATCAACTCTTACATTACTTATTTAATTTCAAATGCTAAGGTGCCATTGCCTCCATCTCCCTGCAAACCTGACTGATGGTCCGTTACAATCCGAAAGCCCTCTTGCCATGTTACTTGGGTCATCATAAGAAATGCACATGATGACTTATGTGGGTGTGGACATAACCTCACAGCGTAGGCTAAACCAGCGTATTGTGTGCATTCGAAAGCTAGACATTAAACACTCAACTAATTAACTAAACTTGATACCCAGAAATACAATAGACTAGAAAGCAGAATACGAAACCCTAGCACAGCCTACAACATCTTCCAAGGGTCGACGAGGATCTTGGTTTATTATCCCATTTGGACATCGCAAATTGCAAATAGGAGTCATTTTTAGTCACTACAAGTGTCTTTTTAGTCTCAGATCAGTTTGGGTCATGTTCTCAGTCAAGTTTTTAGTCGCCTTGGTCATTTGGCATATCAAACAGAAAGGGCTAGATGGGCAATTGTTAATTTAATCATGCGCAAGTTATAGTGGCCAAGATCTGATCGTGTAAGTTCGAATTCTAAGGCTACAAAATAGACTTATTGCCACATCACCATTTATGAAATAGGGAAGGGGCTAACATCAACGAGCCTCACGTGACCACATAGGAAGTTGTCCGGCCAAGATTCCACGTCGAATCATAACAGCCACACTCTCCTATATTAGTGAGAACCAGGTAGCTAGAGCCAAAGGAGCCACTCACAAAAGATAAGAAAGGTAAAAGAGAGAATTAAAGGATAAGGGTGAAATTAGATGAAATTCATCAATTAACTAAATACATTACAGATTGATCTATATTTACAACCCCTATTCTATTTATAAACTATCGTTCATGATTCATGGACACATACTAGGACTCAAATGCCAAAAACTAGGAACTAGAAATCAAATAAATCCGGTTTCTTAATAGCTTGTAATTCTCTTTTCTGTTTTTTGCATTTCTTTCTTAATTTTCTGGATATTTCCTATTTTAGCATATGTGTCGATGATTTTCTAGGTTAGTTTAGTATGCAGAATTCCAGCAAAAGAAAATAAGACCACTTATTCAGTAGCCCTAATGGTTTTGGTGACTTACTTCTGGAAGAGAAATCCTCTTCTTATTTTAATGTAACATAGGCTTTTTATTTTAAGCTTTTTAAAGACTTCGGGAATCTCACATCTCCTTAAAAACAGGGATTAATATCAAATCTTTCTTGGAGGTTGTTAGCATTCTAAAGATTAAGGATATTGTACCTAATAATTAGAAACAAATTGCAATTGGAACTTATTGTTTTTCCTATTGTTCCCAAAATTAAACCAGCCCCTACTTGTGAAAAAAGAAAAAATAAAATAAAATAACATAACATATAAAAAGTAAACTAAATGTTCGAATAAAGAAACCTAAAGACTGATTATTGACACAAATACAGCCCTATTTAGTACGACGTCAAAGAGAGAGGAACAGACTCCTCAATCCCATTGCTTCTCTCGCCTCTCCCCTTCTCCCTTTGTGATGCAGTATGTGGAGTCATTTCTATAAAGTTTTGAGGTTGGTTTGATTACTTTTACAAAATATGCCAATCTTGTGTTGGGACATGATTGTTGAACATTGAATAGAAAGTGTATGATTTGTTCTTCTCCTTGCTTGCATGTGAAGCCCCAGCTTTCGGTGTGAAGCCAAACTCCCTCGGTGAAAAACCGAGGGCAGCCTTGGAGATATTTCACATCTTTCCTCTCCACTTTATTCCTTGCATCCTTCTTCTAATGTCTGACCCCGATAATCTTGTCATAATCCCCAAAACCCGTTTCGGAATGTCAGAAACTTGGGATCCATATCCATGTACCATTTCTTACTTAATCAACAGCCTTAACGTCTATTCCAATCACTTCTAGGCTTTCCTGAACCCATGAAATCAAATATGGATCTGACTTAATTCTTCCAAACCTCAGATCTGCCCACACTGGGCCACCGGCCTCATCTGTGAGCGTGTGTTCCTCTAGTTGCAAAAGAATGGTGGAAGGAAGTGTTTGATTGCAGAGGGCTTTGAAATACTGAACTGAATGCCTTACTAAAACAGACTGCAGATAAGAAACACGCAACAAATTCCACTCTTTTTTAATGAAATATGCACTGAATAATTTCAACATATCCCCACGTACATCTTTACTAATAACCTCATAATTTTCTTCATTGAAACCCCATTGGGCCATTGCTACCAGATTGCAATTTACTCACTTTCCCATTCACCTATCAAAAAACCTTACATGTTGCATATTACTTTCTTTCTTTTGCTGTTAATCACTTAATCCTTTTTTATGGTCCTACATCAAAGAATCTGGGATACTTTCTTTTGCCCTCTAGTGGGATGTATACATATGTTTTGAACTAGCAAACGAGAAATTTTAACCATTCCATTTAACAACTAGAGTCAAATTAAACACATTAGTTACAGGTAAAAAATATGAAACAACTAGATTCCGTAGACCAACACCAGGGAAATCATGAATATTTGTGCAGCGAAAAGTTAACAAAACCCCTCCAAATTCACTATAAACATGCATTTATTAAAAAAAAAAAGCAGCCTTGATGGTTTATGGTGGCCCAGGTGCCCTCTTGAGTGCATGGGCAACCTAAGTAGGAGCACAGACCACCTTGAACTTATTGAATTTGTTGTTGTAAGTGGCCATAAGTTCTCTTTCCCCTTATCATTATTCTATTTTTCCATCTTTTTCTCTTCATTATTTTATCCCTTACTCTTGTCAGCAGCAATAGCTCCAAGCAACAATAGCAGCTGTGATTACATTTTTGTCCATAAAACTAGGGAGATGAGTAGCAAGGAGCAAGAGAAGGAAAAGGAGAAGAGAAATTACAATTTATGGCTTTATGTTGACTGCAATTTCTAACAAACTTATAACAATTTACAATTTCTTTACTTCACACTTCTCATGATTTAAAATTTTCTAAAATTTATTTGATTTGTAATTTTTTCTTTGGAGTTTATTACTTTTAGTAATTTTGTTAGGCATTTGCCTGCTTGGCGCCTAGGCTCAAGGCATTCTCTAGCCTCTCAATTAGTGCAGGCGCAATGTTAAACATTGTCTCCGACTCCTCGACTTCCGCCATGTCTTTGAATGATCGTCCTCTATGGTTGATTCTCTTACTCTTCCACTACAATTCCCCCTCCCCTATCGTCATTCGAGTTGGTCTCTAAGTATCCATTTAAGCAATTGGTTAGTGCCTCGACAGAGGGCATCCCCTAGCTGCACATCTACGAGGTCGATCGTCAAGAAAATTTTTTCCTTTCTGGAGAGACATCCAAAGAGTCGAAAGAATATACAAACATCCAAAGAATTGAAAGAATATACATATATGGAACCAAGCTAATAGTCGAGAATGGCAAATCTACGATATTCTGGGAGGATATATGACTGGGAGAAGGCTCAATAAAGAATTGGTACCCGGACCTCTACGATATAACATGGAACAAGAAGGCCACGGTTCGCCCTCAATGCAGAATCGAAAATGGTCTCTCTCTAGGATCTGGAATTCAGAAGGAATATCCCCCCCCCCCCTCTCATGCATCAGATCCAAAAGATTATCGATAATCTCAACCTAATCTCCGTGAACGAGCAGCAAGAGAAATTATCTTGGCAGTGGACTCACTCAGGTAACTTTACAGTCAACTCCTATAAGTTTATAAACGTCGGAGGCATCATTTGCCCAACAGCCTCAGCTTTGTGGAAAACAAAGGTGCCTCTAAAAATATGGATCTTCATGTGGTTAGTCACCAAAAATAAGTTGCTTATCAAGATAAACTTGAAGAGGAGGAAGAACCCCAATTAACAGACACATGTCCCCTATGACAATAATAGCAATGAAGACACAAATCACCTTTTCTTGCACTGTCCCTTCGCTAATTGGATATGGAAGTACCTGAGGACTAGGCTCCACGTCAAGGGCAGACTTTGGTCACTTTTTTCTATGTGGACCATGTGGAGAAAGAAGAGAATAAAAAGCCCTCTAAGGTGGAGTGGGAACTTCCAAGTAATGGTAGTATGTTGGAGCATCTGGAAAGAAAGAAACAACATAATTTTTCACAAATCCTCATCAGACAAAGAGGTAGTGCTAAAGATTACTAGGAGTAGATTGAACCAATGGAAGGTGGCACTCCAAAGCAAGGAAGCAGAGCTACTGGAGACAATTATTTGTGTTCTTTATTGGATTTCCTTCCTTTCCTTGTAACTCTGTAATATACCACTTTTTCTAATAAAGAGGTAGGGGTCCAGGCCAAACCTCCCCTCATCCACTGTGAGGGATTTATCAAAAAAAAAAAATCATGCTCATTGGTCACCACCAACTAATGTCTTTTCTATCACTTACAACAAGTGCACTACCATTGCCCATTGTCACTCACCACCACAAGTATATAATTATTAGGAAACCCTCATCGCAGCAGTAAATAGGGGTGTAACTTGGTCCGAGTCAAACCAATATCTGAACCGATCGGTCTCAATGGGTTGGTTTGGTTTGGTTTTTGTAGCAGTTTTGTTTGGTTCCAGTTCTACCTTCTGCAGGACCGACCCAGGACGGTTTGGTTCTGGGTTAGGGGATTGGTGGAACCAAGCCAACCCAAGAACCGAACGCAAAGGTCATGTTTGTATTTCTCAATGGTGAAGTAAAATAAAGTACATCGGAGTGAAAACTGCAAATCTACACAGACAGATGATATTGCTGAAAACTAGTGTTGTTCATATCTCTTTGGTGAAAATTACAAACATATTGCAATAGACCTAGAGCCATTCACATTCGATGAGAATTTTGAAATTTCACTCGAAGGTTCTTTACCTTACTGTTGGGAAATAAAAACAGAGCCTTAATATATAATAATATATGTGAGGTTATTATTTATCTATTATTACTATACATTACTTACTAGGGTTTCTTTTACGAATATGAGTCTTCCGACTTTTGACTACGAGTGTTCCACCATTCTCCTCTTTTGGTTATTTGAGGCTTTGAACTCCTCTCCTTTCCTCGAGAGTCGAGGTCTCTTTTTCTCTCTCTCTCTAACACTGATTTATGCGCTTGGTCTCCTTGCCCTCTTTCGTGCCACCATCTTGTACCAATGCATATACAATAATCATCGTAATCCTCTCCAACGTCAACTCAGCAATCAAGTACCTCCTGATGCTCGCAATTATACCATTCACCGACGATTTACTCACCGTGATATTCCTGGCCTTGGCACAAGCGGACATGTATCTCATGTTTTAAAGCAGCGAAGACGATAGAGAGGAGTATGGCATACCTCTAGAGAATCCCTCGATTTTACATCGTGTGTTGGAGAATCCAAATCGTTCAATTTATTAGAATAATTGTGTCAAATATAATATGATCTCTCATGGGATGCAAAAAAAATAGCAATAATAAATAGGGATATTTGCTAATTCCTCCCCAACTAATTAGCTAATTATCAAAACCTCCCTCACTTTTCAGCATGTGTAGAAACCACCCTCATGTACACGGGTGCAATGCAATATGTACACACATGTAGTACAGCAATTGTGTGCATGCAGTATTGCACCTGTGCACATGACTTAGATTTCTATAATTATTGAAAAGTGAGGGAAATTTTGAAAACTAGCCTATTAGTTGGTGAGGAATTTGCAAATACCCCAAACAAATATATAGGCTTCGTTTGGTTCAAAGTATCTGGTGCAGTAAGTCGCTTTGAGGTAAGTATTCAGAATACTGTGCATGATTTACCATATTTGTTTTGTAGTATTCGATGCAGTAAGTCGATTTAGTGTCTCTGAGATACCTCATAACTGAGGCACCTCAATACCGCAAAGAACGGTAAGGTGAATACCACGTATCCAGAATACCTCGTAACCATAATACTTCACAGGATACTTCGAACCAAACTGAGCCTTATTGTCATGTGTTTCATATGTTATCATGTTCTTGATTTTGTCAAACGAAAGGAAATGTGTTTACGAGAAACATGAAGCAAGAAAGAAGTTTTATGTAATTGCATTTATCTCTTAATGACATGTGATTTGCTCTAAAGTCAAACCAACTTGACCCAAACCAAACTTTTCATGGTTTCAAAGGCCAATGGGTTGATTCTGGGTTTGGAAAACTGGAGACGGCTCTAGATTGGATTGGTTCTGGTTTGAGGTTAAACCCAATCGAGTTACATCCCCAGTGGCAAATACCTTGATTTGCCCATGTTTTAGAATTGTCTGGTTTTCCAACAAAACTAACATGTCATGGCAATCAAGCATACGCCTAGTTAGGAAAATGGCCTTGTGATGATGTCGGGTCGTAGATCTAGAATTAGATCTATCATGGCTCCAATAAATTGTGAGAAATGCGAAAAGGTCATAAATTCAGTAAATAGGTTGCAAATTCAACAAAAGGCTGAAAATAAACTCGTATTCATCAAAACATGATATATTTCATCACTCCCCTTACATGTATTCATATAACCCCAAAACCCATCAAAAATTCAATCCAAATCAAATAAAATTTCCCTAGCCTAATATACTATGAAACTATGACTTTTAAAAACCTCATACTAAATTGAACTTTAAACTCACCTTAAAAAATTAACAAGCAAAAGTCTAAAAATTATAATAAAATAAGAATCTAAATAACTCTTAAGACTATTTCCACATTTAAGGAACCTTGGTAGAGAGAGAATTCCTAATATAAGTAGCTCTCAAGTCTCAACATCCATTGGGGAATTCTAGAAAAAGTATGGATCCTAATTAAGGAATCCTACTTTGAATTGGTATCCTAGACAAAAGAAAGGAAAACTTTAGGAATCCCTATAAAGTTGGAATTCTCTACCATAACTATCGAGTCTTGTCCCATTTAATTATATGACCAAAAAACTAATAGATGTAGGAATCTTATATTACTTAGGAAAACCCCTAACATTATTAGAATTAAAAACAAGGAAACTAACCAAAAACAATAAAGAAATTAGACTCAATTTAGATTTCCTAAATTCTAAATGTTATTGACCATGGTGAACTCTTAGATTCTTTAGCACCAATTCTCCTCAGGTTGGAAAACCCTCGATTCCATTGGGTTGAGTCGGGTGATGAATTTGGCTCTTGATGAATTGTGGTTGTATGCCCGATGTTTGACTTCTACTCGATCATATCTCCAAAATGATGCATTACCGTCTCACGGCATTCCCACTCACAGTATGATCCTAGGCAGCTCTTCATCATGGTAGTCAAACTGATTCCAAAACTGATGCAGGGCCACATTAACATCTTAGGATTGGTGCGGAGCAGCTTCTTCATGAGTGTCTTGTATCCGATAGTTGATGATGGATGCTCAGTGACGTAGCAACGCTTGGGCTCTCAACACCCCACACTCAAATTAGAAGTACACAATAGAAACAGAGCTTAAAGACTTATTGAATCTCTTCTAAATAAATTTCTTAAGATGAATACTGAATACTCAATTGCCAGATGATTACATTGCGGCCCCCTCCTACTTAGATTCAATGATTAATTTCAGAACACAGAAAGCTTTTTTCAGACATAAAAGGAAAGAAAAATGATGAGACTGAAGAGAAAGAGAAGACTTATGGTTATGGGTAAATGACTTCTATTCCCCAAACGAGCATGATGTTTGTGGCTTGATAGGAAGGAAATAAAGAACAGGAGGGAAGGATGCCTCATCCCCACGGGAAAGGATTCACTCCCGCATGTGGGGCCCACAGAGACGAGTCCCGGACTCTCACTCCTGTGTGGGAGATCTGCAGCCTATTTTCCTTGATTAGCCTATCAAATACTTGACCAAAGAGCCATCTACTAACATCAAAATAACAAATATGTTCTAGAGTGCTGATAATTCAAAAACAAAACCCAGAAAAATCCCTTGCATCACTCCAGCAGTTGTTGGATCGAGCATAGGAAATCCTTCAATGCCTGAATTATCATCTGATGATGAGTACACACATGATTTTTATCACGGGTTCCTCCTCAAGATCTTTGTTAAATTATACCGATCTACAATCAACACATTTGGAGTTGCTCGCTTAAGATGATATATGGAAGAAATTCCTTCATAGTACTCAGTATTACCTTCAGGTGAATTCAAGGGATTAATAATGCATTTCACAATGGATTTGATGGTCAGTTCTCCCACGATGACACTCTAGGTTCAGCAGCTCTCATTTCCGATGATCGACCTGATCTTTAAGAGTATAGGAATTGCACCTCATGCATCAATCAATAGACAACTCCTCATAGCCACAAGTTCTTCTTGAGAGACTTATAACATGCGATCGGTTAACCTTCAGCATTGGTACATGCTCATCGTTTCTGCCTCCACAGGACTTAGAAACGATGAATGAGTCGAATAAACTGCTCTGATACCAATTAAATGATGCAAGATCAGAGAGCTAGAATCAGATCTATTTGTTACCCCCATAAAGATAGGACAAATAGGACGAAAAGATCATAATTTCAATAGAGACTGAAATTCAATAAATGGATGAGAATATACTTTTTGTTGATTAAAAATATGATTTAATTTGGCATTCCCATTGCATATCTTTAAATAACCATCGAAACCAACCCAAAACCCAATTCTAATAGACTTGCAACTTAGGGATGTAGTAGTAAACTAGGACTCTTTTAAATACTTTCCTACCGAAATACGGATTTTAAAATCACCTTAAAAAGTTGACCAGCAAAAGGTCTACACACACACACACACACACAACCCCAAAACCTGTACCCCACCCCACAACTCTACACACACACACAACCCCCATCCCACAGAATGAAAAAAGTTGGCAACTTGACATTAATAAACACAAAGTGTAAAAGAAATAATTCAGTTGTTACCCCTGTATTTTAAATCTAATGGAACATGATGAACCCCAAATGATCAACACAGATTAGATGTCATAATGGTCCTCAGCAATTATTATTATAGAGAAATCACCATCGTGTCTTGAGAAATCAAGTAAAGAAATGAGCTGTCTGAGCTGTTTGGATCTAGTTTTTTAATAGAGATATAAGCAGGAGAGTCACTTGTGAATGAGTTTTATTCTTTAGACATTGTGTTGCAATCCAGGAGTTACAGCCACTACATCCTATTTCATTCATGAAATAAAGCTGATCTATGATGAGTTACCAACGGAACAAAAATATAGCTGCTAATACCGTAATTCTATACATTACCAAAATCAAAGGTTTAGCAATAGGATCATTTACATAAAACATTTCCTTTCTAAAACTTAACTCTCAGTTTAATACTTTGGAATTGAACATAAACAAGCTAAGTAGCTTTTTTCGACTTGTGCACTCTACTTCTGTTGATTGGTTCCACTACCAATATAAACCTGTCTCCAGTCAAGAAATGTAATAAAAATATCTGATCAGAAGTTGCATATTGAAGAAACAAACTTCAAATCCCACCAATTCTTTATTTGGTTACATATTCCACAACCTGAACAATATTTAGACATTAATTTCATAATGTGGGTACCAAAATATGTTGACTAGAATCTTCTGATCGTTAGAAGAGGGCATACCACCTACAACTCCAGTTCATACAAATTATTAGTACAAGCAGAACCAAAAGATTGTTCATTATAAATAAGTGCACATAGAAAATGTTCAGAAGCTACGGATGAAAAAAAAGGCAGTCCGGTTCCTCTCTTAAAATGTTTTTTCCTATAAACATAAAAGCATAGAATTCTAATCTCATTGGCGAAGTTTCAATCAAAAAATTCTTTGGATGCAGAGATGCAACCACTCATACTGAAATTGATGCAAGTTTGAGAATTTAATTCATTCCACTTTTAGCAAAAATTATTCACAACCATAACAAATGAACCTTTGTCCCGTGGTGATAATAGGGGTCCTCTACATCATCATCATCATTCAAGTCTTATCCCATGAAGATGGAGTCGACTAAGGTGAACAAATCTAAGTAAGAAGGCTCCACAAAAGAAAATGAATGAAAGAGAAGTGGGGGAAAAAAGTAAAAGGTAAATAAAGAATACAACATATGTGCATAATGACAATCTTTACCGACCATGTATAATAAGAAAGGGATATATGTGTGTTATGACTCACAAGTTCAGGTTTCAAGGGATCCAGATATTTTGCCATGTCAGTACTAGATCGGATATTCTCAACTTCTAAAGCTCGCTTCTTTTCTCTTGCTAATTGTGTGAGCCTCTTGATTTTTTTAGATACTTCCACACTCTGTGGATTATACTGCAAAGCCACTTGGAATGCAGCCACAGCCTGCATTATGAGAAGCATGAAAAATATAAATGCAAAGGGATAGCAGTCAATTTAATGCCAGGGCAACTATATTTATATGGAGAGCGTCTATTTCATAAAAATTAAATTTCTATAAGGCTGCAAGCTATATCTTCCATCCAATTGGTTAATAGGGCCGCTAGACCAGATTGTTCAATTGATGGACTCTTGAGCTAATAGAACCTGGAAAATATGCTGATGAGATAATCCTAATTGCTTAAAACATCTGTTTACAGCAGCCAATTGGTATGACATTTTACACCATCCAAATGAGGCCAATATCATCAGTTCCAAGAGGACATCATAACAAGAAGCCTAAGTAAAGAGGCATGCAACTGCTCCATGAATACATTAGTTTGTGAAGCTTTTTGCTCATACAAGATGCTCATAGAAGGCGTCCCCTACATAAATTAATAAAAAGAAAGTACAAGAATTTTCTAGACTCACATCATCATAGTGCTCCATTGCTTCCAAAACACATCCTTTCCTGAAGTAACCCTAAAACTCAATCAAACAGACAGTTGTAAGCTACCAACAAAACAAAGTTTAATATAGTTTAAGTACTGATTCTTAATGCTAAAAGAAGGGCTGAAGAGAGCAAGACAATAAAAAACAAAAAAAATAATGTTGACATACCTTCTCCCATTGAGGGTTTAGTGTTATTGCAGTCTCAGCATCAACCAGAGCTTTATTGAGCTTGACCAAATGCAGAAATGCTGCAGACCGGTTACTGTCAAACAACAGGAGAAAAGAAGTAGATATGTGATGGTAGAATTAGAATATATCTAATAGAGATAAACTACAGCAACATTGTTTACTCATGTGTAAAGAAATGAAACAACGATAGGTCAACTATCATCAATGCACAACAAACCTAGGTAGAAATTATTGATGGCCAATACAGATGCACATATCAAGCTCCATCAGTAACTTAAATTCTAAAAAAAAAGGTGCATTCTAATTCTACCCATGTAAAGCCTTCACACAATCCCGACCGTTGATCTTTATTGACCAATATACGCTACACATCATGCTACCTAAGCAGTTAAATAGAAAAGATAAAAGAGAAAGTGGAAAGAAGGAAAAAGAAGCCAATTGGAGGGGGACAAGATACAAATTTCACGTGGAAGGGGAGCATCTATCTCATCGTTTCCTCCTCAAGGATCTCTTTCCCAAGTCCGATATTATGGGGATGGCTGTAGACCCCCTGTTTTATATTCCTTCACATAATTTCCTGCTGTAGCAGGGTTTATAAGTCACCGAACTCAGGCCTTCGTTTTCATTTAATGCTACACCACTAACTAACATGTGATATTAATAAGTCCCTAAAACATGAAACTTAACCCAAAAATCACTAGAAACTCAAAATAAGCATAACCAAACAAATCAGGTCCAACTCGCACACTGTTTGAAGCCATGGCACCCTACTTTCACCATTGACACATGCTCCTTGATCCCGTTCACATCAATTTCTCCTAAATGAAAGAAACTCAGCTTTGACGAATTTGCCTATATTGGATGTTGTTGACGCCTGGATATGGGAATCAACTTTTTTATGTGGATACGGAATGATAAGTCGTTCTTAATTAAACAAAGAATAAGAATTATGTCGCATGATGTACGTACCCTTGTCATAAATCAATGGTGTGTCAAGAATAATGTGAGTGTGGTCATCAAACCAAATATACTCATTCAGCAAGTCACTGTGCAGAATTGTCATTGGTATTTGTTATGCATCCTCACTCGATTATCTTGCCAAACAAAGAAAATTAACATGGTTCCGCGATCTTCATCTCCTCCAGCCCCATCTTCTCAACCATAGTCATCAAGTTCAGGTTCGGCAATAATTCGGCTCGTGTAAAGCTAGTGAAAAATCAGCATTCGAAAGATTCGGAATAAAAACATGGATAATTCGGGGGAAAAATTGGGCTTAGGATTTAATTGGCGAGGGCGAGATTTGAAAACAAAAAACAACGAAGTAAATAAAAAATTAAAAAATTCATGAGTTAAAAATAAGAAATAGTTATATTATATACTAAAGATTACTTTCAACCCTTTGCCCTATGTTTAAGCATATAAGACATTCCCCTCCGCTTCATCTTCACTTCGCATCACACCACAAGAGAGTGTCCAGGCTACTCACTCTGAGGAAACATACTATTGTTAGTGTGGGAAGGTTCCTTCCGAAAAACCTCCCCCACATGTATCTATGCTTAATTTATGACTATCCTAAATTTCACTAAAAAAAAATTCATTAAAAAAATCAATATTTCCACCATTTCTATAAAACCGCAGTATTTTCATTGTCGAAATATTTCCACGAAATATTTTCATATCCAGTGTCAAAATATTGGTCAAAATAAAAATAACAGTTTCCTTGTTTATAATCTGTTTTCGGTTTCCTGGTAAAACTTCCATGGATTTTTTTTTTCTTTTTTAATGAGGTGAAAACAACTATTGGCAGAAGCTAAACCGTCAGAAGTTATCCTCCCAAATATGTTGGGAACTGCTTCGTGTTGGGTGAAGCTCTTGCAGGCATGATCTAGAAGAAAATGACGAAGGGATTCAGAGATCAAAATATCGAGTATGTAACAAGGAAAAGAGAGGGGCAAACCTATAAAGGGTGGGATTGGAGGGGTCCAGCTTGATGGCCTGTGTGTAAAGAGCCGCGGCTTTCAGGTAGTTCCCGGCTTTGAAGACCTCGTTGCCCTGATCCTTCAGAGACGCTCCTCCGCCTCCGCCTCCGCCTCCGCCTCCGCCTCCTGAAGGAACGCCTCCCGCTTCGGCCATCTCCTTTCTAGGGCTAGGGTTAGGGTTTGGATTTGAATTACGCCCTCTTTCTTCCCTCCCTCCGGACTGTAGCCTGTAGGTACTAAGGTTGATGATTGTTTGGGAAATGTATCGATGATAAAAGGACTACGCTGCCAGCATAATAACGACTGCCATTTCGATTATTTATACTTGGTCTGAGCCATTCACTGAGAGGGATTTATATATAAAAATAATAATTATTTATTACTTGGAAAATGATATGGACTTTTTTATTGGGTCACTAATAGATATTGATTTTGAATAGGGGTGGCAATGGATCGGGTCGGGTCGGGTCGGGTCGGGTCGGGTCGGGTCGGGTCGGGTCGGGATCGGTTGGGTTGAGACATAGGTATAAGGGCAAGACACCCAACCCGGAACCGACCCGTTTAATAAACGGGTCAAAAACTTAAACCCAAACCCGATCAGCCTAATAAACGGGTTGACCCTACCTGACCCGTTTACTAAACGGGTTGGGTCGTGTCGGGTCGGGTTGGGTCAACATAACCCATGTAAACCTGCTGTGTTGGGTCAAGACAATCGGATTGGGTCGGGTTTTATTGGGTTGGTTCGGGTCGGGTTGAGTCGGGTTGACACGACCATTTGGTAAACGGATCAAGTCGGGTCAATCGGTAAGTACAAACCCGAACCCGACCCATTAAATAAACGGGTCAATCAGGTCGACCCATGTATGACCCGAACCCATTTAGGCCAAACCCAAACCCACTAACTTTGGGTCGGGTTCGGGTCGGGTTGGCGGGTCGGGTCAAGGATTTGCACCCCTAATTTTGAATAAAAATATTTTAGAAAAAATGGGTTATTTTGATTTTGCCCCCCAAATTTTGCCTTGAATTAGACTTTACCACTCATATTGTCATTAATTAGACTTTACCCCCCAAACTAACTGTTCCGTCAACTCACCATCTAAGTGAATGGGTGAGCTGACAAAAAAGAAATATGCGGGTAAAGTTTTGGGAGGTGTGCTGACGGAACAGTTAGTTTTGGGAGGTAAAGTCTAATTAATGAAATTATGGGGGTAAAGTCTAATTCAAGGCAAAATTTGGGGGGACAAAGTCAAAATAACCAAAAAAAAATACATAAGAACACCCTCATAAATCTTTGTTTTTGTAAAAAAAAAAGAAGGAGACTTGGTGAAAAGCCGGAAGATGCTTTTAAGCTCTAGTATCAACAATGTTTTGGTTTGAGTTCAAACTCATCACAAAAAGATACTTTCCGCAATACTACCCGTTAGCTTTTATACGGCAATCCGACTGCCATATAAAATCAAGACTAACCATTGGGGTCTTTATACGGCAGTCAAACTGCCATATAAATAGTCGTTGGTCTTTATAAGGTTGTCAAATTGTCGTATAAGGTTATACATCAATCAAACTGTAAAGACCTAATTTTTTTCTGTAATAAAATAATGCTATTATAATATTTTTCTTCTATGGAACGTTAGTGGAATGTCGTGTGACATGTGCAAGACTATCATGTGTTGCTTACGGGAACGTAAGTGCACAAGGGTTAAGACCGAGAGATGATTGGCATAGGCTGCGCACGGCAAAATTCGGACTTTTCGTCCGATCGGGGCTGTAAAGCCCTAACCCTAAAACTGTTAGGAGCCTTGTATGTATGGTTTTGCATCGAGTAGGGGATATGAAACATTATCCCCATGTGTGTTTTCACTTTGTCCGGGCACCGGGCCTGTGTACAAAGAGTTATGGCTCATTTCGCACATGAAGGGCAAAATGTTCATTTCAAAATTTGGACTTTTTCATAATCAAATAAAAATTTATTTTGGACCTAAATGTAATTAAAAATTGATATTTTGGAGATTAAAACTATTTTTTGGGTTTTTAATACTAAACCCTAGTTCCAGATTAATTAGTCTTAATATTGGTTACTAAACTAGATTAATTAGGTCCTAAACTAGATTAGCATTAATCTAAACCCTAATGGATTGGGATGACCATCATGTAGGACCCTGCCCACCCAAAGTGGCTGCCCCCCCCCCCCCCCCCCCTCCCATGTGGAAGCACATGGGTTGCGCTTAGGTGGCGGCACGCTATTGGTTGGAGAAGCCAAAAGCCATTTGGCTTCCCCACCCCTTCTCTCCTATAGAAGCCATCCCTATCCCTTATATTTGCAGCAAACCTCAGCCCTTTGCAGCCCCTTAGAACTCCTTAGATTATCTCTTTCCCCTCCCTAAATCCCAAGTAGAGCTCACTAGTTTTATTGGTAAGAAAAGAGGAGAAAGAGAAGGACAAAAAGAAGAAGAAGAAGAAAGAGAGAAGGGTCAAAGATTTTGTGGAACTTCATCTAAACAAATCAAGATAAGCTACACATGTTAGAGTCTATAGGCAGTTAGATTTAAGGTTTTTAGATCGTTGGGTGGGAATAAAGTTTGATATTGGGGTTTAAAACCCAAGATCCAAGTTGTTGCCACCACCGGACATATTTTGATTCAGTCCGAGATTTGAACTTTAAGGTATGGTTGAAATTAAATTTCAGTAACATAAAAGTTTTAGAGGTTTTAATTATGAGGAACTTATCTTTAGGACTCATGAGGTTTTGAGAGCATCTATATGTCCAAAAATATAGATTTAGATTTGAACTTTAAGGTATGGTTGAAATTAAATTTCAGTAACATAAAAGTTTGAGGTTTTAATTATGAGGAACTTATCTTTAGGACTCATGAGGTTTTGAGAGCATCTATATGTCCAAAAATATAGATTTACTAGTGCATGCCCGTGCCTGTCGGCACTGCAGTGGGTTGCCTTTGGCGGCAACACACCTATCGGCACTGCAGCGGGCCGCCTTCGGCGGCAACACACTTGAACGCCTTCGATAACAAAACACTTTCGAGGACAACACCGGCATTCATAGGGACAACCATTTCCTCGCCCGTGCTGATTGGCAAGAAGCGGGCGCCTTCGACGCAACCAACTCCCCCTCCCCCTATAATCGATCAATCACAGCTATCTCTGTTCGAACGGATTCCTCAAGATCGACCCGATGGTTTGGGGCGGTCGAAATTTCAGCAGGCGGGTTTATAGCTTTTGATGCGAACAACGATCACGAGATGAACAGTAAGGTTTAGTGCAGTTTCAATGGGCCGGGATCTTAGGGGTTTAGTGCAGTTTAAATGGGTTGGGATTTGAAACCAATGAGAGATCGTGCGTTGATTTTTGAATGAATGGTTACATCTATTCGGTTCATTTTTATCCAGTCAGCTTGTCCTAGTCAGTTTTTTTGTTCTGTTTTGGTCAAGATTTAGTACAGTTTCAATGGGTCGAGATTTTAGGAGTTTAGTGCAGTTTAAATGGGTTGGGATTTGAAACCAATGAAAGATCGTGTGTTGATTTTTGAATGAATGGTTAGATCTATTCGATTCATTTTTGTCCAGTCAACTTGTCTTAGTCAGCTTCCGTTTTGTCTAGTATTGTGATCCATTTTAGGCAATCACTACATGATTAAAATTAACGTTGAGTAAAAAAAAAGTTTTAGAGGTTTTAATTTTGAGAAACTTTTTTTTAATAGATTATGAACTTTTGAGATCATCTAAATATCTAACTAAATGCTTTTATAAAAAAGGTTTGCTGTCAGGAATTTTATATAGCAAATTAAATCTTGTGATTTATTTTAGATAATCATTAAGTACTTAAATGGATTTTTAGTTAATATGAAAGTTGTTAAGGGATTATAGATCTACAATATTTATTTAAGGTAAAATGGATTTAGAGTTCAATATCATACTCGAAATAGAGGATTTTTTTAGTTTTTAAGACTTACTGTCAGCAGTCTAGAAATCCGAAATTATAGTACTACCAACTTGCTCAAATGGAATTGTGTATTGAATAAAAGTTGTATAAAATATATATAGCTACAATGTTCATGTATATCAAAAATGGATTTGAGATCTAAGTCCTATCCGACATAAATGAATACCTCATCCTTTTATTTTTAAATTATGTTCCTGAGTTTTTAGATGTTTTCCACCATTTGATCTTGTGGATCATATTGTAATAAATAGTAGTGGTTAATATTGACTATTACTATTCATCATTGACCTATAGGGTTGATATTTACTATTTATAGTTGACCTTTATGGTTGACTATTACTATTTATATTTGACCATAATATTTACTACACTATTCATAATTGACCAATAAGGTTGACCTTTACTATTCATAGTTGACCTATAAGGTTGACTATTACTATTCATTGTTGACCTATAAGGTTGACTATTATTACTCATAGTTGACATATACGGTTGACTTTATTATGTATAGTTGACTTTTACTATTCATAGTTGATATTTTGGATTGATTATTATTATTCATCATTGACCTATAAGATTGACTATTACTATTCATAGTTGACCTATAAGGTTGACTTTTTTTTCATAGTTTGCTATAACAGTTGCCTTTTACTATTTATAGTTGACTTTCACTATTTATGGTTGACTTTTATAAGTCGATTTTTACTAGTAATGGAGGTGGATCAATTAGAACGCTTATATAGTTTAGTTAGACCATCTTTTCGGGTATGGAAGAGGAGGAGTGATTGGATCGATAGACGTTAGAGTGGGTGGTCATACTGTCGCTTGCGATGGTTAAACCCACAACGTAACCCTAACATAAGGATAATCCTGTAGATTCTAAGGATAGGTGCGGCTTGACCGTAGCCGATGATCGACCTTCGGGCCGGGGACTGCATCAATATCCGGAAAAGGGGGCTGAAGCTCTGCCCGTTTTTCCTCCAAGTATTAAGTCAAGTCCCTAGCCTATCTAAAGGCATTATCCCACTCTCTTTGAAGAGTGTGTCACATGTAGGTCTAAGGATATGTGTTGCTTGACCATAGCCAAGGAACGACCTTCGGGCTGGAAAATATTTAGTATGCTGGAAAAGGGGCGGAAGCTCTGCCTGCTTTTCAAGTTAATATTAAGCTAAACCCTGAGCCATTCGAAGTTTACTAAGGTTAGGGTTAGTTTCTATTTGTTGCTTAGACCTTCTGGGATACCTATATTGGTGATCCTAGCCCTAGTTTAGGGGGAAGTAGTGACCCCACTTTTGTCCAGTTAAGTCTAACTTACTATGTCGCTTGTCGCGTAGAGTGAGGGTAGACTTGGTTATGTTTGGACTTGCACGATTAATATATTTGACTCAGAAAGTCCTCATGGCCCATTGGGTAGGGACGAGTCTTTCAAATGGTGGGGGTCCCTTTCAGCTAGCTACACTAAACTAGTGGTGTATATTATCTTAAGGACTTTTATTATAGAATATATAGTTAGAATTAAGGCACCTCTACAGTATGTAGAGCATGCATCCTCTTCCATCTTTTAGTTAAATGATAGTGTGTCGCTCATTCACTGTGAGCGATGCATTATGTCATGGATATATCAGGGTAGTCAGAATTTCAAGTAGTATAGGAAAAGCCTTGCATGACTGTTGTACAGTTATTATGTAATAGGAGTCATATTCTTTGTCCCGGTTTGGTTGGAGGGATGCTTCTCCTCCTTACTGACGATGGTGCACGGACAGACATGAAACTTAGGATAGTTGAACATTACAAGTGGAATAGGAAATATCTGGTGTGATAATTGTATCGTTATCGTGTTGTATGAGTCGTATCCCCTGTCCTTGTTTGGTTAGGGGGATGCTTCCCCTGCCCACTGACAGTGATGCATAATCACGCAAGTATTGTAGGATACTTGAATAGGAGGTATATTAGACAGTCATGGGATTATAATAAAAATAGAATAAATATTTGAAAGAATAGAAATTATTTAGAGTTGTAGTGCAGTACTTAACGTAGTTAGGGTTCATGTCTCTTGTCCGGATTTAGTTGGGAGGAGATGTCATCTATCTATCTAAAGTAGTATGGAGTTATGCGAGCAACATGTATATTATTGTATCGTCTTTATAATTGAATTCGCCTTGAGTGGCTATGCCACGGCGGGGTGACCGGACCCTCGGGATCATTAAGTCTATAATTTATTCTAGTATGATATAAATTATTTATGATGTAGTAGATCCTAACTAAGCATGCAGAAAGCGAGGTGATAGTCGTATGCGGACAGGTATAGACCTATATCGTATGCAGTTGGTGATCCCGTCGCCGCATGCTAGGGCAAAATCTACCATGTAAAACTAGGAATTGATTATGCTTAGGTTCTTACGAGTGGCAAAGAGGTAGGGTCATTCCCTACTCTCCTTGTTGTTTACACAGACACGTAAACTTGTGTTCTGTGTTCTAGCCTTAGTTTAGGAGAACAGTGATACCATAATAGTCGTCTAACTCGTAATATCGTCTTTGGTGTGGAGTTGAGATTGACATGGTAGTGCCGAACCGTTTGGTTGGTATAGTTGATGTTGGAATTGGATTCGCTTATAAGAGTCACAGCGGAAGCAAAAGATAGATCCGAAGATCATACGGTATATGTTTCATTACAATTAATTCTACAAAATAGTCTAAATGCAAATCTATGATCTTAGCATATGTGCGGACACCCTAGAGGCATACTACGATCTACGGAAGACATGCATGCATCTAGTTAGGTGTTTAGAATCATCATACCTTATTGATCTATGATCTTAAGAAAACGAAACTATGAAAAACTGCACTTGAATCGCAAGGGAAGTTGTCGGATAGCACCTTGTCCTTTGCGAATTGAGGAATCCTCGAAATCCCGTCTCTGAGTGCAAGGATTACGAGCCGACGGAGGAATTCGTTGCGAAGACGATAGCTAGCCGCGAGATCTCCTCCTTTTCTTTCTCTCCTCTTCCTTCTCCTTCCTTCCTCCTTCTTCTTCCTTCTTCATCCTCTTTCTTCCTTGGCCGAAACCACAAAGAGGAGGAGAGAGGGGGAGGTTCGGATTTTCTGGAGAGGGGAGACACTAAGGCCGGCCCTCCCTCTCCCTATTACTCTTATAGGGCCGGTCCCCTATTGCTTCAAGGAAGCTAGGGCCGGCCCCTAGTAGATAAGGATAAGAGAGGGGCGGTTTTTAGGGTTTCAGGTGTCTATTGTGAAGCCTGGACGAAAACGCCCTTCACGAAAAGTGAAACACTACAAGAGAGATTGAGTGAGGTGCGCTACTCGAAATCGAGTTCCGTCAGCGCCTATGAGCTCCTGGAATTATTCCGCTCATTCTAAGATCTATATTCAATATGTTCTGATCCATATTTCAGTATTTACCAAAATACCCCTACGGCCCGTAACACACGTGAATTAAGTTCTTAGGCTCCGGGCTTGCGCTCCATCATACTACTTCGCATCCAACGTATCCAACCAGGTCGGGGAACAATTCCTATACGCAACGACAGGGTAAAACCTTCAGGGTTTGGGATCTCTAGCTCCAATCGGATCCTTGATTAACTATTCCGGTGACACACCGAAAGTTCCGTTAATCAGCCCTAATCCGATTAACCCGCGTAGCCACCCAGAGTGCGACGCGAGTTGAACTCTAGTGATCCTAAACTTATGTTACTCCCTCGTAACCCTATTCTCTATTATACTCCGATAATCCTTAGTCCCTCCTATTACTGGTGCCATGATACGACTCGGGCGGTGGGGAGCACCGTCAGATCCCGATCGATCATCTGACTAGGAATTGATGACTTGTCATCTATAATACCACACACCTTCCGGTGCTATGCCTAGCATCCGGAACATCCTCAGTCATACTAATAACTACCATGCCTGGGTTAACTGTGTGGACAGATTGACTCATCAAAACGCACCCATCCAACACTGGACGTCGGATAACCTGTAGGGATTACATGTCACTCAAGCGCCAGCCGGGTAACCCAACGTACCGTGGTATTGGACTATGGAAGGTCCGCACACGTTGGCACATCAAAGCACCACACAACTGGTTGGCCCAGTGTACATGGTCCCTCAGGGTTAAGGACAGATTATCTATAGTAGTAAAACGGTTTATGCACCAGTGTCTGAATCACTGAACTGTGCACCGTCTTGGTTCCTGTTCAACACGATCATCGTGCTTGGTCAGGTGAATGGGAATCCCGCGTTCCCGTGGTGGAGACTTCACCACATCCTCTACCTGCCAACAGCTTATTCTCGATGAAGCGACCGGCATCACCTAAGCTGTGAACTAGTTCTAGGTCTACATATAACTAGTCCACTGGGTCTCCCAAGCATGGATCCACCATGCGCCTCAGTGGCCTACTGTGTTCCCTAGGGTCCTTTATTATATGTGTATTAACATATACCATAGTAGTATTCTAATTAAAGCAATAACCAAAGTCATCTTTATTAATGTTAATACAGAAAATCCACGCTAAGGACACACGAGCTACAACAGTTGACTCGTGTACAATCCTGACCAATTGGGGGATGAGTCTTTGGGTGGTGGTGGCCTCTTTCTAGTATCTTAATACTAGTGGTGTTTTGCCTTTTAGGGTTTGGTTTTGATTAAGACCAGACCATTAGCTTGGCAGTAGGAGTTAGGGTTACTCCCTAACCATCATTTGGTCGAATCACGATTGTGATTATAGGATTAGCCATAGTTTAGAAGAATAGTGACACCACAATCATCGTCTAACTCGTACTATCACCTTTGGCATAGAGTTGAGATTGACGTAGTAGTACTAGACCATTTTGGTTCGCATGGTTGACTCGTGCAAAATTCTGACCAATTGGGGGATGAGTCTTTGGGTGATGGTGGTCTCTTTTGAGTACCCTAAGTCTAGTGGTTAATGTTGTCATAATATAAATTTTTATTCTAGCCCTAGATTAGGAAAATCAGAGACCACCCGGATGTACTGGACCAGTTGGATTGGTGTATAGACTTGTAAGTCTGGCTGGTAGTCAGATGAGTCTTTGGTTATTATGTTCTCTCTTGAGTACCCTAAGACTAGTTGTTAGATTTGTGATCTTGATCCTATAATAAGCTTCGGTTGTAGAAGTCTATGCTAGATCATGATGAGTATGATAGTATTGTCATCACTGATAAAGGTTTAGGAGAAGTCAAGACTCGATATTCTTTGAGAGATGACATTTTATATGATTCGATAGAATAATGATATTCATGTAACATTAAAACTAATAAATGTATGGTATTAATCGAAATAAGATTAAGAATTGGTGTTAGTCATGATAATTTAACTTGAAGTTAAGAAATAAACAGAGGTGTAATATAACTCGAAATACGGTGCTATAAATAGATGATTTGATCTAGATTGGATATTAGAGGATGATATAGATTAAAATACCATTCATTATGTTTATCAGTTTCTTTTGATAGAGTTAGCGTGGCTCTCACTAAGTCACTTAGTTATCTAAGTGACTCAGGGTTTGTGCGTATGGTCTTATTGGGCACAAACCCAGGTATAAGGAGGAGTTTGTGCGTATGGTCTAGTTGTAGCTGATAAAGTAGCGGAGCTAGGAGCTATGAAGTAACTGTGGAGTTGCAGTGGAGGTTTGGAGCTAGAGCTAGAGCAGGAACCTTAGATTTCTACCTAGGTCTTATTTAGACCAGGACAAAGTTGTACTTGTACTCCAGGGATGTGATGTAAAGACTGTTGACTTATGTATATAGAGAGAGATTGCTTCTAGTGGTGTGTTATTCTGACTCGAGATACCAACCGCTTTTGTTAATCTAAACAATAAAACAAATAAGTGTAAGGAGCCTTTTAAGGCTAGTTTCTAGTGATGTAAGAAATGACTCGCCTTCTAGGCTCGAGTCTCGTGCTCCTACGAGTGCAAAACTCTTAGAAGAGTTTAGGGAGTTGGCCTCCCTCCTTCCAAGAGTGATGTCGTCTAACAGTCGAGCAATACTTATCTTTCATAAAATACTTCCTTATCTTTCTTGTGAGGATGTGTGTTCTAGTGTCTTCTGGCATTGGATTGGTCCAATCAAGAAAGAACAAACTTAAAACCCTTTTTTTTATCTTTTCTTTCAAAAAAAATGGCAGTGAAATCTCACGCCCGAGGTCTTTGACGACCGACGAAAATACGTGACACAAATTGTCGTATATTGAGGTATGCATCAATTGAATTGCCTATACGGCAATTGAATTGCCGTATAAGTCCGTTGTTGATAAATTAAAAGTTTTGTGTTCGTTCTTTCCAAATAAAATATCTTTTAATCCGTTTTTTAAAAACTGATGTTGGAAAAACCCAAATACATGCGCCGGGAATCCTAGGCGTCGGATTTGCCTCCATAATTGTGGCTGACTGATCTGGCCGTTGAAAATGTCGTAGATTCGGTGGTGGAGACCCAAAATCTATATTTTGAAATTTTTAAAAAATAAAATGTGTTATGAACGACCTTTTATACTGTGACCGAATATTATATGGCGGAATTTGATCAAATTTGTTGTAGTGCGTTCTCACATAGCACCGTCAGCTATCCCGATAAACCCCCCTCTTCCACTCTTTCTGACCAATGTTTTCAAAAGCGGACTGGAAGGCGAACTGAAAAGGCATCCGGTTAATTTGGTTCAATATTCAAATAGGTTCAAACTGATGGCTCAACCATTTGAACCGGATAAAATTAGGTTTTTTTTTTCTAATTGTTAGATATTTACTAAATTCTTCTATGAAAAGTTTGATTCCTGGGTTAACAAATAAACCGATTTATTCAAAGACCGAACCGAAACATGTTCCGGTTCCGGTCCAAACCGATCGAACCATCCGGTCCGGTTTTTAAAACACTGTTTCTGACACGTACGAGATACCAACTGAAAGAAGCGTGGGAGTGGATCTCGATCTCTAATAAACACCCCGTTTCTTTTTCAAAGACCGAACCGAAACTTGAAAAGTTTTTATGTTGTATGTGGCTTTAATTTTCTTTTATTATATATATATGGGATCTGAGGCTATGTAAGTGGGTTTGGTTCATTCTTAATTAATTTTCATATGGGTTAATTCGTAGACTATATTAAGATAATTTTGGCCCTTGAAGCAATCTTTTTATATGGTACTTTAGGCGCCCGTGCGTCTTAATAGTCTTATGGTCAAGCCAACCCTGCTTAGTACATCCAAATAATTGTGTCGTGATCGGGAGACGATGGCAACCGATTTAAGCCGATCGTTTCCAATACTAATTAAAGTTATTCGGCCAACTGAGATGTGGGATCGAGTACAAGTGACCTAAATTGGCTTGCCATTTTGGACAATAAAGACCTAGTTTGCTTGCACAAATTGAAGACAAAACCCTAATTAACACACTTATCCAAGGTTTTAAGCCTTCTAGAAGTTGTGATGGTGCTCACATGGACAGAAAACCCTAGAACCAATGCAAGAATTAGTTGATGAGGAGAGCAAGAAGCCACACACACACACATGTACACACCCTCTTCCCACCCACCCATGGTATTCCACATCAAAAGTAGCATCCATCTAGCTAACAAGCCAATCTTTCCATCTCTAACCCTCACCAACCCTCCTAGCTAGCAATGAAAACCCCTCACACAAAAGATATGCAACCCAAGCATGCTCTTTACATGAAATAATAAATTAATTACTTTATATTTCCCTAATTAAAGACATAATCCACCCATCTAACACTTGACCATCACCCACACTTCACCCTATGGATAAGACTAGTCAACCTCCACGTTGCTCACAAATCAAATCCCATGCTAGCCATGCACGTATCACGTAATCAAACTTGTATGTAAGCTCTCTCTCTCTCTCTCTCTCTCTCTCTTCAATATGAAAAGCCCAACTCTCCACGTGGCCCTCTCGGGCTTCATCCTCCTCCTCTCCCTCTCCTTATCCCGATCCATCCTCCGCCCTCCCTTCCACCCCAACCCGAGGCTCGACAGGGCCTTCATCGCCCTCCAATCTTGGAAGCACTCCATCGTCTCCGACCCCGCCGGCCTCACTGCCGACTGGTCCGGCCCCAACGTCTGCAACTACACCGGCGTCTTCTGCGCCCCGGCGCCCGACGACCACCGCGCCACCACCGTCGCCGGCGTCGACCTCAACCACGGCGGCATCTCCGGGACCCTCCCCGAGCAGCTCGGCCTCCTCTCCGACCTCGTCCTCCTCCACCTCAACTCCAACCGCTTCACCGGCTCCATCCCCGCCTCCCTCTGCGAGCTGAAGCTCCTTTTCGAGCTCGACGTCAGCAACAACCTCCTCGCCGGGCCCTTCCCCTCCGTCGTCCTCCGCCTCCCCTCCCTCAAGTACCTCGACATCCGCTTCAACCGGTTCCACGGCGGCGTCCCGACCAAGTTGTTCGACCTCGCGCTCGACGCGCTCTTCATCAACGACAACGACTTCAGCTTCTCCATCCCCGACAACATCGGCAACTCGACGGTGTCGGTGCTCGTGATCGCCGACAACAAGCTCGGCGGCTCCCTGCCGCAAACCATAGGGAAGATGGCCAAGACGCTGAACGAGATCATCATCCTGAACAGCAACCTGGGGTCGGGCTTGCCGCCGGAGATCGGGATGCTGGCGGAGCTGACGGTGCTCGACGTCAGCTTCAACAAGCTTGTTGGTCACTTGCCGGAGAGCATCGCCGGCATGACGAAGCTGGAGCAGCTGAACGTCGCGCACAACGAGCTCTCCGGCGAGATCCCGGACTGCGTCTGCCAGCTACCGAGGCTGGAGAACTTCACCATCTCTGGGAACTACTTCCGCGGGGAGCCGGAGGGGTGCCTGAAGATCCAGGAGAGGGATGACTACGAGAACTGCATACCGGACCGGCCGAATCAGAGGCCGGAGGAGGAGTGTGCTGCGTTCTTTTCAAAGCCGCCGCCGCCGCCGCCTCCGCCTCCGCCTCCTGTTTAGTATTGATGAGTAGGTACGTAGTTGGCACAGCGTACTCGTAATCCATTTGGGTTTGGGTGATTCAAAATAAGGGGCTTAGTGATCAGTCCCTATAACACGTTCTAACATAGGAGGTTTGGTATGTACGTGGATTGTTGTTTCCTACAAACCGTACGTAGAGATGGTCACACGGGTTAGTTCCACATCCATAATGGGAGCAAGTGATGTGCAGTTTATAATATCGATCAGTTTTGGATCTTCTCTTACAAATCGGTTTTGTGAGAAGACAGGTATCCTAGGGTCTGGATTCGTCACACCTCACATCTCTTTCTTTTGCTTTGATAGCTTGTTCGAATTCTAACTTGAAATTTTCCCTTTTTTGTTTGGGGGGAAGTAAAAATTTCAGCAGTTTTTAACATATTAAAAAATAATTTATTTAGAAAAAACGGATCCAAAACTTTAAATTTTGCAGCAACAGACTTATACGACAGTTCAACAGCCGTATAGACAGTTTAACTGATGCGTCCCTTGATATATGACAGTTTGACTGTCGTATAACCTTATATATGACAGTTTGACTGCCTTATGAAGACCAACGACTAGTTATTCGGCAGTCTGACTATCATATAAAGACTCCAACAACTAGTCAATTTGGACTTTATACGACAATCGGATTGCCATATAAAAGCTAACGGATAGCATCTCGGAAAGTAAATGACTATTTTTTTTCTTATACGGTAGTTGAATTACCGTATAAGTCCGTTGCTGCTAAATTAAAAGTTTTGGATCGGTTCTTTCCAAATAAATTAATTTTTAATCCGTTTTTTAAAAAGTACTGTAAAAAAAATCATCTAGAATATCATATCCTACTGCTGGAAAGGATTTTTGCACATACACCCCTGGTAAACTTTGATTTTGCATATAAATTTGCTTGGCACCTTTCCCAATAGAGCTGCAAGCGATCCGAGATGAGTCAAACTTTGGTCTATTTGAGCGCTTAGTTAAAAGCTTGGTTGTTCAAGCTTGAACTTCGCTTGATTAGTAACCATGTCCAGTTGAGCTTTGGTATGTTTGAGCCTACTCGAATGGCCTCTTATGAGCTTGTTTATGAACTCTATATTAAGTCAAATCTTGTAATATATATATATATATATATATATATATATATATGGTCTATTCATGTCATTTATGAACTTATTCACAAGCTAGCTTGCTCATGATCCCTAAACGAACATGTTCACGAGCCCAACCGAACTGTAGCAAGTTTGAGCTTGGCTTTTTTATTAAACAAGTCTAAACTCTAGACTTGGGCCTGGCTCAAATAGTAATCGAACAAGCCTTTACCCGCGGGCTTGTCTACAAGCTACTCGTGAACAACTTGGTTCATTTGCAGCCCTATCTCCCAATTAATCTTGTTTCATGCACTCAAAAAAAAAAAAAGTCTCCAGAGCCTACACATCACAACAATGAATTTTGCATATGACCACTTGACAAATAATTATTTTTCATATAAACCCCTGTTGGTTTTTTAAATTTTTCGGACAGACAAGTGTCAAACGATCGTGAAAGTTAGTATCATCGGGAGGGTTTTGCAAAAATCTACATCTGTGAGAGGTGGTCATGTAATTTTAAAATGATAAAAATTTATATACAAAACCAATATTTGCCAGAGGCTAATATGCAAAAATCCTATTCCAGAGTATAAGGTAAGCCTAGAATTACTCAAATATCCCAAGATTATGGATAGCACCTTATATATAATAATTTGTCCTTTACTACGTCAAAGACTTAGCTTATTTGCACTACTATATGGGATAATTGGTGATTAATCCCTGATATAATATAATTTTAATGTAAAGGATTGTGGAATATTGTTGATTACATTAGGTTCTTTAACTTCGTTTGGAAAATATATATCAATTTTAACCCTACATGCAACTATACCAGGAAATCACATGTATAATAACAATTCGGTACAAAATTTTATTTAAAAAAAAAAGATTTCACAAAAAAATATTGCTATCGTGATTTCACTGTAGCAAGAGCAACAATTCGGTAATAAAGAGCAACGATTGCTTTCACTGAGGCAATTGTTGTTCTTTATACCGAATTGTTGCTCTTTGCTCACTGTAACAAATTAAGAGCAACAATTGCTACAATGATTTCACTGTAGCAATTTTTTTAAAACGAGATTTCACAAAAATAAATTTTGATATAGTGATTTCACTATAGCAAGAGCAACAATTCGGTACTAAAATGCAACAATTGCTATAGTGATTTCACTGTAGCAATTTTTTTAAAAATAGAATTTTAAAAAAAGTTAGCTACAGTGATTTTACTGTCGCAATAGCAATAATTCGGTAATAAAGAGTAACAATTGCTAGAGTAATAAAGAGCAATAAAGTGTTAGTTTTGTCATTTAAAGGAGAGAAATCAACAAAGGGACCTGCATCTTTTTTGAGAGGGACTTGGTGCACGTCCTTAACACTGACCCGATCCTTTGTCAGGTACCTATCACTAACTTCCCTCCATTATATTGAACCACTGTGATGAAGCTAGAGGCCCAACTTTAGACCAATCTAATAGTATAATACTAAAATGGAATGTGTTGTGACACGTGGCCTTCTAATGGCTTTCCTTATTTGCAAAACCTAACCCTAGCTCAAAATAAATTGCAAAAAAAAAAAAAACCTAGCTCAAAACCCTCGCTAATGGCTTTACTTGTTCCCTTGATTCATTTGCTTCACTTTTTATTTACATTCTATTCACCTACGATCGGTTTATTCTGTACTAATACCTTTTAATCATTATATATATTTTTTCTTTCTTTTGATCTTGATCTTGTCGGAATGCAATCTAGGTGAAAGCCACAACCATTCTTTTGCATGCCAATTCGGGCCCCGAGTTTGATTCATCTTTCAGAATCTAATAGACGATTGTGATTTGATTATATTTCCCTTCTCTGTAAGCAAAAAAAATTCCTTAAACACCCAAATAAAAGATAATAGTACCTAGCCGAAGTTCATTATATTTACATAGCGAGCTGACCAACGCATTACCCACCATTAAAACCGCCATCCTCCGATCATTTCTCTCAGAGGAGAGGAGATGGGCCATAGATTTGTCTTCATGGCTGTACTTCTCTGTGCTGAAACCGGGATTTCGAACGAGCATGACCCACCCCCTTCTCTTCTCACCCAGCCTCCCACCATCTCAATAGACCCACCACCCTAACAAATGTCCTTCATGTTACATTCGATTTAGTATTATGAAGCAGCTCAAAGCAATCCAAGTGGCGAACTCGTTTGTTTGTCTCACGATGCTGGCCTTCAATCATCGATCTTCCCCCGCAACCCCCTTCTCCGATCTTTGCATTCTCTGCAGCGGGTCCTCTGCTTCATCGGAGCGTACAGTGGCAGGCGGTGGCCTTGGATGTCGGTTACCGGAGGTGGTTGGAGTGAAACAGGTAGTTCATTCCTTGCAAAAGGATCATGCCTTCTAGTTACTTCATTGGAGCCCGTCCATCCCCACGAGGCAGTTTCTTCGATCCAGCTGCCACATTGAAACATGTCAGCAGCAACATACCAAGAAATGAAAAAAATGAAAAATAGAAAAATAAATATAAGCTTTAAGAAAAACAAAACTAGGATTACATTCTTCGACATCTTTCATCTGGTAATAATGCGGTGCAATCTCCACCAACCATTCAGGCTTTAATTCCGTGACCTGCATAGTTTTAAAATGTACGAGCTATGATCCGTTTGTTTTGTTTGTTTGCGAGAGCGAGGGAGGGAGGGAGAGAGTGAGAGGGGGAGGGAGGGAGGTTGTTTTGTTTGTTTGCGAGAGCGAGAGGGAGGGAGGGAGAGAGGGAGAGAGAGAGAGAGAGGGAGAGAGGGAGGGAGGGAGGGAGGTTGTTTTGTTTGTTTGCGAGAGCGAGAGGGAGGGAGAGAGACAGAGAGAGAGAGAGAGGGGGGGGGGGGGGGGGGGGGGGGGTTTACCTGTCGCATGTATTCTTTAGTTGTAAGCACCAACTCATGGTAGATAGCCCACCGCGGAAGCACCTAAACGGGAGCCAAACAGAAGAACATAATGAGGACTGAATCGCTAAGGCACTCTTAAGTGTTCAGATGTATTTTTGATCACCACCACCACCACCACCACTCAAGTCTTTATACCATTAATATGGGATACGACTATCCAGACGATTAACAACAATTTCTGACTCTTCGTCATCCGGCGCCAACCCTTTATGGTTTTTTCTAAGGGGAAATTGCAAAAAACTCCCCTGAACTATGCACACCTCATTTCATATTGGTCCCTCAACTTGTTTATGAACAATTTGAACCCTGAACTATGCTCCAACTACATTTATTCCCCTGTCAACTTTTATTCTGAAAATACCATTATCCTAGTACGCATAACTTAAATATTTCAAAAATTATTCAAGTCTTATTGGAAATTGATTTGGTATTTTTGGAATAAAAAGTTGACGGAGGGAGTTGAATGCAAACGGAGCATAGTTCGGGTTCAAATTGCACAAAAAAAACAAAAGTTGGAGGACCAATATGAAATGAGGTGTATAGTTCAGGGGAGTTATTTGTAATTTTTCATTTTTTAATGTTTTGAACTGCTGGAAAAGGAAATTCCAGCAATAATCACTGAAATTAATTACTATGTTTTACTGGTGATGTGCTAGAAAGTAGCTTGCCTGCGCTAGACCAGAACTTGGATGTATGTACACTGTTTGGGGATTCTTAACCGTTCGATATGCACCGGTCTTCTGCAGCCTAGCGGAATGGTGGAAGAAACCTAAAAAGAAGCTTGAGATTAGGGACCAGCACTTAAAGCAATTCGGACTATGTTGGTAGGAAAGAGAGGAATTGTAGCATACCCGATGTTATAGCCTTCTTTATACCCTGATTATCATCCTGACCATTGGGGTTGGTGGTAAGTTCAATCTCTACTCGCTCCAAAAGCCCCGCCAACTGGTCTCTAATATCCCTTGCACGTTTCATACTCCGAACCTGGTAAAGTCGCAATGACCAACAAACACAACGAGAAAATTTAGGTATTCATGAGAGGAAATACGCACACTGAAAAAGTCTACAAAGTATCTAATATCGAAGAAACTACTTGTGCCATCATATGACAGTAGATGCAACAATTAAATTTTTAGCTGCAGAAAAACGATGATGCAATGTGAATATTTGATCAAAAATATCATAATATGCAGGACATCTTCACAATATTACAATAATAATCACTGTTCTAAAACTTGCCCGAGTCGACTCAACTCGTCCAAATTTCGACTCGAGTTATTTAGCCAAGTCGGACCGACTTGGAATAAAACTCAACCGAGTTGGACCGGGTTTCGACTCGGCTGACTTTCGAATCGAGACAGTGTCTAGCACATGCAAAAGACCACTCACTTCTCTTGATGATGTAGAAAAAAAATATATGCACAATACCAAGAAAAACCTTTTTAGGACATCTGACCATACCTGAATATAATTTTCGTAGCACCACTGAGTCGAGAAATTAGTTTCTTCCCACGATTTGTAGACCTGGAACATAGGAAACAAGCATGGCGACATAAGCTGCTGTCATTTAAATTAGGTGCTGTATTACAAATATAGGTGGAAAGAAAAAAAGAAAGGAATACATTTAGCAACGCAATATGGTCCCCGACATTCCCAGTGTGGAAATTCAGCCTTGCATTGTCAGCATGGACTTGCTTGTCCTTTGGGCGGTAGAAGATTGAATTCCCAACAGACAACATCGCAGCGATAGATATTACGTCTTCGGAACACTTGTATTTGTCTGAAGCAACTATCATCTTCGAAAGCATGGGATCAAGTGGAAATTCAGCCATCCTTCTTCCAACTTTGGTCAATTCTCCCTTGCTATTCAAAGCACTAAGAGCAAAAAGTAGCTCAAGAGCCTTAAGTAGGGCCTCGGAGGGTGGTGGGTCCATGAAATCAAAGTTCACCAAGTCATGAATTCCTAGGCTCTTAAGAGTAAGAACAACATTCGCAAGGTTCGTCCTCTGTATCTCCGGCACAGCATTCTCATCAAGGTCGTTATGGTAATTATATGCAGTGTATAGACGGAAGCACTTTCCGGGCCCAGTACGTCCAGACCTTCCAGCCCTCTGCATTGCGGACGCTTTTGAGATCGGATTAATCAACAGGGACTCCATTCCAGTCCTTGGATTATATGATTTGATTTTACAAAATCCAGGGTCAACAACATACTTGATCCCGTCTATTGTCAGCGATGTTTCAGCTATGTTTGTTGCCAAGACAACCTTGCGAGCCCCTTCTGGTGTTGGTTCAAAGATCTTGGCCTGAAGCTCCGTTGGAAGATTAGCATAGATTGGGCATATTATAAGTTCCGCTATCTTTGTTCCCAGTCCCCTTGTTCTGTGTTTCAAGATCTCATCAACTGTTTCGATTTCCTCCTGGCCTGTGAGGAACACAAGAATATCACCCGGTGGTTGGGTCACATGTATCTGAAGAACAGTGACAATGGCAGCATCAATATAATCTGCTTCTGGTGCTGTTGTGAAATGTATGTCAACAGGGAACCGCCTCCCTGGTATTTTGAAGATGGGGGCTGAGTCAAAATAATCGCTGAACTTCTCAGCATCAAGCGTTGCACTTGAAATAAGTAGCTTCAGATCTGTCCGGAAACGAGCAATGTCCTATAAAGCATATGCATTACGAGTCAAGCATACCGATATAAGTCAAGTCAAAAAAAATAAATGCATGCAAACTATAATAGCTAATTTAAAATTACCCAGCTTACCTTTACTAACCCAAATAAGATATCTGTCGAAAGTGTTCGCTCGTGTGCCTCATCGACCATCACGACACTAGTATATGAGACACGGAAAAGAAGAATAAAGTTACTAATAGGGATTATTTGTTTGATACTAGGGATTATTTGTTTGATAATCTACCTGTAGCTTGCTAAATCAGGTTCACCGAGGAATTCCCGTAACAGCATCCCATCTGTCATATACTTCAGAACAGTCTTGTCTGAAGTGCAATCTTCAAATCGAATAGAATAACCAACCTACACATTGAAGTCACAACAACATAAGTTCGGAGCATATTGCCAGAAAACTTGATTCACTATCAGCTAGAATGCAGCGGCAAGGAAACAAGGTACAAAGAGAAGAACCTCGTGGCCAAGTTTAACACCCATTTCCTGGGACACTCGTGCGGCAACACTCATCGCAGCAACACGCCGTGGCTGTGTGCATGCAATCTGCAATAAATGAGTGGTCAGCGAAAAGGCATCGACTACACAGGTTTTACCTTATCACAAAAAACAAGCTCTATAATGAGGCATACATCTGCAAATGAAACCAAGAAAACTATTTGCCGATGAATGAGGAATTTCAAGAAATTACATGATCATACGATTGGTGTAATTTTAGAACTGGCAAAGAAGGTGCTGTTCAGATTGTAAAGCCTGCATTTGATGGTTACATGAAACAATTTAAAATCAGAGATGGTTTTCCGAAATCAATGAGATATTTGTTACACTGTCCATAAGAATGTCGGATTTTGAAATGACAGGAAAAAATTCGTTCAACGTCCAATAATCACCTCTTCCTATACAAGCACCATGGAATCTGTTAGCCTTTTCCTTTGACGTGGAATTTGTTAGCTTTGGCCATTCACATCAAAGTTGCTGCGGCACTTATCAGAATCTCAGACCTTTTCCATTTTACTAAAATGCTCTAAAAGCCATTCATCTTGCTTTCTTATATCACTAGTTTGACGCTTTGGCCCCAATGAAAAAAATTGGATCATTTCTTATGGATTTTTGAGAGTGATACTTCATCATCTTGCTTTCTTATATGACTAGTTTGAGTTAGTTCACTCGGTTTCAATTTATCGATCTCACGAGTTAACTCAGTATTCTTTCACTCCTCTAACCGAGTTGTACACATCCTGCATCAAGGGTCAACTCAACTGAAAGTATAATATAGTAGTATAAGTTGAATAATATGGAAAAGTAGTAATCTAAGTTGAAAGAATACAATCTTGAAAAAAATACCAGCGATAGTATGACTCTATGTAGCACTCAACGAGTGACTACATCTCGGGCCTTACAGGATACGGGAATTTTATGGAAGTCGTGTAATACTCTAATCATGAAAGCTTCCTCATGAACAACTCCAGCAAGACCATCAGTGTTTACTTTTTCTTGATCACCAATAAACAGCTATAGAGGAGATTTGACACGAAGAAATTTGTCTAGAACACTCTTGGTTTGGTCCTGGTCCATAACTTCTAGCTCTTGGAGTACCTGGTTTTAAGCATTTGGCGCCTATAACTGAGATTCAAATATTGGATCAGTATCTTGTGTGACTTGTTTGTCACATTGGATGTTTGAAAGGATGTTTTCAACACACATTGCTATACACTCAAAAATGAGAGGCGATTTGAAGAGATGGAAATGCAGTCCACTTATTGTCCGATTCGACAAGCAAAGAAGGAACATTGGAATCCCCTGCTTGGTTTTTCAAGTTCGGTTTCGGGTAAAAGTCCCAAAATGAATTGTTTCGGCCATTCCGGTTGTTTTGGATTCAGCTGTTTCAGCCAAACATGACAATAATTGATTACAAAAGCATTTTGAAGATTGAAATTTTAGAAAACAAAAAAGTTATGGGATTTTTGCATATAGCGCCCTAAAAACTAGTCTAATTGCACATTAATCACTAAAAACTTCATGTTTACATATCACACACTGAAAAGTAGATTACATGCGCAGATCGACCCCTCGGATTAACTAGCACCTTTTTTTTTTCTTTTTTTCTTTTTTTTTTTTGGGGGGGGGGGGGGGGGTAATAGGTATTCTAGGTATATTCGTGGTTGGGCTGTTTCTGGGATGATTTTCTCATAGTTTAGCCAAGAATGGAAAGTTAGGCCCAAAGAATCACACAAAAAACCCTAATTTAAGAAAGAAAAAAAAAACTCCATCCTCGGATTAACTAGCACCTTTTTTCCCCATGGGCGGGCGGGGGGGGGTGGGGTGTTAATAGGTATTCTAGGTATATTCGCGGTTGGGCTATTTCTGGAATGATTTTCTCATAGTTTACCCGAGAATGGAAAGTTAGGCTCAAAGATATCACACAAAAAACCATAATTTAGGAAAGAAAAAAAAAACCTCCCTCCTTGACCTCTCCATTGACCAAAAATAGGGGTTTTTGTTTGATTCCCCGGGTTTAACTTTCTATCTTCAGGTAAAGTAAGGGTAAAATCACCCGAGTAGAAATAGACGCTAGTTAAACTAAGGAGTCGTACTACATCAGCAAGCTAAAATTTCAGGGGTTGATATGTAAATCTGAAGTTTTCAAGGGTTAATATGCAATTAGCCTATTTTTGTAAAATCCCAAAAGTAAATAACAATATTACAAGAATACTAAATCTAAAAACTGATAGTGCAATTTATTTTGCACAGAAGGAGTAATATACATTTCCAATCTTCATGAACGTTGCACTAATAGAAATAGTGAAGCATAATTGTCTATCAAGTCGTGACAAAATATATTAGTAGTATTGTTAACAAGGTATTGTTAACATTCAAAAATTGCAACTAGAAGGTCAAGAATGATGTGACGCACCTTTCAAAAAAAAAAATGATGTGATGTGATGTACTAGAATGTGGATTAAAGCACTTATTATCATTGTTACTTAGTAGCTACTACATAAATGATTTCATATAAATTATAAAACCCATGGTGGACAAAAGATTAGATGTGTACCATGATATTTTTGTTGGTGCCATGATGTTCTTGATCATAAACTTGAGAATAGTAAAGAGGATTGTTAATTTGCAAAACTATATCGATCAAGCATATGGGGTTGGATTCATCTAGGCTAAATTCGGAACCATTTGAGGCATTTTGGTTGAGGTTTTGTCAAATCCTCCAACCATGCTCTCCGATGATTCTTCAGCCTTCAACAGTTTCAAGCACATCCTTCAATCGCTGAATTTGAAGGTACACTTGTTTGTTTCCTTATCACGATGAACATCTTTATTAGTGATTCATAGGCGACCAATCAATAGGTGAGTGATATCCACATGCGTTGATCTTGAAGGAAATTGGGATCCCTTGATATGGATTACAACATCATCGTTTTCCCAAACAACCTTGCATGGATGTGGATATGAATCAATGATAGGTTCAATCACGTCGTGCTACAAAAGTGTTGGTCATTTCAGCATTGATAATTAAATTGCATACATCGAAACCATGCTAAAGTGCCAGCCACAGTTTGAACCATAATGCTATATTGGATAATTCATGGAGATTGGCGAATTTGAGTGTCTTCAGGTTTCCAAGGTAATCACCAAATCATCTAGATCTAACAACTTTCACAAAATATTAGTGAGGATTCATCTCATTGACTATCTAACTTTCTGCATGGACGAGCTCAACCACTATGGTAGAATATGGAGGCTAATTGGAAGCTTTGATACCAAATTGGTATAAGATAATCAATGATTTAGAGTCCTAATACTAAATTGATGCGTCGTAATCTAAGAGAGACAATTTTGCTTTTAGGAGGATTATGAAGTTATGATAGAGAGCCTATTATAGTCATGGACTCATGGAAAGGTTTATATATGTCCAGGAACTGATAGAGTTTGTGGGTAGATTACAGTTTTAAGCAAAACTATATTGTGGAAGTGATATACAATAGAGGGCTTTGATGTAGGGATTTAAGTTCTAGAGGTTAAAAGGTGATTTGATGGGTTCAAGTGTGAAAGTAAATCAAGGGTTCTCCAAAAAAATGTGTAAAAGACTGAAAGTAAATCAAGGGTTTAGAAATATGGGACTAGATAAGAATTTTGGGAAGTTTATATCAGCAAACACTGACATAACCATACCGAAGTTGGCACCACCATAGACTAGGAAACAACAGCAAAGGTTCCATGAAGTCATCATCATTAAAAGAAATCATCGGCACCTCCTTGGAAAGAGAAGTAAATCTCTAAAATTTTATCCATAAATAAATGTTAGTTTGTAACCACCTTGCATGTTTAAATATAGAACTTGAAAGTAAGTCAGGACAGTTCCAATAAACATCAGGCAATCCTAATCTAATATACTATCAAACTGGGATTAGTTTAAAATTTTCCTGCTCAAGAGACTATTAATCTCACTTTACAAAATTAACCAAAAAATATCCGAAATAATAATAAAATCACAATTTTAAAAATAATCTGGAATTTGAGAAACTCAAGGACTTCATTAGTGAATCCAACATCATATAGAAATTTTGTTTCATTTAGAAATCCTAGCCAGAATCTTAATTCATCATGGAATCCGACGATGAGAAGAAAACCTTACATCATAGAATCCCCTAATAAATAGTAACTTTCTATAAGTATGTATTTTATTCAATCTCGGAATCATTTTTTGAGCCGAAATTCTATACAAACTAGGGATCCTAACTAAATAACACCGGAAACCTTTTCTTTATCTCATCGCCTTGCCTTTCATTACCAGGTCTCTGAGGTTAGTCAATGCAGAGTGGCATTAGCGGCAAGCAGCAACACCGGAGGACATCATTAGACAATATACTATAGTCAGGAGCAATCATGCCGGAAAAGGCACCCCATGCAAAATACTTGTAGTACTCATTAAATAGGTAGAATGATATATTTAAAGACAAGAAATAATAGTAATAAAGGTTAAATGCAATAATTAAGGACATCATAATCCATTTTTCATATACCTTTCCACGTTCTGTATACCCAGCTTCATGAAGATATTGAGGTATCTGAGTAGTCTTCCCAGATCCAGTCTCACCAACAATTACAAGAACCTACTCAGAACAAAGAAATTTTAAAATGACATGTCCTTAGGACAAGTAGTAGCAATGAGGTGATTTGTAAAACTACCATATCTTAAACATTAGTGTAAAAAAGTAACAAATTTAATGGAAAAGAATATAACTGCATAATATAGATCTTCTTTCAATTCCAGGAAGAATATTGAACAAGGACAGGTCGGCTCAACAAAATTCGTTCTACACCACTAAAAGCAAGGATTACTACAGATGCATTTTAGGGGGTGAAAGAACTGACATATTTTCTTACGAACAATAAACATTTCAATAACTTTAGAATCAGATCATTCAATGAATTTCAAGTTGCCCAATTTTATGTGGGTCAATAAAAATGATCTAGATATGTCCAAAAAAAAATTTACAAACCTGATGATCGTTAACAGCCTGGAGTAGCTCATTTCGATAAGGATAGATGGGCAGAGTTTTTCTATCCTCCTGAATGAATGCAAGGGAAAATTGGAAAAAATCAATATATCTGACTTTGCAACTGAAAAAAAACTAAACAAAATGGAAAATTGTGTCGCAAAAAGGTCGCCGCCATGACCAAAAATGAAATAGAGTCTATGTAATACCCCTCAAAAAAAAAAAAAAAAAGTCTATGTAATGAGACCCAGCTAAATACAGAACATATCCATAGAAAAAAAAAAGGAATTGCCACATGAGAAGTAACAATTTCACACCTGCAATTTCTGTAACATTGATTTTGCACTTGAAGAGTTAGGGTCATCAGCAGGTAACTCATCTTCACACTGCTCAAGTAAATAAGGATTTAAGGTTAGAACTCTTTCATATGCATTACCTAACGTAAATAATGTGAGCCAGGGGGTTGAAGTTAATTTATTTTGACATGCCTGGATGCCGTCCATAACAGATGCCTTTATAAAATCAATCCCATCTTCAAAAACATACCTAGGATAGAATCATGGAAGTAATAACAAAAGACAATATTATATACTCCCACAAAATATTATAATGAAGAAAGATGAGTATAATATCTGTAAACAATGGGAGTATGATTTTAGTAAACATGATAACTAATTCAAAAGAAAAGGCTGGCAATAGTTCACAAATGGAGTTATAATCCATAAACATGAATGAGAAAAAAAATAACAATGGAAGTATTGTAAATAAAGTTACTGGAGCAATCAAACTATATTGTGAAGATATAAAAAACATACTGATAATCATCTGATGATTTCTTTCTATCCTTTGAGCCAAATTTTACCGTTGCTTTCCCTGCAAGAAGAAAGTTCATATGTAGAATTCAATGCTACAAAGCATGAATACTTACTTTTAGACAGTGTTATCTGAAAAATACAAAATCTTATAGAATAAGTGGTACCAATTTGATGCTCTTCCCATGCTTCCTGCTCAGCAAACGGGTTCATCTTATCTCCAGCACCCGGATCCCTAATTTCATCAAGAAGATATTTTTAACCAAATGGACAGGATAGAGGTCTGTGTGTGTAGTGATGACAGCAACCATATTAAAACTTTACTGTGAACATACCTGTAGCGCTGAATAGCTGCAGCAAATCTTTTTTCTTGATTTATAACTCCATCTTGATCGTATGCATCAGGCATTTTATACTGTATTTAAGAGGAAACAGTGATCATAAGCCGATATTTTGCATGAAGAAAGGGAATAAGACAGTCTCAAAAATAGTGACCAATAGAAAATGTTTGCATTTATAGGTACTACACATAAACTTAATGAGGTCTTTCTATTACTGCACCATTATGCATCTATGCAACTAAGTTTTAAAATCACAGCACAAAGACCTAATAATATATCAAAGGACAAGTACGAGCTAGAGTACCAACATTAAAGAATCATCGAAGGTGAAGTGAAATAGAAAAAACAAGTTCGTTGAGCCTAAGTATGAATACTACATCCAAATCCTCATGTAAGAAGATTGACAAGGGCATTCCTCAATTGCTAACTCTGGGAAAGAATTCCAGGCTTCCAGACGCATCAACTCCTTTTTGATGTGTATTTCGTCAACACTATATCAGCTTCATGGATGTACCTCTGTTATTTTTTGTGGGTGGCCTTTTGATGCACTTGGAGCTAAGGATACGAAACGGCCAAAGGAAGTTGCAACGGATTTAAACGGTAACTCCAATTTGACTTACTTTATATCCTTTTTAGTATAGTACGGATTTCTACTTAATATCATCTAGTTGGGGTGTTATTGGCAAATGTCCAATGGAGGGGTAAGATTAGACTTAGATTAGTTGAGATCTAAGAAGCACAGATACGGGATACGGGTACGGTGATACGGCAAATTCCAAAAAAATAGACAACAAGTACAACTAGGATATGTCATGCTATTATAGTAGTATGCCTAATGCTTGATCAATTCATGTCAAATATAGATCTCGTTTCATGGAATCAAGCTCCAGAAGGTTTCAGCCTTTATTCATCTCTCTCAAAGTCTCTACAAGTGCACAGATTAGGTGGGGACAAAATTAATGATCCTACACGAGAGCACTCCAAGACAAACGACGAACAAAAAAACAACTTCAGATATTATATTCAGTGTGCTTCATGATCAATAAGAAAGACCAATTACCTCATTAATATTGTCCACATCCTCCAAGTGGTCCTTTGCAAGCTCGTAAATTTTCTTCTTGTAACTACAAAATCCACAAGAAGCATATCAAGAACTTGGATGTTTATGTACATCTTTTCACGGAAACAAATGTAGAAATATCTTTGCAAGCAAGCAGCTCACATCATTTCATGGAAATGAAGGTAGAAATATCTTGGCAAGTAAATATCTGAACATAATGTGTTAGTAATTTGATGCATGTCTCAAAAGCATTATACAGCTTTCCAAGAAGCCCCATTTAGAAAGGAAACCTCAAGAACTAAACTACCACTACTAAATATGCATTATATTCAAGTGTTCAACAAATACTAGATGAAAGATGAATGCCATACATGTCCAAAATATCAGGACATATATAAAGGTGCTCTTAGCATGTTTCTCCTAACATGTTTCATTGTTTGAAGATTACGCTACCAGAAATACCAGAAAAACAAGGTGGTGCATTTTCAAGGAATCCATCAGAAATCATCCCAAACACATGTACAAGAGAAATGAGTTTTGGTTACCATGTATCACCATAAAGAAAGGGAAACGACCATAATAACTAGAGACAATATATGCACATATATCTAACAAAGAAAATATATGAAGTCTGCTTGCATGAATGCTAGGCTTAGTGTGAAACATGCACATTGTGCTTATGTATTATAACAGATAAGCAAATTTAAACTAACCAAACTCACAGGAAGCTTTGCATATAATTTCCCAATGCTTTATAATGAAAGAAAATAAAAGAAAAAGGCCTTAAAAGCACAAATTTTCTAGAGAGCATTGATTTGAAATAGCAATAGAAAAGAGAGAAAGGTCAGACTGTGATTGATCGAAGATATTAAGCAATGGAATTCTTTATTGTAGTTTTAAATTACTCTTTCATGCATGATGAGGTCTCTACCAAGTATGTTGCAACCCATGCCATATCAAAGAGTAAAAACATTAGCTTCACAAATGACCATGATAAGCTTGACACATTTAAGTTCTGCAATTTGCACAAAAATTGACGCCATCAGCAGTAAGGCATTTCAACTAGCATGGGGCAGAGTGCACATAGGAAGAAAGGCATCCAATACATGGAACATGACTTGCACACTAAACGCATGGACATAAACACATAGCCACAGAAATCCGAAATCGTGTAGTTGTTGGATCAAATAAGGATGGTTAATCAGAAAGGGTATACTGAGGGTTCAATTATTCACCAAAAAGTTTCTGATCTGTTTATTGTAACCAACTCTAAAGAATATCGGGCAGTGCAGTGCTTAATTGAGGGTGATGGAAGTGCGTAGCAAATTTCTTAGGGAACAACTTTTAGATGAAAATAATTCGTTGTGCACTTAATAGAGATATATTTGACCACTTGAATTAAAAATGCTTACAGAAATGCATCAGTTAAATGTTGGATCAGAGCGCAAAGCATAAGCGATTCGAGTGTTCTTAATGATTACGGATCATGGTCATGCTCTCTCTCGAAACTAGATGATGAACTAGATGCCTTTTAACGAAAAAAATGTGCATGCGAGCAAACTAAGGACTATGAAAAAAATGCATATCGAGTCTTAGTGATGCCCAAGGTGAAGAGCCGCATTCATTCATCTTGGTAGAAGATAGATAAGTCGATGGTGAGAACAAATCCATCGTATGGATGATGCCTTGCAACCTTCGGATAGCATCCCATCCTTATGCCGGCAATGGTAGACTTGTGAGAGTCATCCTTCATCATCAAGCTCTTGTTCTTCTCCTCCACGAAGCACTTTGATTCCATGGAAATTAATGGCTTAGAGTTCTTCTAGTTGAAGAGTAAACTATAATCTCCCTTGTGTGTGATCTCCTCTCTCTAATGGCCGAAATCCCCAAAAGGGTAAAACCTTGGCCGAAAACAAGAGATGAGGGCAACCATTGCACCCTTAGCTGAAACCATGCAATGTGCAGCCCCTCAAAGTCTGTAGTGGTAGAAATCTAGAGTCCCCTTTTACATGTTGGGGTTTTTCCAAGAGAGAGATGTCACACGATTGGACTCCTCTCCCTCTTATAATCGGCTACCTAATAAACTAGGCCCCACTTCCCATGACTACGGCCTACTTCCACCAGGACTCGGTTAGCTCGGCTACAAGAAAAGTCTAGGAGATAGAATCTTAGAGAACCTTCATGACCTTGGCTCCAACTAAAGATGTGCGTGATCATTTCAAGACCACACCACCTCTAGTTAGTCATGAGACTCATGACCACAACCAATACTAGGTCATGACTACACTTCGAGGTCAATGGATATAATGCAAGTGCACGTCTCCACTATATTGCATTGAACCTCTTCTCCTGGTCTCCGTGAAACTATCCGAGATCATCGATTGTCTCCCCCAGCATAGTTCACCCTCTTGAGATCAAACTTTTCAAGTCCTTGCGATCATCATCTTTACTTTAGAAACGTCTGGCCAGACTTGATGATCAACCTTTCATGGAAATTACTAAAGGAGACAATCTGCTCCCCTTAGAGAGTGAGGAATTCCCAAAGCATGCATGCAATCCCCAGCATCTAATGTAGGCCACCAAACCTACCCAGATTTTGATCAGCGATAGACCGCACTGATTGGCAAATTAAAGTGACAAGCACTAAATCCATAGTCCATAGGACATCTTGGCATTTAGGATTTAGTCAACTAGTAGAAGAGCGACTCTAGTCTTAGTGACAACTTTATTAGAATTGGTGCACTCTCTCGATTCCGTTCAACGTACTTGGGGACACCAACATTTATGGCTTAGAGTTAACTACTCCGATGGCCGAGACAGACCTTTCTCTGTTACGAGAAAACCAGAGTGTTACAGTCTTTCAAATCAGGTGTCCAATTCGATTACTAACTGCGAACATTCTGAGATGTGTGAGCGAGTGCACCCAAATCTCCAATGTATTGATCTCATCAATACAATTGAGTCACCTAGAGGGCATCTCAGAGGACCAGTGGTAAGTAAGGGTAGAGCAAGCTATAAAAGATGCAATGTCTATTAATCATCCAAAATACAAACGTAATTGGCATTATTGAAGACACAGTCCCAACAATCTCCCACTTGTTCTTAATAACAATCCTTCTTAGTCCTCACACCTAGCACCTCCATAGGACGCTCAAAGAGCATTCGTAAAAGGATCTGCTAAGTTGTTGGCCGAGTCGATATAGCCTACCAGGACTAGGTCCTCCTACTAGAACATAATCCATATTCCTCCTTACGTATTTGAGAATACGCTTAATGGCCATCTAGTGCACTTCCCCTGGGTTTGACTGTATCTACCGACCATGCACACTACGACGCAGATATATTATCTAGTACATAACATTGCATACATGAGACTACCTACCGCTGAAGTATGAGGTATCGCCTTCATGCGCTCTCTCTCTCTCGGTATCTTAGGACACTGAGACTTGGATAGAGTGATTCCATGCCTGATGGGAAAGAAGCCCTTCTTGGATAGAGTGATTCCATGCCTGACAAACATCAGATCGACGACGCAAGAGGAACACCTAGGTGAAGCGTCAAAATCGTCAATGAAATTAACATAATAAGATAATCCAGAAAGAGAGACAATGGGGGCAGGCCCCCAGATATCCGAATGAACCAAATCAAAAATAGCTGAGGACCTAGACTAATGAAAGGGAAACAGCTGAGCAGAATGCTTGGCTAAACTACAAGTGACACAAGATGCTGAACTGAAAGAGAAATCACCAAGGACTCCAGACTTAAAGACGATGTGAACACACAGCTGAAGGATGTCCTAAATGGCGATACCAGAGATCTGAGACAGCACATGTGGTAGCAGCAGTGGAGGCGGGTAGCGGTATGTGTAGATACTTCAAGTGATAAAGACAGTCCACCTTACGCCCAATCCTAATTGTCCGACCTGTCCGAGGATCCTGCACAAGACCGGAGGAGAAGGTGGTGGTAAAACCCAAGCCATCAAATTGGCAAATAGAAATCAAATTGATTGACAAGGTAGGGGCAAAAGGAATGTCAGGCAGAGAAAAATGACCACTGGGGTCATAGGAGGTAGTGATTGTCCCTCGAGAGGAAATTGGCAAAGGAGAATCACCAGCAGTACGAAGCTGGAGCTCGGGGGAAGAGCAACCACGATCAGTAAGTGCGGAAGTGCTAGAAGTGAAGTGGTGTGAGGCTCCCGAGTCCAGTATTCAAGCAGCGGAGGTAGTACCAATAGAGGTCAAGCTCTGCCGTAGAAAAAGCCAGCTGAAGCTATTGAACCTGAGTAGCAAGCTGAGAGATGTGAAAGTTGAGGCAGACAGTGGCATCTGATCAAGCTTCCTCAGACATTGATAGCAAGTCTCCTTGACATGGCCCACTTTTTTGGAGTAGAGACACCAGAATGTTCTAGGAGGCCGTCGCTTACCAGTTTGTCGGTGGTCCTTGGTAGAATGACCATCACTTAGCATATCGAAGTCAAGAGCACAATGTGCAAAAAGACAGAAGGTTGAAGCTGTTGAGATCTGTTGTCTAGAGAACTTTGCGGGCTTCGAGAAGGCACCCATTGTTGTCCAAAAAGCAGAAAGTTGGAAGCTAAAATCTGTTGTTCAAAAAAACAGAACCTAAATCTACCAAAAAAATTTGAAGCTAAAGAAGCAGCTGGAAAAGTTGAAGTCACGAAAAACAGCCGTCAAAAGAAGCTACTAGAAGCTGAATCAAAGCAGAACTAACTTCAAATTGAACCAATCCTCAAAAGCGGGTGATTCAGCAATTGAACGAATTTCAGGTGAATTGGATTGAAATTGCAGATGAACCAAAAGAACCAATGATGAAGCAAAACAAAAGGAGCTGAACAATGGGCCAAATATGCCACCGAAACGGGACGGTTAAGCTTGAATGCAAAGGAAACCACAAATTTGAACTAGAAATTTCTAGTAAGTTGAACCGAAACCGGTGAACCTTGAACCAGTGAACCGAAAAGCAAATTCACAACTGAATCGAACCGAAATCACTAGAGAATCAAAAGTGGTGAGGACCTTTGGATAAGACCAACGACCAAGATCACTCATCCTCTTAAAGCACGGAGCTCCGAAAAGGCTTTTACCTGACCTAACATGACATGACATATCAGGATTTCTTCTTCGTCGAAACCCTAGGGCAGGAGAACCAACAACCCTCACTGCCTGTGATAGATTCTTTCACTGCAGCCTGCAATGGATTCCTCTATGATGGATTCAATCGCAGAGATGGATTCCTCCGCGATGGATTCATCCGCGATGAATCCTTCACCGGCTGACAAGCTTATCTCAACCGATGAAGCTTTGTGCCTGATTTCCTAGATCCAAGGCTGCTGAATCTCCCATATTTGCGACAATTTGTGGCCTGTCGAAGATGAGGACAAAGTTGCTCAGCCGGATCGATGAAGCTCTGCACCTGATCTTGCGGATTTGACTCCCGGATCTTCTTCCTCCTCCGTGATGAAGCTCCACCATGATGAGGGTGACTGAAATGCCGACTCAATCGCTGGAGCCATCAATGGAGATGGCGGGGATAAAGGTTCACTGAGGAGATCTAGCGATGGAGATGGAGCTTCCGATGTCGATGAAGATGGGATCTATAGCTCTCATATACCATGTTAGACCTTGTTAAACCTAAAAGGGAAAAACAGAAACAAAGATTTGGGAGAAAAAAATGATGTTTTACTCGTTGGGGCAATGGCCCTATATATGGCTTTACAAAGAATAGGATAGGGTCACCAAGGGTGAGCATACCCAAAGAGGCTAATAAACCTATACAAAGACTAAAAATGTATATACACACTAACAATTTTGATAATAATTTTATGCATTTGCCTACACAAGCATTTATATTTCTTGCTAGTAGGAATCATCTCCTTTTCTATGTACGAAGAAGTTTTGTTCTTTCCATTACGGCAAGAAGGTAACTCTTTGTAATTTCAAATCTATTCTTTCTTATGCATAGTGATTCCAGGATTATTTTTTAGCCAAGTTATTGAATTCAAATATCATGCTGCATAACTACTTGGTACTGTGAATTGTGATGTAAGTACTATGCATGTTGCATAATTACTCTATAACTGTGAACTGATGAAGCGAATACTTAACATGTTGCAAATATGTTAGTGTGACCAGCTCCAACTACCAGACCTAGAACAGAATCTACCAGGTATGCTGACAACCAGAGACCCGAACCAAACCAGTCCAACCACAGTCCAGGTTAGTTTGGTTAGGGTCTCTGCGCATGCCAGTCTGATTATGGTTTAGAACTAGCAGAACCGACCCAGGTCAATTCGGGTCTGATTATGTTTTGAAGTAATAAATTGATCCTTTTCCAAATTCTGAAATTTAATACTGAATCATTACCTGAAATCTTTTGGGACACAAGAAGTAGTTTGTAAGCATGTGCAATAATAAAAGATGTGTCATCCGAGGAATATGTCTAGCTAAATTATAAAGCCTTGGATAGTCTATGACAAATTAGAAACATACAGTTGCTACTATTGTGTTAGTTTCTTCCAAAGGATTCAGGCTTCTTTAGTTGATGATCAAGACGGCATTTAGATTTATGACCTAAGACCTTTATAAAACTTATAGAAGGAAAAAAAAATGTAACGTAACCAGTTGCAGTGCTATAAATATGAATATAAAATTTGCTTCTCATTAAGAGTTTGATTAGGTTATTCTGATTCAAAAATATTCAATCATCTTTTTGGGTGAAATCACTCAAACAAGGTAAGGTTACAAATTCACGCTCAACAAAAAAGTTTCAGAACTTTACTTCACTATCCAAAAAAATCTAGATATTTGTCACGTTCTGGAATGCAGCATATACTAGACAGTTGTTCACTCATCATATCAAAAGCTATTGGGAGATATTTCTCTTTAATTGACATGCTTCTGACCAGCAAAGTAAACAACAGGATGACAAAATGGTCTTACAATAAAAAAATTATATTTTTAGAAGTGTGGGATAAATTTATGCAAAAGCTATATTTCCAACAGTAAAATGAGAACAGAAATGAAATATATTTGAAGGGATAAAAGATGAAGTCATTTATAAACATGTAAAACAATAATTAAATGAAGGAAGCACAATTCATACAAATGATTACCTCAGTTCACGTTCTTCTGCTTCTGTCATCTTAATACCTTCGAAAATGTACTCGTGATCGATGATTTCATCCCTACGATTGTAAGCAGATCATACGGACTTAGGATCTTTTAAAGGAGCAACGATATTACATGATATATACTTGAGAGAAGATTATTTATCGCAAACAAAATATGGAGATTAACAATCTAAAGTTAGTATTTTCTGACATACCGCATCTCCAAAAGCTTCTGGTCCCTCCTTTTCTGCAGATATACTTGCCTCGAAACTTTTCTGCACACAAGTACAGAAGACAAAAAAGTGCAATTCAAGTTCAAAAAAGAGGTTATTTAAATCAAATCATTGGCCACGCAAAAAGTTTCAAGTAACCAGTCCAAACATAGGAGATCTATGAACCGCCTATCAAATTCTGTAACTCAAATAAGTTTGTAAAACCAACAAAAAAATTGAAAAAGAAAATTTTGATTTGCTATATTTTCTATTTATCACTTGAGTACCTAGAAATTTCAACCGAAACTTCAGGTCGCTTTTTCCCATTCAACTTACTACGCAGAATGATAAGAAGTCCTCTACTTTTTCTCCTGATACCTCCAATGATATCCACAAGTCAACAATATGCCTCTTTGGATCCTAAACATCTTTTCGTGAACGGATGTACTGTTTTCCATGGATTTTTCTTTCCAGTAGGATTAACTAATATAAAAGGTTTCATTTGATTTTTACACCCATCATCCTAGCCAAAAGTTTCCCGGAAACAAATAATGTCTGCAAAAAATACTCACCCATCTTCGACAGCATTATTGTTTGTACATACTTATTGCTTCACATATCCACGCAATGACCAAACTTGGATACATGGATTCAAATCATACCACCATACAAAACAAAACTAAAAATAAAGAACAATATATAAATTCAAGGTAAGAACCTTAGATCTGACGTATCATTTTGCTCTGAGGCTTTAGATCTCCGAATCATCTCCTCTATCATAGAACATAAAAGTCAGATAAGAAGAAATTATAAAAAGGAAAGATAGGGACCGAAGCAAATGCACAGGCTATACCTTCCTCCTCCTTTGTTAACTTCAGCTCCATCACCTATTATAAAGTATAAAGGATAAAAAGAGAACTATATTATCAGTCGAACATTCCAAAAGTTCAAACAAAATATTAAGAATTTCTACAGAGAAAAAAGTCAATTTATGGAAAACATAATGTAAAGGAAACAAAATGTTCAACTTGTTATTGAACATTCCATACAAGCTCACGAATATAGAAACCATGAGATACCTACACAAGCACATGAAAATCAACCAAACAAAATAAGCTCCTGATATAATTTATCACAACCATGTTTTTCCTCTTGATCAGTCATATATCAAAGTCAATATTATCGATCCTTATGCCCACTACATTTCAAGATCAGGATCAACTCTTTATGAATAATGGTCAACAGTCAACTACAAAATTCTATCCGCATATACAACTATAACCATAACCATAGTGCCATGTCCCATTTATTTGGGGTCGGCTTTATGAATCCTTCGCCATTCATTTCTTTTAAGGGCTAGATGCAAGACACTACTACAGGTAGTCTATATGATGCAATTAACTAGTAAGTCTCAATTAAATAAGTAATTCAAATTATCTCCTAGCAAGTTCAATTACTCAGTGCTCATAAAGGCATAATGCAATTTGGTCAACACGATTTCCCACATCGTTTAAAATTTTCAATTTGAGAATGAACAGTAAAAGGGGAGCAAAACGCATTAAACTCAATAAAGTACCTTTCGAGTCCCAGCAGAGTCTCTTTTTCTAAGATTCCTCTCTAATTGGGCTCGCTCTTCTTGATCCCGCAGCATAGCTTCCTCCGACTGCATAATAATAAGGAGGCATCAATTATTGATTTAGTTAGATAACAATTACATTTGACATTATTTTGTATATGATCACAAGAAACATAACAAAAAACACCATAACACGGCCTTGCAAATGATGGCAAATGCCCTTGAACTAAATATCTAACAGTCAAATAAGTCTTGTTTGCACAAGAGCTATGAAAACCTCAAACAAATAATGAAGCCGTTAAGCTAATTAGTCATTCAACTTAATAGTAATGAGGGTTGTCGCAACACTGTTAGTTACTACCTTTGTACCAAGAACAATAGCTACATTTGCAACTCATTTTATTGGTAAGTATGCATTACTAAAAGTAATAAATATGATATAACAACGCATTTAATTAGTTTTTAAGACTGACTCAAATCGCCAAATGTATGTCAAACAAATCAGGATGACTCCATCCAATAAACTGTTGATTCACTATGAACCCAAATTTGTACTAAATGGGTTAAACCTAGGTCTAAATTCGAGCTGTTTTAGAAAACAGTACTATAATATTTCTAAGAAGACGCCCAAAATAGGAGAAAGAACTTTTTTCCTACTCTCACCACCAACAATGCAATTTAGTGTAAGATGAGATGAACAAGTTTTACAGAGGACTCAGATTCCATCTACCAATCTGATGAGAAAATGCAGCCAAAAAACATAAAATTTCATAAAAGTATCATGTGCAATGTGGATGATGAGATTTTTCCACATTCTACTATCTTGCAATATTTGTTGTCATTCCTAAACATAATCGACTTCTTTATTCCATAAAGAGTGATGGGGAACCTTTAACCTTGGTTCATTAAAGTTAACCTTCACAAACCTGTTTCTCCTCTTCTATTTACCCGAATGATGCAATTTTGGGCAAGATGTGTTTAACAGCAAAGAAAAACAGCATTGTCGGATCTTGTAGCCACCAGTAGGTAAGCCAATAGCTTACTTTCAAATATGCTGAATAGACCCCCTTATGTCGTATGGAACTATAGTTGATAAATTGATGAACTTTCACACAGCGGCCGCAATACCTAGGGTTTCACACCTACTTTGGAATCTCCTCCGAAACCTGCATCAGCTTCCAATCGATTTCTCCCCTCTTCCTTTTCCATAAACATCTTTTTTGCTGCTATATTTTATCGCCACCAACCTTATTGCATTTATATATACTATATCCCTATCAATTTCTGAATTTCTATAGGATGCGGTTCTTTCAATTCAACAACCAAATGAGCATCATTTAAAAACACCGCAAATTAAACCGTTTTATACATACACTTCTGAGGCGCTTTTCCATCCTAAGTTTTTATGGAGATCCACTTCCCCGCACTTGCGTCAAATTCCACTAATGATTATCCAAGCAACTAAGAACTATCATTTTCTCTTAATTTTTTGAGTGGTTAACGAGGCTAAAGTGAACTTCGATATGTGTGCTTTTGGTTGGAATTGTTCAGTGATGGTGAATTTAGGTGTGCGTTGAGCTATTTAAAAGTTACCTATAGTATAGGTGGGTCTCGGTCTCCCCTTAAGAGTTGGACAAACCCAAAGTACCCATTTTAGACTAGGTTGTGGGAAAGATTTAAAAGAAATTTCGATGGTATGAACTGTACCATTTTTCCCTTATAAAATGAACGGCTACTTAAGTTAAAGCCATCATGTATAACCTTCCTGCATGTTGTGTGTCTATGTATGTAACACATAAACCTTGTCTCAATTGTGGCTAGTTTGAGAGTAAATTCATAACTTCGTGGGAAAGAAGAAAGTGGGCATGCGAAAGGGAATTCTTTTTACAGCGCAAAGGGTAAAAATTGTACTGCAATTAGGTGTAAGGGGCTTCGGAATATAAATAAAGTGATTGTCAGTGTGTGGTTGTGGAGTAGATGAGAGTGAAGAGGTGATTGAAGAAATATAAGAACATGACTCAATCACTCCAAATAAACCTAGACCTTGGGATTAATTCAAATCCACCAAACATTCTTTAGAAACACACTTGCAACTAGAGTTTTAAATTTTTAATGATTTCCGACTTACAAAACTTCTTAAAGTTTGATGATTTCCCACTTAATGCACTTCTTGATTTGCAATGGCCATTGCAGAGTTGGCAATCCTTGCAAGTAAGGTTAAAAGCATGTAAACATTATAATGCAACCATGGTCCATTAGGTCGTTTGTAAAACATTGGACCAAGCAAAGGAAAAATGAATTCTCAACTCGAATGATGCGCTTCAGTCTAGGATAACATAGGTAGAAATACTATCGGATAAGGCAAGTCACGAGCCATATTCTGTCAATTTTCTCCACTATGAAAAGAAAAATAGATATAAGAATATCATGCCAATGAAAGCGCAGTCACTAGTCAATGAAATGTACATATTTGTCGGTAATATTGCTCAGCATGTAATCATGGTTCAAGGATTTGGTTGAAAACTTGAAATCGAACCGGTTTGGCCGACACGATTCGAGTTTCGGCCAATTCAAACCGAACAGGCCCCAGAACCGGCATACAGGACTAATTGGACCGAATTAGGTAAATAGGTCCTCTCTTCCACTCCTTTCACATCTAATCTTCCACGTTTCACCGCACTCTCTCTTTTACAATCTACTCGTCTCTAGTCATATTCAAAGATAGGTCATCACTTGTTCCTATAGGGGTGCCAATGTCAGAGCAGAACTTTTGAAATGGCATTCTAGAATTGAACAGAATCCTAACAAGCCCTTGGTTTAATACAAGCCAATTAAACTATCACTAGGTTCTAATCAAAACTTTTGGATTTTCAATTTATATACAAAATCAGTGCATTGATATTGGCTTGTCAGGCTGGTTGTAACGGACGGTTACGATTCACTTGTCAGGCTGGTTGTAACGGATGGTTACGATTCGGTTTTGGCTTTAACCTATCTGATCCTCTGAGTTTTCAGATAGGTTGAATCCAAAACTGAAACACAGCCGTTCTTTTCCATACCATATAGGGATGTATGTGATTCACCAATCGGGCTGGGTGTAACTAATGGCTGCGATTCAGTATGCATTAAATTTTCATTTTAGTTGTTTTCTATGAGATTTTTTCGGTTATTGAAATATATATGAATTATGAACACACATAAAATATATATATAATATTAATTTATTTTGTCGTGTCTCCACCATACCTGTGTCCTCTTTTTTTAGGATTTGCCGTGTCAGCGTACCCGTGTCGTGTCGTGTCGTAACCGTGTCCCCGTACCAGTGTCAGTGCTTCTTAGATTCTAACTCAACATGATCACCACAAAACATCAAGCCTCTTCTTTCACATTTCAGCTATCATCTAATACCTCATTGATGTGTACGCAGAACACGCATGATACTTGTAGAAATATAGTGTGATTGCATCAAATGATATAGGGAATCCAAGATTGCTTCTATATAAAAAAAAAAATCGGAACCATACTACTGCACAAGACAATCTGCATCAAATGATGTTTCCTCGGGACTTCATTTCATCATCCATCTTGCATTATGGTACCGAACTACCGATAGTAGAATAAATAAAGTAACTACATGCTCATCTCCTAATACAATTTAAGAGTACTTCTTGGTAGACATACTACACTGACTGTTTGGTTAGAAGTAAAACTGGTTAAAGTAATAGTTGAGGTATTATAAATTATAATGACATGTAATATATATATATATATATATATATATATATATATATATATATATATATATATATATATAAGCAAAATGAATCCATTACCTCGTTTGGTTTGTGAAAAAAAAAATCGAGGTAAGTCCAAAAAAATATTGGGATAAAAGAACATTAAATTAATAAATATAAACAAAAAAGCATAAAAAAAGGAAGATCCCGTTATCTGGTGGGCAACGGGCTAAACAGATGGGTGGCATAGAATATTGTGTTTACCATGCCACAGATTTTGTGGTATTACAAATGGGATTGTTTAGGTATCACAACTTCAACGTGTATTACCAATACTTACTTCTGGGACGGTTACCACAAATCAAACAGCATAGAAGTTTTGGAATTCCAAAAAACTTACCAAAACTTGACTTAGAAGTTAGCACAATTGTTATCTGTAAACAAACGGAGCTAACAAATTTCTTGGATAATGCTGCATCTGTTAAGACTCACTTTGTCCAAGAAGAGTGATCCAAAGAATGCCATAAACAATATAGCTAACAAGAAAATGAAAGGCTCATGGCTTTTAACAATGTATTTTTCTTGCTAGATCTACTGAATGTAAATCACGAGTCTTTCTTCATTGGAAACTTACAATTATACAGAAATTATAGAACTAAACGATTAGAAGATCTTCGTACACAAAATAAAAACGCACTCTCACATAAAATGAGGTCTATGCCGGCAAAAGCTCCCCAGGAAAAGAACATACCTCAACATCATCGTCAGTATTGTCATCTACCCCTGAAGTACGACTTCTAACATTTCGTCCACTTTCCTTTAGTGTGATCACCTGCAATATAGCATCCAGTCGAAACAGATATAAGGAACCATTAGGGGAGGTGTTAACCTGACAGCTTATCATAAAAAATAACAAAACTGGAAGAAGAAAAAAAAAAGTAACATTATACCTCTTCGTCTTCACTTTCTTCAGTATCATGCTTCTTCCTAAAGCGCTTATGATTAGCATCAACTTTTCCCGGCTGAGTAGCTACACCACTGGTCGATACTTGCTCATCTCCAATATCATCATCAGCATCCAGTAGCTTGTATGTCATTTGCTTCCTTGCTAATTGTGCTGCTTCTTTTTCCTCTTTTTGGTAACTCTGTAGCAAATAAAAAGTCAAATTAACATAAAGTCCCCAGAATACTTTCTTCATCTATATAGAGATCCTTTGATTATATCGTTGAAGTTCAAAATGATAGTAACAATTAAAACATATAACATGCAAAAAATAAATCAGTTTTTTGGATTAGGCCAGCACTTACCATTCTCAGTTGCCAATTACAAAAAGTGCTGACCCCATAAAGAGAGTGATATACTATTAATAATAAGCACAAGCGCGAGAAACAGGAGAAAAACATTGCCAATTGTTACAATTGGAACAAAGAAAATCAAAGACAGGAAGATCTAGAAAACTAAAAATATATATGAATTCATATAAATGTAAAAAGCAATTATTAGACAAGAAAAAAGGAGAAGGGCTTCAAAGCATTGAAAGGTTAGATAACAGTAGCTCGTGTAGTGTAAGAGTAGTGCAAACAATATCCAAAACGTGTTGACAAGACCAAACTTCGATATTATAAATAGTACTAGTGGAGTTTATTTAAGAGAATAGAGAACGAATTAGAGAATCTTACCAATACCAAGCAGTATGCAAGATAAAATATAATGTCTTTGTAGGCAACAACTTTTCCTAGCCTAATTAGGCTAGAAATTTCAATCCAAAAGGCCTACAAGGGTCCCGATCAAGCACAAAGACCAGCCCAAACCGGCATCGCAAATAGGGCCGGTCGAGCCCCGCCGACCCTTACAATGGGACCAACAAGGCCCCACAAACACAGAGGCCCCCCGGCCCCTACAGTAAGGTCGTACGGCCCCCACGACGGGGGAGCCTGACCAAGAAAAAAAGAAGAAAAATAAAAGCAAAAAAAAAAAAAGGAAAAGTAAAGGAGGCAAAAGCGCGGGCATCTACTAAACGTGGATATGTGCCGATCCAACGGTTAAAACATTAGAATGGATCATCATCGATCAAGTGCGAAAAGGGTTCAAGCCATTAAAGGATAAGCCCAAATCAAATCAAAACCATAACTACCCAAGATAAAGATCCTACCCAAATCTCGGCGGTTATTAGGGGTTGATGGTGAGGACACCGGAGCTTCGCCGTCGTTCCCACGAGTTTATACGCGCCGCCAGAAGAGAAGAGAAGCTCCGACGCTCGCTATGTGGCTGCGTTGATGAACTATATATCGAGGCCCACGTTTGGAAGCCCAAGTACTTGTTTTAGTTGCTTTCATTATTCCTATTATTAAATTCGTGCAATAAGTTTAGCTGAAATTTAGCAAGAGATTGTAAAGGAATAGAAGTCCTATTCCTAATTATGGTAAGGGTCAAATACAATCGGTTTACGTTTCTTCTTCTAAGAGGTTATTTATACCTCCTAGAACTGGTTTGAAGGTAATGAATATTATGAGAAGAAAAATCATGTTGCTTGTTCTTATGAAAGGGGCATGAGAGGTGCAAGGCCCCTTGGCGTGAGGCCGCTACAACCCTCGACAGAAAATCCCCTCCCCATCCTTTCTCCCGCAGCACCAGCCGCCCGCTTGATCCCGAGCCGCACCCCACCCTCACCCGCTCGCCCCTGTCGCGCAGCCCCACACCCACCCTCCGCTCCCCGCTCCCTTCCCCTGCTACACCAGCCGCTGCCCGAGCCCCGATCCTGACCCCTGAGCCCCATCCCCAACCCCCACGCCACCCGACCTCGCCTGCACGCCATCGTCCCGCCCGCTGATTCGCACATGATCGCAGGCCACCCGACCCCGCCTAGTCGCCGCCCTCTGCGCCCGCCCGGATATGCAACCTGCAGCCCCAAGCACCGCCCCTCCTCTTGCAGCCGTTGCAGAGCAGCCCAAGCCCCTGCTTCTTTGTGTTCTGGTGTGAAAGCTGAGGATCGAATGAGTTGTTTTATTTCTTGTGACTTTACTGAAAGCATAAAGAGCCCATTAGACCCTTGTCCTTGTGTGTTCCTAACATGACAGAGGCTCAGAAATCCTTCTCTCTTTTGACTACTTTGCAGAGATAGTTGCACCCCTTTTTTTTCTTCTTTACTTGTGGTTATGGTTTTGAAGGGCACTCAAGAGTGCTTCATGGCAAATTCAGCTTATTGATTGAGTGGGATCTTTCCGAAGTGAGAAGCCAACGTAGTCATCCTCGTACTATTGGATTGTTCATCGTATCGCATCCGCAACCTACAAACCGAATAACATTGGTTAGATCCTCCAACACCAAATAAGACTTAGCATGCTATTTCATTACACTCTATATAACTGTTGGCTTGCTTATAGTTATCCATACCAACATATTAAGCCTGTGACTCATTGAACAACTTTGAAGCCTGAAAACTTATTTCTTCAAATCCTTTTATGCAAATTAAGATTTCTTATTAAAGGAAAGTGAACCTTAGTCATCAGAATCTCTCGACTTCTGTCGATCGAATAAATTGCAAAACTTTACGTGCTTGGAAATACGTGCAAACAGTTAAGCTCTTTATTCATAATTTCTCTGCTATCTGAATATCGTCGTAATTAGAGTTTGCGTCGGTTTAAACTTGTGTTAGCAATTATTTGGCATTGGAATTATTAGTTGATCTCTCACCTCACGCACACTTGCACGCATATACTGTATATATATAGTCCAGTTCTCCTAAGGGATATCCCCCATCCTTATCTTGCGAGACAAAAAAATTTGAGGGACCTAGAGGTTTTATAATTTGTTGATTTTTGGCGAGGATGATCACCTTGTTATAAATAGGACCCCCACCAAAAATTAACAAATTACAGAACCTCTAGGTCCCTCAACTATGCTCTTCAATTTAACGGTTAAAAAAGATGGTCGATAATGAAGAGTATATTTGAGAGACCTAAAGGTTCTGTCATTTGCTAATTTTTGATGGGATCCTATCTATAACAAGGTGATCATCATAACCAAAAATCAGTAAAACCTCTAGGTCCCTCAAATTTTTTTGTCCCCCAAGATAAGGATGGGGGACGTCCCGTAAGAGAACCGGACTGTATATATATATATATATATATATATATATATATATATATATATATATATATATATATATATATATATAGAGAGAGAGAGAGAGAGAGAGAGAGCTGTTAGGATGCGGTGCGATGCATGTAGCAGATGCATCAAACGGCTGCAGGTGCGACACCGCATGCACTGCACGCCACATTTTATCATCTCTCTCTCTCTCTCTCTCTCTCTCTCTCTCTCTATATATATATATATATATATATATATATATATATATATATATATATATATATATATATATATATATATATATATATATATATATATATATAGATAGAGAGAGAGAGAGAGAGAGAGGGTTGTTATAGTGAACTGTGGGCTGCCGGGGGGGAAAGTGAGCTGCGGGTATTTTGACCCCCCAAGAAGTTATGGAATTTGATGAAATTTGGTGAGGTTGTTGCCTAGGATAAGATGATCATCCTCACCAATTTTCATCAAATTCCAAAACTTCTAGGGGGGTCAAATGGTCGAAGCAATTTCTGTCGTCCGCAGTCACCGTTAAAATTGCTTCGACCATTTGACCCCCCTAGAAGTTTTCGAATTTGATGAAAATTGGTGAGGATGATCATCTTATCCTAGGCAACAACCTCACCAAATTTCATCAAATTCCATAACTTCTTGGGGGGTCAAAATACCCGCAGCTCACTTTCCCCCCCGGTAGCCCACAGCTCACTATAACAGCCCTCTCTCTCTCTCTATCTATCTATCTATCTATCTATCTATCTATCTATATATATATATATATATATATATATATATATATATATATATATATATATATATATATATATATATATATATATATATATATATATATATATATATATATAATGGGGTCTTACTAATAGGGGTTACTAATGTTTCAAGCCATCCGATCAAAACTGGCCGACGACTGAGATTAGTCTCAATCCCGTGACTAAAAAAAACTCAGTCGACCCCCGATCTGCCTCTCTCCTTCGCGCGAACAGACCCCCGATCTCCCTCTCTCTCCTCCGCGTGAACGAGACCCCGATCGGAACCCTAATCTCCCCCGGCCTCCCTCTACCCCAATCGGAGACCTAATCGCAGCTGCCTCTCTGTCCTCCGAGCCGGCCGATCGGAGAGGAAGAAGAGCAGCAGATCGGAGATTGGACATCGGAGACGGCCGATCGGAGAGGAAGAAGAGTTGCCTCTGCCTCTTCCTCCGGGTATTTTTCTTTACTGGTTCCGATCGCGTGCGAGCAGCTGCCTCTCTGTCCTCCGAGCCGGCCGATCGGAGAGGAAGAAGAGCAACAGATCGGAGCCGGCCGGGGGAGATTAGGGTTCCGATCGGGGTCTCGTTCACGCGGAGGAGAGAGAGGGAGATCGGGGGTCTGTTCGCGCGGAGGAGAGAGGCAGATCGGGGGTCGACTGAGTTTTTTTTAGTCACGGGATTGAGACTAATCTCAATCGTCGGCCAGTTTTGATCGGACGGCTTGAAACATTAGTAACCCCTATTAGTAAGACCCCATTAGTAAGAGTATCCCTCCCCATATATATATATATATATATATATATATATATATATATATATATATATATATATATATATATATATATATATATATATATATGGGTCAAGATCGGCTGACCCATAATTTTTTGACCCATCATCCTAATCGTTGGATTTGGGTTTCAGAATGTGATGATTTTTTGTAGAAGTGCTATCTATGATATGGTGATCATCCTCACAAAAAATCAACACATTCTAAAACCTCTAAGTGCATCAAATGTGCTCTTCAAATCAACGGATGATATTGACAATAGAAAAGGCTTTTATAACATTTGATGGCCCTAGAGGTTTTAGAATCTACTAAAATTTTAAGGGTATGATATCTATGGTATGTTGATCATCCTCACAAAAAATCAGCACATTCTGAAACCCAAATCCAACGATTAGGATGATGGGTCAAAATTTCATGGGTCATCCAATCATGACCATATATATATATATATATATATATATATAGAGAGAGAGAGAGAGGAGCTAGGGATGGCAGCGGTGCAGTTTAAAACCAAAAACCGCGGTAAACCGCACCGCATGGTGTGGTTTTGGTTTGCCAAAATATAAAACTGTCGCAGTGCGGTATGGTGCAGTTTTGGTTTTCGGTTTCGATGTTGCGGTGCGGTTTCGGTTTTGCCCAAAACCGCATAAAACCGCACTGTTTAGACCATTATAATGATAAACCGCGGTGCACCACACCGCATAGTGCGGTTTCGATTTTACATAATTGTACACTGTCGCGGTGCGGTTTAGTTTCGGTGTGGCGGTACGGTTTCGGTTTTGATTATTGACTTTCAAACTAATATTGATTATTGACTTTTAGAGGTTTTCTCCTTTCTCTGGGTATCAATACCTCTATTATCGTGATAACTCCATTAAACAATAGGAATTAAATCCTAGGATAAACTAGGATGAGGACCAGTGTTCTAAAAAGCGGTCTAGGCGGCCGCCTAGGCGCTAGGCGGCCCCCCACCGCCTCGCCTAGGCCCTAGGCGCTCCAGAAAAGCGGCCAAGCTCCCAGGCGGAGCTAGGCGGTCTAGGCGGGGCAAGGCGGCGGTCTAGGCGGGCTGAGGCTGGCCAGGCGAACCAGGCGGGCTGAGGCTGACCAGGCGGGTTGAGGCTGGCCAGGCGGGCTAGGCGGGCTGAGGCTGGCCAAGCGGACCATGTTTGCTTTTGTTCTTGTTAATCACTCAATCTTGAATTATGGTTATATACTTGTTCTTTAAAATAATGGTTTGGGATAATCTTGAACTTATATTAATCTTTAAACATATATATATATATATATATATATATATATATATATATTATATAATATTAAAATAATAATTAAAATAATTAAAAAAAAGGCAAAACGCCTAGGCCCCGCCTAGGCCGCCTAGGCGCTAGGCGGCCCCTCACCGCCCGACTAGCGCCTAGCGCTTTTTAGAACCTTGATGAGGACTCTTTGGTTACAGCAAGAAATGGCAAGACTCCTCGTACATATCCTTCTATTTTCTTTGCCTAGTAAGTTCTGAGTTCCCAAATTTTATGGTCGCTTTTTTTGACTTCCACATCTTAAATAGAAGAATCCCTTTAAGTTTATGCTTATACCAGATCCATCTAGTCAATGAAAAACGATGCAAAAAACTCATCTAAGACTTACATATTTCCAAAGTATGCAAAGAAAAAACTTCCACCAAGCCCATTTTTCTCGTTAACTAGATACCAATCCTTGTTTTCTTCGAAAACCTTCTAGGTCCCTAATTCTCATATTAGTAGACATCTACTATAACACTTTTCTCCCATAACCACTTCATGGTGCAATTTTAGATCAGACTCAGACCTGAAATCATTCCTAATTCCTGAAGTCATAGGCGGGAAGACTTCAGACTGTCGAAGATTCGAAACAAGAGTCAGAGAACAAAGAAGACATCAGTGGGGGCAATTCAAGACACTTCAAAGGAGAAAGTATGCAAAAAAAAAAAAAGTGCAGCTTCAAATTGTTGTAAAATGAAAAGAAATACAGAAAAGATTTTTGGGGATGTTGACATTCTCAGCAAATGCCTGTTCAAAAGAATTTTTTTTTTTTTTTTTCCAAAGCCCACCCTCACGCCAGTTGTTTGTCTGCTCTATCCTCTGCCAGTTATGTGCTCATGTGTATACTTGATTGCTTGATGACTCTGATAAGCGGGCATGTGAGCCTCAACATGGCTACCACACTTCTAATGAACATGTTCTGTTCCTCTTGTAAGGTAACATCGCACATTGTGTAGAATCCAATAGACGTGTTAGGCATTATTTGTCATTCACTAGTGGGATTGCATCAGTAGGACATGTTAGCTGAGATGTGGTCATGATTGGTCCAATTCTGAAGACGAGGTTAACATGCTCACTGCGAAGAGCTGCGAGCCCTGATGGAGCCCACAAGGAGTCTAGCCCCATGTTTCAGCTTTTGGTGGCAGTTCCTCCTCACTGGGACTCCAATTATAACGTAATTCTGAATAGGGTCCATTTTTTTTATCTGATTACGGACATAGTTGAGTAAGTAATCTAGACTCCTAGAGTTGTTTTTTTATCTTATTTGTTACATCTATGTCGTTGGAAAATTACATATCAGTAATAATAGCAATAGAAATCAACAACAGCAAAACTTAGTTATTTTCTATATATGCACAAGCAAACAAGCAACAGGATAGAATAATAGACTCAACTTCTTATGGTTTTTCTCATGCGAGAAACACTACTCTAACACGGAAAAAGAAGCATAGTTTTCCCCTACTGAATGAAATCGGATGGGAACTTACACTCAAACCGGACTGCTTTCGCGGGACTTTAGCGAACATCTCTTGCGAAAATAAGCGGGTCTCGTCTGATGAAGAGAATCCGTACTCCACAAGCTTACCCATAAGCACAGCAGAGGACGAACATTCCTTGGCTGCAAAGCAAGTAGCATATTTCGAAGAAATGATGAACAAACTACTCATGAAAAACAAAAAAAAGATCAAATTAACAGCAAGGGTTCAGCTCCAACCCTCACCTAAACGGATTACATACTGAACCAACACACTCTTCGAGTACCCCAGTAGGGAGATTAGCTTGTCCGACACCCAGCTTTTCAAGTAGCTTTCACTCGCCATTATTGTCCTATTCTCTTAATCAAAAGAGGGAGTTAGTATGACTGAGATTAAGGAGAAAAGGGATTAACAGTTGTACAAAATTGGATGAAAAAAAAAAATTATTAGCTCAGTAAGTCAAAATGCAAAGAAAAAACTGAAATTGCGGTTCGGTTAAAGCAACGGATAGAGAGGGGATTGCAGCACTGCAGAGAGGCATCGAGAGGGGGGCTATGCTATCAAAGTCGGGACTGGTCGGCGACTAGTCCCCAGGCGGCATTTTGCCAACCGATTAATTCTGATTCTGTCATTGCTAGGCGGAATCCCAACTAGTCCCCGACTAGCGACTACCGACTAGTCCCCAGGCAGGATTCTGCAAGCAATTTTTTTTTTTGCAAGGAGTCTTTGCAAGCAATTTTGTTTGGATTTTTTTACATTGGCTCAAAATCTTGAGTCGCAAGACTCACAACTATGGCTCTTCCCTGTAATCATCTGTTGAGCACCTGAGAATCTCAGATAAAAACATAAACAAATAATTATTGTTTATTTGTTCATATCCATATAACCCTATAATCAAAATTGGGGTTGTTCACAGATTAAACATCATCAAACAAATATTGTGATGAATTTTTAGTTCGGAGTCTTCTGACATGGGCATTAAGTCAATACAACTGTGTTGTGTTATTTATGTATTTATACCCATGCTGTAAAGTGTGAAGGTATGTTGATGGGGACATCGAGCAGCGCCCATGGCGCATGTACCAGCGCAGGAGGCGCCACCTGAGCCTATGGCTCTGATCAGATAGTCAGCACCATCATGGATGTTTTCATTTGTTTTTATTTCTTGCATTGTGTTATTTAGTCCCACCTCGACTTCCAGGGACTTTCGCTTGTTATCGCAGGCCTTTATATAGGCCTGCCCATGGATCATGTAATGGTATTGAATGAATAATAAAATTTTGTTTTCCTCCACATGTGTGTTGAGAGAACCAGGGTGAGGCGTGTGAAACCCCAAACCCAAAACCTAGGTGTGTGAAACCCTAGGATCAGATTAGGCGTGTGAAACCCTAAATCTTTTCTTTTCTTGTCTTTTCCCTAGCCCCCTGCCGCCCCTCATACCTCTCTCTCTCTCTCTCTCTCTCTCTCTCTCCCGCGAGCCGACCCCCCCCCCATACCCCCCGTCCGTGCCGCCCGTCCAGCCCCGGCCCCCCCATCCCGATTCCCCCTCCCTAATTCCCCCCACCCGACCGGCCTGCCCCCCCATCACCGGCGCCACCACCCCACCCCGATCCCCTTCCCCTCTCTCTCACCCGACCGGCCTGCCCTCCATCGGGGCCACCCCGGCTGCCCCGATCCCCAACCCGACCCCTGCCCCTTCCCCTGTGCAGCCGGCTACCCCGATCCCCCCCTCCTTCTTCCCTCCCTCTGCCGGCCACCACCCCGAGCCCCTCTCTCCATCCCTACCCGACCGGCCTCACCCCACCACCTCCCCCCCTTCCCTCCCTGCAGCCCACCCGAACACCCCCTCTCCACCTTTGCCGCCCGCCCCCTCCCCCCTCCCGGTTCTCTCTCGCGATCCAATTCGATTCCCCATCGTTCCGAAACCCCTCGGCATGACGGCATGGCGGATCCCGATGTGGACCACGGCCTGATTGACGACGAAGACGGCTTCCTCGATATCCGGTCTCCCTAACTCGATTTCCGGTTCAGCGCCGGCGAGAGCGTGAAGGAGTACGTGGAGCGCATCACCTACCTCGTCGCCAAGGACGCGGAAGCACGGCTGGGAATCTCGGAGAACCATCAGCGGTGGCATCCCGGCGCGCCTGTACATCCCAACGTACTAGCACTCCGGGCCCTCGCTCAAGCCCCAGCACAGCCCGAGGACTCGGCATTGACATCAACCCCGCCACCAGTTGAGAACCCTGAGGCTCCCCGCAACCCTCAGTAGGTATGTTTTCCGCCCGATAAGGTGTTTTCCGGTAGACGCCAATTAATTGACTCTCTAGTTTATTATCATTGCCAACTGCTATCCATATTCGTGAGGTTGAGCGTTCCACCTGCCCGTAGCGTTGCTAATCTAAATTTTACGAGTAGGACTATTAGCCGGTAATTTTAAGAATTGTTCTTTATCACCTGATATCGAAAGCGATCGGCATTGTTACAGTAGTTCCAACACATCTGCCATGTTATTTATTTGAACTAATTTTCTCGCTCTGATACCAAAATGATGCGGAACAAATGCGGGGATGGTATTATCAGTAAGTCCACTTCCTCGGTTTTGTTGTTTCAGTCAACGGGGTTTCTGCCGACCCGGAGAAGGTCCGCGCAATTGAAGAATGGCCTGAACCCAAGAACATCCGGGATGTCCGAAGTTTCCACGGTCTCGCCACCTTTTACAGGAGGTTCATCAAGGGGTTCAGTACCATTATAGCCCCAATCACAGACTGCCTAAAGAAAGGCGAGTTTGAGTGGACGAGTGCTGCCACGAAGGCTTTTCTAGAAATTAAAAAGCGAATGGTTGAGGCCCCTGTGATGCGCCTCCCAGATTTTTCCAAAGTCTTTGAAGTGGCCTGTGACGCCTCCGGAATCGGCATTGGGGGCGTCCTCTCCCAAGAAGGTCATCCTGTCGCGTATTTTAGCGAGAAGTTGAATGAAACTCGACAGCGATACTCCACTTACGATAAGGAATTCTATGTGGTGATCCAATCGCTTCGCCACTGGCGACACTACCTGCTCCCGCAAGAGTTCGTTATCTATTCTGACCATGAGGCCCTGCGATATATCTACTCACAGAAGAAGCTTAACGCACGGCATGGTCGCTGGGTTGAGTTCCTCCAGGACTACACTTTCACCCTGCGCCATAAAGCGGGAGTAGAAAACAAGGCGGCCGACGCCCTCAGTCGTCGCATGTTCGTTCTGTCTAAGTTGACCGCTTCGGTCGAAGGTTTTGAGAGGCTGAGAGCTGAGTACGAGTTCTGTCTCGATTTCGGTGAAATCTATGCCGCACTAGTAGACGGCACAGTTCAAGAAATAGACGGGTACCTCATGCAAAATGGGTACCTCTTTCGTGGCCGTCGGCTGTGCATCCCCCGAACATCCCTTCGTGAGTTCCTTATTTGGGAGCTTCATGCGGGTGGTCTTGCTGGCCATTTTGGCATTAATAAAACCAACGAGGCCATTGAGTATCGATTTTTCTGGCCAAGTCTGAAGCGAGATGTCGCTAAACATGTGAGTCGATGTCACACCTGCCAGTTGGCCAAGCAGCAAAAGCAAAATACCGGCATGTATAAACCACTGTCGGTTCCCAACTGCCCCTGGCAGGACATTAGTATGGACTTCGTACTCGGCCTCCCGAAAACCCTGCGAAAACATGACTCGGTCTTGGTGGTGGTAGACCGATTCTCTAAAATGGCTCACTTCCTCCCGTGCTCTAAAACTTCCGATGCCTCCCGTGTCGCTAAAATCTTCTTTCGATGGCATCGTGAGGTTACATGGGTTACCCAAAACCATCGTATCGGATCGAGATGTCAAGTTTACCAGTTTCTTCTGGAAGACTCTCTGGCATAAGCTAGGAACAAAACTCCAATTTTCCACGGCATTCCACCCCCAAACCGACGGTCAAACCGAGGTAGTCAATCGGAGCTTGGGGAATCTTCTGCGAACGTTAGTGGGTGAACACGTTGGGAGTTGGGATCTGAAACTGTCAATAGCCGAGTTTGCATATAATTCATCTGTTAATAGAACTACCGGCATGAGTCCACATGAAATTGTTCATGGTTTTAAGCCTAGGCAACCCATAGATCTCATTCCCATGGCTAACCATCATAGAGTCTCCGAGTCTGCATCCGCATTTGCATCACATATGCATGAACTACATAAAGAAATCAGTAACAAGATTGAGCAAAGCAATGCTGACTATAAATTACGAGCCGATGCCCGAAAACGAGTTCAAACTTTTAACGTCGGGGATTATGTGATGATCCGGATCCGCCCGGAACGGTTTCCCCCGGGGACTGTTAAGAAACTACATGCACGCAGTGCCGGCCCCTTTCGGATCCTAAGGAAGATAAATGACAATGCCTATGTTATCGACCTACCTGAGGGTTTTGGCATTAGTCCGACTTTCAATATTGAAGATTTAGTGGCCTACAAGGGCCCAAATTTCAACCCTAGTAACCCTCTGATAGACGAGCCTCCCTTGGACCCTGTTTCTGAGAGCACCTCCTTACCTCCACTCCCCCAAAATATCCCAAATCCCACAGCAGACGGCATTGATAAAATTCTAGATGACGAGATTGTCTCTGGTAGAGACGGTGGAACCCGGAGGTACCTGATTCGCTGGAAAGGAAAACCTCCTTCTGAGGATACATGGGTGGAGCGAGAAGAACTGCAACGGCTTGACCCGGACCTGCTGGAGCTATACGAGAGCCGCACCGAGTCTTACTCGACGGAGTCGAGCTCTCTCCCACCCCGGGAGAATGATGGGGACATCGAGCAGCGCCCATGGCGCGTGTACCAGCGCAGGAGGCGCCACCTGAGCCTATGGCTCTGATCAGATAGTCAGCACCATCATGGATGTTTTCATTTGTTTTTATTTCTTGCATTGTGTTATATAGTCCCACCTCGACTTCCAGGGACTTTCGCTTGTTATCGCAGGCCTTTATATAGGCCTGCCCATGGATCATGTAATGGTATTGAATGAATAATAAAATTTTGTTTTCCTCCACATGTGTGTTGAGAGAACCAGGGTGAGGCGTGTGAAACCCCAAACCCAAAACCTAGGTGTGTGAAACCCTAGGATCAGATTAGGCGTGTGAAACCCTAAATCTTTTCTTTTCTTGTCTTTTCCCTAGCCCCCTGCTGCCCCTCATACCTCTCTCTCTCTCCCGCGAGCCGACCCCCCCCCATACCCCCCGTCCGTGCCGCCCGTCCAGCCCCGGCCCCCCCATCCCGATTCCCCCTCCCTAATTCCCCCCACCCGACCGGCCTGCCCCCCCATCACCGGCGCCACCACCCCACCCCGATCCCCTTCCCCTCTCTCTCACCCGACCGGCCTGCCCTCCATCGGGGCCACCCCGGCTGCCCCGATCCCCAACCCGACCCCTGCCCCTTCCCCTGTGCAGCCGGCTACCCCGATCCCCCCCTCCTTCTTCCCTCCCTCTGCCGACCACCACCCCGAGCCCCTCTCTCCATCCCTACCCGACCGGCCTCACCCCACTACCTCCCCTTCCCTCCCTGCAGCCCACCCGAACACCCCCTCCCCACCTTTGCCGCCCGCCCCCTCCCCCCTCCCCCCTCCCGGTTCTCTCTCGCGATCCAATTCGATTCCCCATCATTCCAAAACCCCTCAGCATGACGGCATGGCGGATCCCGATGTGGACCACGGCCTGATTGACGACGAAGACGGCTTCCTCGATATCCGGTCTCCCTTCCTCGATTTCCGGTTCAGCACCGGCGAGAGCGTAAAGGAGTACGTGGAGCGCATCACCTACCTCGTTGCCAAGGACGCGGAAGCACGGTTGGGAATCTCGGAGAACCATCAGCGGTGGCATCCCGGCGCGCCTGTACATCTCAACGTACTAGCACTCCGGGCCCTCGCTCAAGCCCCGGCACAGCCCGAGGACTCGGCATTGACATCGACCCCGCCACCAGTTGAGAACCCTGAGGCTCCCCGCAACCCTCAGTAGGTATGTTTTCCGCCCGATAAGGTGTTTTCCGGTAGACGCCAATTAATTGACTCTCTAGTTTATTATCATTGCCAACTGCTATCCATATTCGTGAGGTTGAGCGTTCCACCTGCCCGTAGCGTTGCTAATCTAAATTTTGCGAGTAGGACTATTAGCCGGTAATTTTAAGGATTGTTCTTTATCACCTGATATCAAAAGCGATCGGCATTGTTACAGTAGTTCCAACACATCTGCCATGTTATTTATTTGAACTAATTTTCTCGCTTGGTATCAAAATTAATAGTTAAGCCCTGCTTGCTCAATCAAATACTAATAATACCATCCCCGCATTTGTTCCGCATCATATGTATTGTTATTAACCGACTAATATCATATACTTATTGACATTTATGCTAGTTCATATATCAAATATGTTTAGGGAGGAGGGAGGGGTTAGAATAAGTTTTAGCCGACTAGTCCCGAATTAGTCCCGAGACTCCCGACTAGCCCTAGTCGGCCAGACTTTGACTGCATAGGAGGGGGGATGGCATGATGCATCATCCGGCGGATTGCAGAGGTGACCAATCGAGAGGAACATGGGTCTGCACCAGTGGGGAGGACTAGAGAAGTAGTGCTACTTGCAATGCCGAGCGACGGCAGCGAGAGGGGAAACGCAGACCTCTTGGTGAGCAACGACGGCAGGGAATCAAGACGTGTGAGAGCGAGTTCAGGATTGGGGCGATGCAACCCAGGGTATCCTGACCGTCAAGGTCGGTCTAAACCCTAGCCCAATTTCCACCATAGAGAGTCAGAGAGAGTACCTGGTATTGTGGATGATCACGCAGTAGAGGAACAGGACCGATGGCAAGGGGAGCACGGCGACAGCGGGGGCGAAGAGAGCGAGAAAAGGTGGATAGAAAACCTGGTTCGCGCCCCACGCTCTAGACTAAAATTAATAATGTAACCAAATCTTTTTAAAAAAAAAAAATTATTTCATGTTTACCCTCTTCCCCAACTAGAGATGGCAACGGTGCAGTTTAAAACCGAAAAACGGCAGGATATTGTGGTTTCTGATGGAGAAGGAGGCCCGGGGGTGCGGCCACGCCGGCCGATCACGACCGCCAGTCGTCCGCACTCGCCATCCAGATCGTGTGAATCATGGAGGTGCTGCAGGGGAACCTTGAGTCCAAGTCCTCGCGTGGCCTATCCGGGATCATCCTCGAGTGCCGGACGCGAGACGATCCCGGCCTTGTGGGTTCAAGCTCGAGCCTCCTGCTCTCCTGTCGACCTCGAGCTCCTCCGTCGACCTCGAGGAGGAGCAAGAGGGTTGTCGCTCGCCTCGGGCTAAGGAGAGGGAAAGAGGGTTGTCGTTCGCCGCCGGTGCTCTCGATCAAGATCGAACGGGAGAGATCCTTCTGAGATCGCCTCTGATCCTTCGAGATCCTTCGAGTTCGCCTCCGATCCTTCGAGATCACCTCCGGCGAGACAATCCGGGCGATGAAGCCAACGAGGAACATCGTTTTTCAGTCGTCTCCTCTGAAGCCCCCTTAGATAAAAAAAAATAGGTAAATTACACTTTGCTCCCCTAAGTTTAGCTCAAAAACACTTAAACCCCCTGCAATTTATTTTGTTCCAAGCCGCTCTCTAAAGTTTGAAATGTTAGCACAATACCCCATTTTGTCAACTACTTAATTTCCTCATTTGGTAATTTTTATCTAACTTGAAGGAGGCAAAATGCGATTTTCTAACTATAGGGGGTTTAAGTGTTTTTAAGCTAAACTTCAGGGGAGTATAGTGTAATTTATGCAGCCATTAAATGTCGGTTCCCAGTGCCCGTCAGCGATCATCCTCGTTCGACGTCGGCTACTCCCGCCCCTCACAGTGTGTGTGGCCATCTCAGTACAGTCTTTCGTTTCAATGCACCATCGTCTGCACCCCATATCTGCACCATCGTCTGCACCCACCATCATTTGCACCCCATCCCACAGTCGTTCGTTGCACCCATACGAGACCAATGCATCGTGGTCAGCCCCATTCGACAAGAAAATTTTCAGCACATCCTGCATACGCTACAACCGTTGCCTAGAGCATATCGTAAACTCTTAGTGTTGAGCCCACTACCCCCATGTTCTAGGGCCTGCAACCTATGTCTCTTGAATAGCAGTGGGCCCTGTGGTTGTACCGTACGCATGATGTGCTGAAAATTTTCCCCCACTCGGCAGGCAAAGAAATGATTATGGCCGGAGCAAAGGTGGGGGGTGGATGGAGTGAGGGAGGACGAGAGAGAGAGAGAGAGAGAGACGATGGTGAGTAGCTTAAGTGATCTTGAGCTAAACCTCACAACCGTATGAGGCAGGTGCACCCGAGTGCCTGTACATGAATTCGAGTGTCTGTCGATGAACTCGATGAACCTAAGTTCCTGTCAATGAACCATACCCGACCGATGAGAGTGAATTTTTGCAGCCGAATCAATTTGCTTTGTTTGTTTACGGTCCAATCGCGATGCGCCACATTGGTGGGCTGCATTTTGATGCCCTCGCCGAATGCTGGTGTCCCCCCCCCCCTCTCTCTCTCCATCGAAATTGGGGACCTATATTGAATGTGAACGCGCCGCCGAACAAATTTTGATGCCCTCGCTAAATGTGGACGCCCACGCAAAAAAAAAATTGCCGATAGGATCATCCCCTCTCAAATTTGAATTCAAACACACCTCTCTCTCTCTCTCTCTCTCTCTCTCTCTCTCTCTCTCTCCTCAAATTTAAATTCAAGGTCTTTGCGGTGTAGGCTGACTGGCGAATACAGAAGTGTGGCAAGCTAGGGTACTACTGGTTATGTTGGTTTACATCATTGAGTGAGGAAGAACAATCATGTTAGTTTACATCATTGAGCAAGAAAGAACTCTACTATTGCTCATCTGCAAACTTATGAAATTTTCAATGAGTTTATTCTTCATTTGAGGGATTGATTTTTTTCTTCATATGAGTTTCGGGGAATCTTATCAAAAAAAATTTCTATCCTTTCTCCGTCGTTGTCCCACGTCTCTCTCTCTCTCTCTCTCTCTCTCTCTCTCTCTCTCTCTCTCTCTCTCTCTCTCTACCACATCGCGAGAACCAGCGACTATCCGCAGCCTGACGAAACAATGACAGTCTCACTAGCACCAACACCCCTCTTCCCTTATGACCAGACGCTGAAGGCATGACAGATTAGAAGAATCGACTCATTTTCGATTTCATTGTTTCTTGGGTGGATGTTCTCACCCTGCTCAACAAATTGGTTCTCAAAAGAATAAAACTTTGCGGCTATCGTCATGCCGCTTGACCCAACACATGAGAAGGTATGGCAGTCAATGGCGTAAGTGCTGTAGAAGGGGTTTCCTGCCACGCCCACCAGATGATGACACATGTACAGTTGAACCACCTGGCTTGATTCGATCCGAGCCCACGGGAGCAAACCGATTCCGGATCAGCCGGACCCGGTCTGCGAGCTCCTACGGAAGTAGAAGACCGAGCCAGGGGGGAAGATCGAAGGAGCCCGAGCTCCCCAGTAGAATCCAGGTCAGGGAGAGAGTCGAGCAGTTCGTGCACTTGTCTTGACCACCCGATCACACAGATGACCCGACCTGATCAACGTCGAACCGCCATTAGGCGAGGAAAGATCAGAAGGGCACAGTAACGGCCGGGATACATGCCAGATTGCCAGGCTAGGCAATCCCGAGAAAATCTCGTCCGTGGGAATCGTGGGTTGCCCGCGATGAGGTATAACACCTAAGATCCGTGGGAGCATAGAAAGAGAGATTTGAATGGCGCGTTCAATCAGAGGGGACCCCCCATAACTGACCCAAGATCATCGGAGGATAGACTATAGCGATTGCGCTCACGAAGATCTACAAAAGAAACCCCGCCCCTTCATGGGCAGGTAAACAATCTGACCCGAGAAGAGCACTTCAACGGAGTGACAGAATTCGCTTCTGACACCCACGACCACACACACACACACATCTCTCCCTTCCCTAACTTGAGCTTCGGAGGGGCCTTGGCTCAGAGGTGAGCCTCGGTCTTTTTGCAGGTACAAGTAGGAAGGCGATGGAGGGCTGCCGGCTCCATCTGACGATCGGGTGTGGACGATGGGATCTTTTTTCCCACCATATTCTCTGGCACCGTCTGTGGGATCGCTCGATCATTTTTGACTTCTTCTCCAACTAGCTACATCCATTGTGACCACTCACCAGGGCAAAGAGAAGTCGGTTGTTCCGACATCTTCCTCCCACGCTGGTGGAGGGACTCGCCCGGATAAGGAGGATCAGAATCCTCCTGCCCACCTTCCTTCACATCAACTGCTAGAAACTCTCTTGGCCAACCAAGAGAAGTTCCAAAGGATGGAAGGCTTGGTGACAGAGAACCGAGCCAACCGGCAGACAGACCTTCGAGATCGCCTCGACGATGCTTGGGGGCGATCCAGGATGACGGCTAAGAGCCGGTCCTAGGAGAGGACATCCCGACGTCACCACGCGCCAGAAAGGAGTCCCCAAGAGCACCCTCCGAGCATCCATGATGATGAAGCAATCGAAGACATTCTCTGAGGCTTGACGGGACAAGTCGTTGCTCCCCGGGTTCGCGAACCTGAGAGTAGCGAATCGCGTCCCAACGTTTAGGACCGACTCGGCCCCAAGATCACAGCGGCGAAACAACGGTTTGTACTGGCCTCAGAAGGCCAGGCCGGCGCAAACACCATCCAGAGAATCTTCATCTTCCAACAATGGCCGTCGGCGTCCTCGATGCCAGGGGAATGGTAGGGCAGGGCCGGCCCATCGCCCAGCAATCCCAGCCCGCAATCATCGGAGCCCGATGCCAACGTCACTTCTAGAAGAGCACGCGCGCCTGCGAGAAGAAGATTTGGTCAACCTGGTAGTCCAGCACCTTGGACACCGGGTCGACACGATGGCACTTAACGCTATGAAATGAGTGGTGGATAGCCCCCTCACCACAAGGGTGTAGGCTACACACTTCCCCACGATTGGCGAGCCCCTCGATTCGAAAGATTCGATGGGTTCGACGATCCGTGTACTCACCTGCTGGAGTACAAAAACCAGATGAACCCATACGACTCAATGGACAAGTTGTGCAGGATGTTCCAACGAAGCCCCAAAGGGCCTGCACTGGAATGGTACTCTCGGCTGCTAGTCAGTAGAGTTGACAACTACACCGACCTGGCCCGTCAGTTCCTGGACCAGGACGGGTGCAACCGAAAGCAAGCCAAGGGGATTGATTCCCTGTTCAGTCTCCGGATAATGCCGCATCAGTCCTTGAAAGACTTCACAGTCCGTTTCAAAACGGAGGTCCTGGCCGTCAACGATTTGACCGGTCAAGGCAGCACAAAGGCAGCACAATGGCCATGGCGTTCCAGAGTGGGCTGAGACCCGGCCATGCCTTCCGGAGGTCCCTGGTCAAGAAGCCCGCCCTGAGCACGGGAGAGTTTTACAATCAGGAGAACGCTACAACCACACGAAGGATGACGCCCAAACGACGAAGCTTGCCGCTCTTAAGCAGCACGAGACCAAGATGGCGACTGACCGCGATGAGTCAACGAGCCAAGGCGCCAAGCGCAAATTTTCGAAACTCCCGGGACCGATGGACGGGAGAACCAGAAAATTCATTGTCCTCACGCACCCTTCAGATGAGGTCCTGCGGCAGATTTGGAACGAGAGGTACGCCCGCTGGCCGGCACCAGCACCCCAAGGAATAACTGGGGGCGGGAACCGAACAAGCGATGCGAGTACCACCAGGGTCGGGGCCACGACACGTGCTGTTGTCGAGCCTTGATGCACGAGCTAAAGGACCTCATCGAGAGAGGACACCTCAAGGTGTTCATAGCGCAGCCCGACCCCGCCGGACGAGCTGCGGTAGAGCGCCTGCCTCCTCCTCCTCCCCACACCGACGAATCCACGCCGGGTGCTCCACCACCACCCGAGCGGCTGGACCCACGAGCAGTACCTCAATTGAACATGATTCACGGATGCAGGCCAGGGTGGCCCCCTCAATGAATTCTATGTAGAAGAGAGCGAAGGAGGTCCTCCGAATCCAGTCAGTGAACAGCGTCATCCATGTACCCCAGAAAGATGGACTGCTGGACGACCTGGAGGGCGTCACCTTCAACAAGCACGACCTCCAGGGGGTGAGTCTCCCTCACAACGACCCCTTAGTGGTTCAACTGATGATCAGAGGATGCAATGTCCACCGATGCCTGGTGGACATGGGAAGCTCCTTGGAGGTAATTTATCTCCGGGCTTTCCACCAGCTGGGCTTCACCCGTGAGCAGTTGGAGCCTTCGAGCACGGTGTTGTACGGCTTCGCAGGAGAAACAAAGAAGGTCATAGGGGAGATCACCCTAATAGTGGTCGCAGGTGATAGATCCGATTCCTCGTGGTCGAGGCCGAATCACCTTACAATGTAGTCATGGGCCGACCGTGGCTATACGAGATGGATGTTGTACCTCAAGCAAACACTAATATATAAAGTTCTATGCTGGAAGGAAAGTGCTCTGTATCAAGGGAGACCAGTACGCGGTGGCTCACGTGCAGATCGAGGCCGTGCATGCTGGTGGATCCTACGCAGAGCCATGCTACCGGAAGGGGTAACAACCACAAGGCGACCTCACCCTTGCGCAAGAGCACATGGATGAATGGGTGGGGTCACCGTTGATTGAGCTGCTCCGCGAAGTTGAGCTGGGAACAGGGAATCCCCCGCAACGAACCTATGTGGGGAACGCCCTGTCCCCTGACGAAGAAGCATCTTTGCTACAATTCCTCCAGACGAACTACGATGTGTTCGCCTGAAGCCACTCAGACATGACGGGGGTCAGCCCAGAGGCTATCTGCCATCGATTGAATGTCCGGACAGGAGCCACCCCTGTCAAGCAGAAGAAACAGCACATCTCTGATCACAAGAGAGAAGCCGTGAACGAGGACGTTGACAAGTTGCTCCAGTTCGGTTTTATTTGGAAGGTCGAATACCCGGATTGGCTCGCCAACATCGTCGCAGTGCCGAAGAAAAATAGGAAGGTACGGGTCTGTGTTAACTTCAAGAATCTAAACGAAGCCTGCCCCAAAGATTCCTTTCCGCTACCCCGAATTGACGAGCTAGTCGATTCCACGGTGGGGGCGCAGATTCTGTTATTCATGGACGAGTACTCAGGGTACAATCAAGTGTCGATGCACTTAGACAACCAAAAGAAGATGACGTTCGTCACGGAGTGAGGGACCTTCTGTTACAAAGTAATGCCTTTTGGATTAAAGAACGTCGGGGCAACGTACGATCGCTTGGTGACTAAGATGTTTGCGGCTCAGATCGACCGAACAATCGAGGTATACATCGACAACATAGTGGTGAAGGTCAGACTAGGCTAGGCCACCTCGGAGACCTTGCAGAGGTCTTCGCATTCCTCCGAAGCTTCAACCTGAAGCTCAACTAGATGAAATGTGCGTTTGGAGTCTCCTCGGGAAAGTTCCTGGGATTCCTGGTAACGCATCGGGGGATAGAAGCAAACCCGGACCAGATCAAAGCTCTGCTCGCCATGCCTCCCTCGCAGATGATAACGGAGATCCAGTCGTTCAACGGGCAGGTCGTGGCATTACGGCGCTTCATTTACAAAATCTCCAACATCTGCAAACCACTGTTCGACGCCCTACACAAAGGGTCGAGCTACAGCTGGGATGACAAGAAGGAAGCGACATTCCACAAGATAAAATCAATCATGAGCAATCCCCCAGTCTTGTCGCAACCAAGGTCGGAGGAGGAGCTCGGATTGTACCTAGCAACGACAGCAGTGGCTATCAACGCAGTGATAGTTCAGTTGACGCCCAGGTCGAGATGCCCGTCTACTTCGTCAGCCATACGATGAATGATGCGGAAACCCGTTACACGAGGATAGAAAAAGTGGCCAGCGCCTTGGTCCACGCTACATGGAAGCTTCGTCCATATTTCGTCTCTCACCCGTTCCGGGTGATAATGGAGTACCCGTTGAAGCAAGCTCTGAAGGAAGCCGGCCGAGCTGACAGGCTAGAGAAATGGGCAACCGAGCTGCTCCAGTACTGCATCCTGTACGAGCCTCGGGTGGCCATCAAGGGCCAAATCTTGGCCGATTTCCTGAGCGACTTCCACGTGGAGGAAGATGCTCAGGAGATGACGTATGAAGTTGACCCCTGGCGAGCGGAAGAAGCCAGTCTAGGTCCCAGCGAATGGGCATCGTTTAGCGAATGGAGAATCTTTGTCGACGGCTCTGCAAACAGCCTAGGCGCAGGGATCGGAGTCGTAATACTCTCCCCGGAGAACATTGCGATTCATAAGTCGACGCGCCTGGACTTCCCGGCTACTAACAACGAGGCTGAATACGAAGCCTTGATTGCTGGAATCGAGGCGGCAGACGACCTGGTAGTCAGCGAGCTGTCACTGTTCAGCGATTCCCAGGTCGTGGTGAACCAGCTCAACGGTGTCTACAGTACCCACGAGCCTCGCATGGCGGCCTACTTGCTGCTGGTGAAGAAGAAGCTTGAAAAGTTCATGAAGGTAACCGTCACTCACCTCCCTCGATTAGAAGACAAAGTCGTCGACGCCCTGGCGAACGCCGCATCAACTCTCGACGGGACGGATCCATACTACCTCACAATAGAGATCAAGCCGACTGAGCTCGGAGTGGTGATAATAGATGATGCACCAACTGGGCTGCCAGCTCCAGGGTTTGACCAGGCGTCAACCCTGACTGGACTAGTCCAATCCGAGACTACCTCACCACGGGTCAACTCCCGTCGGACCATCTCAACGCACAAAAGGTGAAGCGGAGGTCCCAGAAGTTTCAGCTCACCTCGGGGGTACTCTACCAAAGGTCGAGCCAAGGTCCTCTTCTGAGATGTGTGGGACCGGAAGAGGCCCTCGAGATTCTGTCAATGATACATGAAGGAGAATGCGGCAACCACCCTGGATGGAAACTACTGGCGCACAAAGTCAATCGAGCGGGATACTATTGGCCGACTCTTGAGGCTGACGCTATCAGCTTCAGTCAAAAATGCCAGCAATGCCAAAAGCACGGGCCACTCATCCACCAGCCCGCCGGAGAACTCCTGAGCCACTATGTTTCTTGGCCCTTCCAGCAATAGGGGTTGGACATAGGAGGGCCTCTACCAGCCACTCCTAGCAAAAAGAAGTTCCTGCTGCTAGCAACGGACTACTTCACTAAATGGGTGGAGGTCGTCCCCTTGGTGACGATCAAAGATGTCGACGTGGAGCGCTTCCTGTGGAACAATGTCATTACCGGGTTTGGGGTACCGATGACCCTGATCGCAAACAACGGGTCCCAATTCAGCTCAGCTCAGGTGAAAGACTACTGTAGACACTACTGCATAGAGATCCAGTTCTCCTCGCCCTACTACCCACAAGCTAACGGTCAAGCTGAGGCGACAAACAAGACCACTGTCAACAACCTGAAGACGATGCTTGACGGGAGAAAGGGGCTCTAGGACGAGGCCCTGAACGACGTCCTTTGAGCCTATAGAACGACGCTAAGGCGGCCCACTCAAGAGTCTCCTTTCTACCACCCCTACGGAGCCGAAGCAGCAATTCCGACAGAGGCGATCTACCCGACAGTCAGATCAAGAGCCATCACCACAGGAATAAACGACGAATGGATGGCGAGCAGCATGGACTGCTAGATGAGAAGAGAGATCAAGCTGCAGAACCGGTGTTAATAGTTCTGGTTTTGACTCAGGTCGGGTTATTACCCGCCGCATGGCAAATCCACCACTCTCCGCAGGGGGGTCAGTCTCTCCGCGATAAGAGGGACACCACGACCCCCTCTAGGGATGGCAACAGTGCGGTTTAAAACGGTGAGCCGCGAAAAACCGCACCGCATGGTGCGGTTTTGGTTTGCCAAAATATAAAACCGTCGCGGTGCGGTGCGGTTACGGTTTCGGTGTTGCAGCGCGGTTTCGGTTTTGCTCAAAACCGCAAAAAACCACACCGTTTAGACCATTATAATGTTAAACCGCGGTACACCGCACCACATGGTGCGGTTTCGGTTTTACATATGGTACACCGTCACAGTGCGGTGCGGTGCGGTTTCAGTGTTGCGGTTCGGTGGTGCGGTGCGGTTTCGGTTTTGCTCGAAACCGCACCGTTGCCATCCCTACCCCCTTCTTAGAGTTAGAGGTCGGATTGTCGCCCGAAAATCCTATGGTGCGTAAGAATTGGGGTCCGGTTGATTCGTCAGCAATCGGTTCTCTTCTTCTGAAGCTATAGGTCAAGTTACCCTTTAGCAGGGGGGCTTGTTGTAAGCCCGAGATTAATACAACTCGGCAACCGATTAAAATGGTAGAGGCATGGTGAGCCTAAACTACGGTTCCTCACCAGTGATAGACCTGATGAAAAACTCAAAGCCTAAGCGTGGTACTATCATGCCGAGTTGCGGCTCCTCACCGGTGCTAGACGAAACAGTCAAGGCATGGTGAGTCTGAGTTACGGCTCCTCGTCAGTGATAGACCGGTAAAGAAGATAGAAAGGTCGAGGCATGGTGAGTCTGAGTTGCGGCTCCTCAACGGTGATAGACCTGATGACGATGATAAACCCGAGCGTTAGCTCTGTGAAACGGTCGAGGCTTGATGAGTCAGAACTATGGTTCCTCGTCAGAGATAGACCTGATGATAATGATAAACTCGAGCCTTAGCTTGGTACCAGCTGACACGGTCGAAGCTTGATGAGTCTGAACGACGGTTCCTCATCAGAGATAGACCTGATGGTGATGAACCCGAGCCTTGTCTCGGTACTGGATGAAACGATCGAGACGCGGCGATACATAAAGAAACTCAAGCCTTAGCTGGGTGATTGACAGAGATATCGTGGCGAGGTGAATCTGAACAACAGTCCCCATCAACGCTGTGACCTGACGGTGGTGAAAAGGACAGAGGCCTTAACATGTCAGCTACAGATCGCTCAGAACCTGGTGAATCCAGACGGCTGATCATCATCAGTCCTACGGCTTTTCGGGGGTGCTTGAGCCTAAAGCTTCAGCTCGAGAGAGACGCAACAAATACCAGGTAAAGGCACGCAAGGAATATTGCACAAGATGAGCTTAGAAGACAAATTTTATTCAAAACAACAGTACAGAACCAAGGTGCATCGCTCTCATGAAGTTTACATTTGAAGAGGCTCAAGGCCTGTTTTACAATACATGCCGAGAAGTATCCGACACCTTAATATGCCGAGCTGGATGGTCGTCAAAGTCCTCACCGCCACCACGCCTGATGACCTTCGAGAAGAATGTCCTTGCCGATGAGGAAGAAAAGAGGAACTTTTCTCGCCCTGTCCTGCCCGCCCCGCAGGCCTTGTCCCTTCACTCTGCCTTTCACCGCGCCGGAGGAAGGAGGCCAAAAGAAGCTAGGAAACCGAATCGGAAGAAGAGAAAGATCATAATAGAGTACCCCATCACATGAGACTCCCAGAGATGATTCTCTGAACGACTCCTGCATAAGCTCCTCCACCTTCGACGAACTCCCGGTCAGCTCGGCACGAATGGGCGAAGAGGGAAATGATCAAGACCGAAGCCCCCCCAACCTTCCCTAGAACCGCCGGCCTCGAGCGCCACCTCGCTCTCCAGGGCCCAAGAAGGAGGCTTCATGAGATAAACCAAGAGCGGAGGACCGGACTCGAACTGGTTATGTGCTCTCCTCTAACGAAGACGACCAAGGAACACATCGAGAGAAGATGCAGAAGAAGCCAAGGACTAGTCATGAGAGATGCAACCCCAAAAGTATAAAGATCCTCTCTTATAGCTAGTTGACGGAAAGCAGATGATAGATCAAGAAATCTAATCGTCGGATCGAGAAAGATCAATCTGTGGAAAGGCAGAGGCGACGGGACATAAAGTCCACAATTTCCAAAGACGCATTAAAAGTCGACGATGACACAGAATCCAATGCAAACAAAACACCAAGGGGCCTGATGCCTTGGCATCCCCCTTGAGACCGTGCAAGATGAGAACCTATGGGTCTGATGCCTTAGCATCCCCCGCAAATCGTTCGAGCTAGAGGCTAAGGGACCTAATGCCCCAGCATCCCCCCTGAGGCTGTCACGCCCCAGAAATCTGGAGACCGATCCCTAGGGTGCGAAATGGAAAAAAGAGAGGTTTTGGGTCTAGTCACTTAACTATGCCAATTGGGATTCTCACCGGGCTTCTATTTCACTCTCACACATAGAAAGAAAGAAAGGGTATTTTAAACTTGATTTTTATAAAAATATTTTTTAAAATATATATATATATATATATATAAAGCAGAGAGAGGGAGGTTTGTCAACAGAGAACGAGGCTCAAGCCTCCGACGGCAAGTCAAGTAGCCTCACTCACTCCCTAGCACTCGGTATACTGGCTTAGAGGTCCTATCTACTGGGCTAATCAATTAGGTCAGTTCTTTTCTTATATTTTCATTGTGATTTATCCTAGACTTGGAGCCTTGAGGAGAGGCCTACCCAAAAGGTTTCAGCTGGATCATCTCCATTAGCAATCACAGAGCACTAATCTAGACTAACAAACTTAGAAACTTTTATTCCAATCCAGTACGATTATATCGAATGAAAAGGAACCATTGCTAAAATTGACATACAAGAAATAAGAAAGACAAGTTGCTACTATAAACTAGTTGTTGGACTCCTACTGTTGCTCCTGTGCCTCCGCTCCTACAGGAGAGCCTACTCGTCGGAATGAGTAGCCCCCAAAAATACATTTGGAAGATTAGCCAAATTAATGGCTAGTGACAAGCTAACAGTTTTAATAATTAACGCTCGTATTTTAAGACAATTTATTGATTAACCTAATTGTCAAGCTATGTTCTCGATCATGTCCTATATGTCCATGCAATTTCTACATTCACATACAAATCCTATTGTCACTAAGTTATCGTGTAAACAGTCATGAAATTCTAAATTAATAAAGAGAAATACACTCAAATGTGAACCCCGGATATTTTGTTCAACCTGCTCCCGATCGGGCATTACAATCGAGCCTTTTATTTCGATGTAAAGGGCCAACTCTCTCACCGTGCATCCACCCACACCATGCACTAATCACCCAGATGATCATAAAGGGTTTTCCGTCTTTCACGGTAGAGCTCTACCGCCCAACTTGCTTTACTATGGGGACTTCAACTCCCCGGGACAGAATTGCTAGGCCAATCCCTACTCGAGGGCACCTCCTATTGGCTTTACCACAACCCTTGCCCGTGACTCCCCGGGACATAATTAAATTATTAACTTTTTAAGTATGCGTCGCTGGACTCGTGACTCCGCATGCAAGGCAGGGTCCACTCGACCACATGCAACGATGTCCGACGGGACCCACATGCAGCGTTATGGACAACTACCCTTAATTTATATATCAGCATGATTAATTATTAAAGAAAGTGTGCTGTGTCACCTGGTCGATGTGCACGAACTCCTGTCGATTGCTCCTGATCCGTCTTCGCTCGATTAATGCGTACAAAGTCTGATAAGTGAGCACATACACATATTACTAGTCTATTATTTAGAACAAAGGCAACTGCTACGGGGTTCAGATCATGGTCGGGGTTTGATTCATCATCCGCCCGAGACGATCTCGGGCTAGGTGTGGATTTGGTCGGCTTGGCGTGGTGACAATCTGACAAGCCGTACTAAGCATGTGCTCGGGTTGGCGATAACTATTTTGCCTTACCTAGTCAAATTCCAGGTTTGGTGAATGGTCGTTGAGTGATGCGTCGTCGTGCGTAGCACGATATTCCGTGGACTATAGCTGAAAAAGGTGACAACAGAAGTGCGCCATCGGCCACCAAAGGTCGCAGAAACCCTAACCCAAACAGGATCAAAGGTTTCCACGGTTTTCAACGATCAACAACCAAAAACACCAACTGGCTGCCAGGCGACGACAGTCGCGACATAAACGGGAAAATAAAGGAGGCTAACTGACATTGTTCAGGCTCCGTCGTTGATCAAGGACCGACGACAGCTACTACGAGGGAAAAAAGAGGCTCGGCAAGTTGGTGGCGGGGTGCGAGGTGGTGCCGAGCCGAGGGCGGTCGGGTGCTACCTGTCGCCTAGCCGTCGGTGGTCGAGCTACCGACCGCCGGCACAGCACGATACAAGGAAAAAGGGAAAGCCGATGCTAGGTCGGCCCTTGTCAGTTGAATAGCCACCGGCAACATGGCCGGCAGCCATGGCCGCTTCAAAGGGGAAAGGTGACGGTCTAGGTTGGTCAGATCCACATCAAAAAGAGAAAAACGGCAGAGGGTTCGTCGGGCTGGTTTCAACAGAACCATCATGAAAGAACAGGGGAGGGAGGCTGACCTGGTGCAGTCGGGGGTCGTCGGCTGCGGCTCCTCCTCCGGCTGCTCCTCCCCGGCGTCGGCTGCTCCGGCTGCCTCGCGCCAAACACAGCAGCAAGAGGGAGAGAGAGAGAGAGAGAGAGAGAGAGAGGTCGGGGAGAGAGGGAGAGATCGGAGGTGGATGATGGGGATGGGGTCGGGTTTAGGGTTTTATTTTACAGGGGTAAGGGCGGGGGTAATCCGGGGAGAGATCGGGTGAGAGAAGGAGAGGGAGGAATTGACGAGAGAGAGAGGGAAGGTCGGACTATTGAGGGAATTTTGGGGGGATTTAGATCGGGATTTAGAGGGAGGTGAGATCGGGAGAGAGGGGAACGGCTGTGATGGGGGGATGGGATTTGAGGAGAGAGAGAGAGGGAACGGTTGGGTTGGGTTGGGTTGGGTTGGGTTGGGGATATAGAGCGAGAGAGAGAGAGAGAGAGTAGGGTCGGCTGTTGGGTTGGATTGGGTTTTTGGGTTTTTATTTATTTATCTTTTTTTTTAACTTATAACAATCGGCTCGACTCGAGCTCGAACCCTTCGCGCCATGGGCGGATCTAATAGTTGATTCGGCCGGCTATAGTCATATTATTAAGTACATGTCTCAGCCCATCTCAACCAAGACCTCTGCCCGTATCAACCCAGCAAGGCCCTTGGCCCCCTCGCGACACGTATGTGAATCGCTATCGCCTCTGAGTCCTCACGAAACGTGAATCGCCGCAAAAACACTTAACCCCCTTATAGTTTACTTTGTTCCAAAACGCCCCCTAAAGTTTGAAATGTTAGCACAATACTCCTTTTGTCAACTACTTAATTTCTCTCATTTTGTAATTTTTATTTGACTTCAATGGGGCAAAATGTAGTTTTTAAACTATAGGGGGGTTAAATGTTTCTAAGCTAAAATTCAGGGAGACAAAGTATAATTAACCTTTTTTATATTAATATAATTTCTAGTACCGTTGATGTTCGCTTAAAAGTTTTGCTTAGTATTTCTTTATAAAGTAAAATTTCCATTGTAAAAAAAACTAGTTTACTTTCAGTCCACCCCAAAAAAAATTTCTGGCTACGCCCCTGCGTCACGCTGAGACCCGCCGGTAAACGAATCTCGTCGGGTCCGACCGACTCGGATAAGCATCAATTTATTAATTAAAATAAGATTATCGTGCACTGATACACGCACGTATATGCCCAAGCATAAAGTGTTATTCTTTCACTGTCGCCTTGCGACTCGGACCACGGACCCAGTGTTCAGTCCAACTCAAGTTCAAACACACAGCATAACCATTAGCATATTTGAAACAAAAATTATCCATTGGTCTACCAGCAATAATAATAATAATAAAGCACAAGGGTGCCCACAGCAAAAGTGAACTCAAGTTTTTCGGTTATTACATCCGTACAAGATGAGAACTTAGGGGTTTGATGCCTTAGCATCCCCTGCAGGTCGTTTGAGTTAAAGGCTAAGGGGCATGATGCCTTAGCATCCCTCCTAAGGTCGTGCAAGATGAGAACCTAGGGGTCTGATGCCTTAGCATCCCCCGCATGTCGTTCGAGCTGAAGGCTAAGGGGCTTGATGCCCCAGCATCCCCCATGAGGTCGTATAAGATGAGAACCTGGGGGTCTGATGCCTTAACATCCCCCGCATATCGTTCGAGCTTAAGGCTAAGGGGCCTGATGCCTTAGCATCCCTCTTGAAGCCATGCAAGATGAGCACCTAGGGGTGTCTGATGCCTTAGTATCCCTCACAGGCCGTTCAAGCTGAAGGCTAAGGGGCCTGATGCCTTAGCATTCCTCATGAGACCGTCTAAGATGAGAACCTGGGGGTCTGATGCCTTAGCATCCCTCGCAGGCCGTTTTAGCTGAAAGCTAAGGGGCTTGATGCCTTAGCATCCCTCCTGAGGTCGTGCAAGATGAGAACCTGGGGTTCTGATGCATTAGCATCCTCCGCTGGCTGATCGAGCTGAAAGCCAAGGGGCATGATGCCTTAGCATCCCTCCTGAGGCCGTATAAGATGAGAACCTGGGGGTCTGATTTCTTAGCATCCCCCACAGGCCGTTCGAGCTGAAGGTTAAGGGGCCTGATGCCTTAACATCCCCCTGAGGCCGAGCAAGATGAGAACCTAGAGATCTAATGCCTTAGCACCCCCCCTAAGGCCGTGCATGAACATGGAGGCGAGGGATCAGACTTCTCAAAGTCTCCCATCGTTAAGGACACGCCACGCCCTCGACAAGACGGGGCACGCTCTTGGGGGCTGGGGATCAGACTTTTCAAAGTCTTCCATCGTTAAGGATGCACCATGCCCTTGAAAGGACGGGGCACGCCCTTGGGGGCTAGAAGTCCCTATGAACCCAGCAGATGATATCTCGCATTCTATTCGGATTGCATAATACGAGATTATAAGCAAGGGTAACTAAAAAAATTTATTCCCTTCAAGCTCGGTTACATTGAATAATAGAAAGAAGATTTCAAAGTTACATCAAAAGATTACAATGAAGACCATAGACTCGTGGTAGAAGAAGAAGAAGGAAGTCGGTGCGCCCTCCACTTGTCTCGTCTCCAAGTTCTGAATTTTCTCTGTCCCCTCCAACCAACGCCGAGAAAGAGAAAAGAGAAGCATCAACGACCATGAAAGATGATGCGAGGGATGGCGAGGTACCACTCGAAGATGACGAGTTCTCCCCGAGAAACACCGCGGCGGCACTGCGATCTACGCAAGCCGCCATCCCTCGAGCATGGAGAAGCAGGGGACGAAGCCCAAACCCGGACGTCCCCGATCGGATGACTCAACTTAGGAGCCGGCAAGGGCTTACATCCCCGACCTGTTCCCCAAGCCCCCCCCCCCCCCCCCCCCCCCCGCCAGGTGGAGTGCTGCAAGAAGTGGGAGGATCTTACGTGATCTCCTGTGACGAAAAAGGTCACAGGGGACACGCATGATCCCCCCTTACGTGCTCTCCTCTGACGAAGATTGTCACCAGCATCCTCTCATATTCCTCCAAGATCCCACCCATGGCACGACACTTGGTGGAAGAGGCGTCGCTACCACTCGAAGGAAGAGGAATTATGCGACTTCATCGTGATGACAGAAGAAGACTGGGAAACGTCACTACTTATAGCCGAGCGGACAATTATGAAGATCAATAAATTCGCAACTAATCGTAATCTCTTGAGGTAAGCGGTTATCTCGGAACTTTAAAGACAAAGATTCACCTTATCCCTTGGCGCGAACGCCTCGGGATTACACGGATAGAAGCAATCCCAGGGATTTATACACAGTGAATCCAAGCGACGATGACTATCAATATTCCTTCGCAAAGACGACGTGGGACGCATGGACTGGTACGAACGCGAAGAAGGAAGTCAAGCATGCCCTTGGTTTATAGGGGTGCGAGCAAAGATGGAGCCAGAAGTCAAGCGCGCCTATAGTCTAAGTGGTTGTGAGCACAGATGCAAACTCATTAACGTAATTGATGAAGGTAGATTTCTTCATTCAAATTCGGAGGTTGGAGTACAGACACTGGCCCCGCAAGGCGTTGTAATCAATCAAGAGACTCGACCATCTCAAGATACTGCTAATGGGGTTTTATGATCTTGGAAGTGCGCTCCTGGTCCTTTGCCGCTAGATCAGTCCGATGCGCTTCCTGGAGAACAGCCACCTCATCTGTGCTATTTTTTTCTCTACATCAAGACTGGCTTGGAGACTCACGCAAGTCGTATTCGTGCCGTCCAGATCGAACCGCAGTCCCTGGACGAGGATAGCCACCGCCTCCTGCTCTTTTTTCCTTCTCCTCCAGCGAAGATTGGAGCTTGACGAGGTCCTCTTGAAGACTGACGACCTGCTGCTCGAGCTATGCTGTTCTAGTTTGGAGAGCTCTCGCCTCGGAGCTTCTCTACGTAAGAGATCCTCTGAGGCCAGACAGCTCCCCGCGAAGTTGCGCCATCGCCACGTTCAATTTCGCTACCTCCTCGATGGCCATGCTTTTGGCCTAGCAGATGTGCCTCTTCTCCTTCTCCACCTCCTCCGTGAGGAAAGCAAGTTCGTGGACCAATTGAGCAACCGAAGGGGTCGTATCGGACCCAGGGGCCTGTGCGGTGAGCGCACAGAGTAGGTGAAGCTCTCGAGCCACTTGTCCCACCCTCTCATCAACGTGAACAAGGTCCACGAGACCCTACGAGCAAGAAGATGATCAGACACACAAAACGTCGTTCTTTATCGAAGATCGAGAGGTACACATACCTAAACGAAGTGGGAAATCGAACTCAGTAAGAAGGAGGCCAAGGCGTGGACACATCTCCATTGTAGTCCTTAGGGAGAACACACCCCCGTGTCAATGCCAGAGCCACCCGAGGGTCCGCGGAGTGATCATCCACCTAAATTGGGCGACTCCCTCCGCCTTCCTCTCGGACAATTAGAGAAGGTCGGAAGGCAGGGCACCTGGCTCGGCTACTTTCATCGTCGAACGAATCTCGGAAGGTCCGCCTCGATGCTTCAGCGAACCTCAGCTCCAGACTGTCCACCCCCGGCTGCACAAGAGATGAAGCGCTCAACATACTATGGAGGATATTTGAAATGCTGCTCAAAGGCTTACCCGTGGACTTAGGCCGATCTTTCGTGCCTGAGACGACTCCCCACATCGAGACTTCCTCCTCGCTAAGAACCTCCATCCCTGTCTCTGCGAGCGCCGCCATGCTCGTATCACCGTAGGTCGCGCCTGGCCCATCCGGCCCGATCGCCACAACTAAAGGAGCTACTGATTCGACCGCGCCTGGCCCATCCAAGCGAGGTTCTTCCAAATGAAGAACTAGAGGTGAGGGGATCTCTATGCCTGGACCTCCCGAACTCGCCCGCTCGGGTGGCACTTGAGGAGTGCCACTGGGCCACTGCGACAACCGCCCGATTGCTCCTACTGTAGACGCGCCTTCTTGGACTAGCGAGCCCGGCGGAAAGCCGCGATGAACTCTTCGACGGAGAGCAGCACGCTACCCTTGGGGGCTGCTGTCAGTGCCCACCTCGAGCACAGACTTGGGCGGCACCCCCGAGTCTGAACTCTTCCCCCTAAATCCCTGGGGCTTAATGGAAGAGGATTCACAGGACCTCTTCCCTCCCGAACGCCATGAGGACCGCTCGACCAGAGGTGGTCGTCACCCATGCGAGGAGAGGCTGTTTCAGAAGAATCGATATGAGGGTGACCCGATAAATAGGGTCGGATGGGTCCATCCCCCAGACACATCAAGCTCTTGCAAGAGTCTAATCGCATGGGGTTGGGAACCACGGGCTCTCCCCACGAGTGGGACCCATGGGTTTCACCCTCGCGACCGCCATCACCATGGCCCGAGGGATTGGTTTGGAGACCTCCGTCACTACCGTCGCCTCCATCTCTGCCGCCACCGTAGCTCCCGCCGTCATCTCTGCCACCGCCGGACGACCCTCCCACTTGGCTATTCTCGTCGAGAAGCATGCCTAGAGGCACTTCCCCCGCTCGAGCTATGGAGACCTCTGCAGACCAGCCGGGATCGGAGTCAAAGATGGCCTCCCAACGGACTGGCACGTGCCTATAGAGAATTGTGATTCGGGTATCGATACTCCTCCACTCCTTCAGCGCCTTGTCCTTCGACAACGGTGAGGTATTTCGTTGGGTATGATGCAGCCGAAGTTTGGCACAGAGAACCCGCTTTGCTAATCACTGGCAAGATGCAGAGGAGCTACTGTCCAGGTTGGGTTAAATTCTGGAAACCCGTCGAAGACCGAGGCTACATCGCCACGACTGTTGAAGTACACCCCCGTGACTCCATGGAGCTGAGCCCTCTTCACAAGGAATTTGCTGAAAAACCTATCAAGAGTGACCACTACCCCCGTGACCGTGGAGAACATCGCAATAGTGAAGAATCCGCCAAAAGTTCCCACCCAACTGACGAGGGCAGAGGTGGAGGAAAGATAGAAGTAACCCGGAGAAAGGTCTCAGTGGCAAGGATAGACCGGTGTGCAGCTACCCACCGAATATAATGGTGTAACCAGGATCAGTGGAGGTGGTGATGTCAGTGGGCCATACGTCGCACTGTTGAAAGAAGGGAACTCCTCCCTCAACACGAAGAGCTGCTTCTCCGGAGAAAGCATCGAAAGATCCACATGACGAGCCATTGCCGAACGATGGGGGCGTTTGCAACAGAGCAAGAAAAGATGAAAAAGGAAGATATACGATGAAGAAGAACAAGCGTCTCGATCTCGTGCCAAGGAGAGGTTTTTGAAGCACTGAGACGCTACCCACTTTTTTGAATCAACAAAAATTGATACGTCTGGGAGATCTTAGGCATTGAAGGAATAGAGATCCAATGGTCGAGAAGTCAATCCTGACATTCGAGCTCCTCATTCAATGACGATTGGACTACGGCCCCCCATCGAAAAACTATGATGATCATGCCCATGCCCGCACGAGAACTGTTACTGTAACATCCGCCCCAAACACACAAGATATTGTTCGCTTTGCCCATGCCCGCACGAGAACTTCCCAGGGTGGTCACCCATCCTAGTACTACTCTCGCTGGAGCACGCTTAACTATAGAGTTATTACGAAATCCATAGCGGCGCACGGTTTTAAAACACATCTTCTATGTTTGGAAGGGGAAATTATATAAGTAGCTCATGATCTCCTTCTCTCCAGGCGATGTAGGGCTAACTCGTGTCCTTCTGCACCTCACCTCACCTCATCCATCTTGGCATTATAGCCTCAGGAGTCTTGGCTCTTGGCCTATTGGATCTTGATCGTCACAATCCACCCCCCTCATGGTTACACGTCCTCGTGTAGGGTTAGACCCCCCCCATCCCGATGAGAACTGGCTCTGATACCATCTTGTAACATCCTCCCCAAACACACAAGATATTGTCCGCTTTGCCCATGCCCGCATGAGAACTTCCCAAGTGGTCACCCATCCTAGTACTACTCTCACCCGAGCACGCTTAACTACGGATTTCTTACGAAATCCGTAGCGGTGCACGGTTTTAAAACGCGTTTTCTATGTTTGGGAGGGAAAATTATATAAGTAGCTAAGGATCTCCTTCTCTCCAGGCGATGTAGGGCTAACTCGTGGCCTTGTGCACCTCACCTCACCTCATCCATCTTAGCATCCCAACCTTAAGAGTCTTGGCTCTTAGCCTATTGGATATTGGTCGTCACAGTTACAGTGAGCTATGAGCTACAGAAGGAGAAAATGAGCTACGATCATTTTGACCACCCTAAAAGTTTTGGAATTTTGTAAAAATTGGTGGGTGTGTTGTTTAGGGTAACATGATCATCCTCACCAATTTTCAAGGAATTCCAAAACTTCTAGGGTCATCAAACGGTAGAATCTTTATCCACCATCCGTAGTAACCGTTAATTTTGCTTCTACCATTTGGTGACCCTAAAAGTTTTGGAATTCCTTGAAAATTGGTGAGGATGATCATGTTACCATAGATAACACACCCACTAATTTTTACAAAATTCCAAAACTTCTAGGGTGGTTAAAATGATTGTAGCTCATTTTCTCCTTCCGTAGCTCATAGCTCACTGTAACATTCATATACATATATATATATATATATATATATATATATATATATATATATATATATATATATATATATATATATATATATACATATAATATTTCAGGGTTTTGTGGGGGGGGATAAACATTTAATTGAGTCGAGAGACAAACCCTAAGAGATAAACACAGTCGTTCATTGCTATTAGGGTGAGTGTCATTCACTTGAAAGATATAAATTAACCGCTGTGATTGATCCGATCAGTCTTCAAAATATGGAAGGTGATTAATACCCGTCCGGATCATCAGAGCTGGGTTAAAAATGGAAGGTGATCAATACTGACAACTGTGCCATTATCTCTCTCCCTTCTTCACAGCCGTTCGTTTAAACGATCTCTCCTCACTCTCCTCTCTCTCTCCCTCTTTTATTCCAAACCCTACCCCGTTCCCGACCCCCACCTCCACCTCTCTCTCTCTCTCTCCTCCGATCCCCTCTTCTTCTTCGATCCACAGTCGGGGAGAGCTGGATCCAGTTCCCCCTCCCCTGGATCGGGGACAGCTCGGCAGAGCAAGAAGGCGGCATAGCCGGGGGGTCTCGGATCGGGTGGATCCAGTAGCAGGAGCACATCGTTGCCGGCGGCGTCGGATTCGTCGCCGGTGAACACCAAGGGGTGCTCTCTCTCTCTCTCTGCTTGGCGGTGCCCCGTCGGCCTCTTGACGCTATTTGTTTGCCTAATCTCTCTCTCCAGCTCTCTCTCTCTCTTCTTGCCGGTGCCCCGTCGGTCCCAATCCTCCTCACCGGGGAGAGCTGGATCCAGCTCCCCCTCCCCTGGATCGGGGACAGCTCGGCAGAGCAAGAAGGCGACATAGCCGGGGGGTCTCGGATCGGGTGGATCCAGCAGCAGGAGCACATCGTCGCCGGCGGCGTCGGATTCGTCGCCGGTGAACACCAAGGGGTGCTCTCCCTCTCTCTCTCTGCTTGGCGGTGCCCTGTCGGCCTCTTGACGCTATTTGTTTGCCTAATCTCTCTCTCCAGCTCTCTCTCTCTCTCTCTCTTCTTGCCGGTCCCCCGTCGGTCCCAATCCTCCTCGCCGGAGCTCCCTGTGCACAGCTCCACTTTTGGTTCAGTCCTGTGGCCGTCTGGGTGGTGGTCGTTGGGGTGGTGGCCGGCGGCACACGCACATAGAAACAGACGGGGCAAAGGCGGAGCATGCCGTGTTCGGGTGTTGGTGCAGCTGACGATCGAGAGGGAGAAGGCAGAGGGAGAGAGATCGGAAGTCGAGTGGCCGCCTCGGACTGTCAGAGTTCCTCCGGTCAACAATCAGAGTCAGATTGGTGATGGGGCGACGGTCGTTCTGAGAGGAGTTGTTTCACCCTCGCGTCCAGCCGTGGCCCGTGGCCCGGGTGACTTGATGGGGAGGTGGCCGTCAGACACTCGCCGTGACCCATACAAGAGAGAGAGAGAGAGAGAGAGAGAGAGAGAGAGAGAGAGAGAGAGAGAGAGAGAGAGAGAAAGAGAGAGAGGAGAATCGGGTGGAGAGAAGAGCAGAGACGGTTCGGAGATAGTGAGATCGGCTTCGGAGAGAGGGCTCGCACCAAGTCCTGGCCGACACCACCACTCAAACATGGGTTGTCCGCGAGGTTGTTCCTCATTATGCTCAAATAGCATTGCTCTGTTTTCATCGAGCACCATCTGCAACGTCCTTGGGCCAAACGCCTATCCCACATGACCCTTACTCAAACAGCATACTTTTTGGGTTAATTGGTGCCAGGTCCCTGATTGTAGATCGGTTCGTTGAAAAGTCCCGAAAATAGATGAGATTTTACGATAGGTCCATGTTTCCTAAGATTTTACCTGATTTTCCAAAACACCCTTGCCTTATTTCTCTCTCGCGCGAACAGTGGTGGCGGAGGTGAGCGCGGGTGCAAGCAGCAACGATAGAGGCAGGCATGAATTTCTTTTGGTATATAGTCTACAAACTGAAAAGTCATCTCTCAAAAATGACCTATGTCAAACTTTTCCTAAATTATTTTTGATAGAAAGTCTACAAATTGATTTTTTTTTTCATTTAATTCGAACCATCCAATTTGATGAACAAATTATGTGTTGGTCTTGAGTACTCTCCAATTTGATGAATAAATTATATGTTGGTAAGGGTCATGGGGAGCCCAAACTTCACATTCTCCCCTTCGTCGTAGTACTATCCTACAAGATCGACCTGTGTAGCCATTTGAGAAACCAATCTATCTAAAGAGAGCTTTTAGATAGAGGATAATATTAAAAGATTATCTATCATGCCAATTTCTATCACTAACAAAAAAAACAAGGAAACACATTTTACCAAATAAAAAATCTCGGAGAAGAAAAGCAAAGTACCACAAATGATATCGAGAGAAAGGGTTGACATAATACACTATCACACATCTGGTTGAATAATGATTTCTTAAATATATTGGAGGAAATTAAAACTAATTACAGATAAGGGGGTTGGGAGCATGCATGCAGTTTTTTCTTTCTTTTTTTTTTGTTGGACCGGCCAGGCGGTCAGAGGATAGGGCGCTATAGCAAGGGCTTAATTAATGTGAGCGTCCTCGCTATGGTTGAAATTTGACGCCGAGATTGAATGTGGAAGCCCTCGCCGAATGTGGGGGTTGCCGAACGAGTTTTGACGCCCCCAACAAATGTGAGCGTCTTCGCCAAAAGTTTTTTGCCGCCGAAGGCGGCCGTCTGACTGCCGACAGGCACGGGCACTACTAGTATAAAATAGGGGAGGGTTTTTATATGGGGGACAAACAACGGTTGTGATGGTTGCTCTCTAACCCACTCTCAACCACACAATCTCACCACCTAGCCCCCTCTCCCTTGCACTGATTGCAAATCCCGCTTATCGCGCGCACCCTCTCCTCTTCCCTCATCAACAAAAATTACGGATGTAAACGGTTGTAACAACAATAATCATGGTTATACCAAAGTTTTTCTCGGGCGGAAAAAGAAAAACTTTGATATAACCGTGATTTTTGTTGATCGTGTGCCCCTCCTCTTCCCTCATCCGTGGATCCCGCACCCCTTCCCCTCTGTTTGTTGATCGCCCCCTCTGCACCCCTCTCCTCTTCCCGCTGATCGCGCATCCCCTCTCTTTCCTCATCTGCAAACCCCCCCTCTTCTTCTGGATGATTGTGCGTCCTCCCTCTTCCCTAATCCACGAACCACTCTCTCACTTCCCCTAAATCCCTTCCAAATTCTCACTTCAGGGCAATCCCTCTGAGATTCCCCTTCCAAATTCCTGCTTCATGGCAATTCCTCTGAAATTCCAGATCCCACAAATCCCTTCCGAAATCATCAACGTCGAGAGAGAGAGAGAGAGAGAGAGAGAGAGAGAGAGAGAGAGAGAGAGAGAGAGAGAGAGAGAGAGAGAGAGAGAGAGAGACACTGGCTGCCATTAATGTCGACGAGGAACTACACATCTCTCAACATGTTCTTTCATGGCATTTCAATATGGTCTTTCATGGCATCTGGCATCAAAAAATTTTCAATTTTTTTTTTTTCTAATCACTAAATCTGATGTTTCAAAAAATCAAAATCTGATGCTTATCGGATTTTAAAATCTGATTCTTATCGGATCTTTTTGCAAAAAATAGGGTTTAAAATTTGATCCAATCAACATCAGATGTCAAAGAACGGGGTTTAAAATCTGATGTTTATCGGTTTCAAAATGCTCAAATCCAACATAGAGTTTAAAATTAGATCCGATAAGCATCAGATTTTGAATTTTGAATTTTGAATTGAGCATCATATCATATGCCATAGAGTTTAAAATCTGATACTTATCGGATTTTGCAAAGAATGGGGTCTAAAATTTGATCCATAAGCATAAGATGTCAAAAAATGGGGTTTAAAAACTGATTCTTATCGGATTCAAAATGCTCAAATCTAACACTGAGTTTAAAATCTGATGATTATCGGATTATTTTGCAAAGAATGGGGTTTAAAATTTTATCCGATACGCATCAGATATTCAAATCCAACACAGAGTTTAAAATCTGTTGCTTTGCATCAAATCAACATATGCATAATTGCATGTGCTCAGATTCAAAATGCTCAAATCCAATACAGAGTTTAAAATCTGATGATTATTGGATCATTTTGCAAAGAATAAGGTTTAAAATTTGATCCGATATGCATCAGATTTTGCAAAACAGTATTGGATTTTGAATTTTGAATTGAGCATCAGATCATATGCATAATTTCATCGAGTCAACATATGCACACTTCTGCGGATGGAGCTTATCAAGTCAAATTGCATGTGCTTTTTTAGTTTGAAGGTAACTATTTAAAATCCAATTGTTTTGCAAAATGAGCCCAAATCCAACACAAAGTTGGATTAGGCTCGGATATTTGCCCAAATCCAACACAGAGTTGGATTAGGCTCGGATATTTGCCCAAATCCAACACAGAGTTGGATTAGGTTCGAGTATTGGCATCAGATTTCAAAATCAGATTTTCTAATCAGATTTTACTTTTAAAATTCGTTGATTTTTCCTTTAAAATTTATCTTATTTGAACATCAGATTTTAAAATCCGATAAGCATATGCGTTGCACTTGGGTTACTAGAATATTTTAAAATCAGATTTCAAAAAATGCTAATTCATTTAAAAATTTGATGCATCTGATTTTGCGAAACGAATCTGGAATTTAAAATCATATTTAAAAAAATACTCGGGTATTGGATCAGATTTGAAAATACCATTTCGTTTTAAATTTTGATATTTATCAGATTTTAAAAGCTTATTAGAATGGGAAATTTGATGCATCAAATTTTGCCAAATGATTTTGGATTAGACTCGGGTATTGGCATTTTGAATTGGATTTTAAAATTGACTTTTTGAATAAAAAATCCAATTTCAAAATTGCCAAGATTTGAAACAAAATTGGCATTTTGAAATTGCCAAGATTTTCCAAATGCTCGGGCATTTGATCAGATTTAAAAATGCCAATTCGTCTAAAAAATACCAAGATTTCAAAATACAATTTGATGCCAAGATTTCAAAAATGCCAATATGATTTGATGCTCCAATTTTTTTTAGTTTGAAGGTGAAGAACAAGATGATGTTTTTATTTTGGCAGCCATCCATCTTAGTATGTTTCACATGCAAGCATGCCCCTGACAAATGTGGACGTCTACGTCAAATGTAGGCTCCCCCGTTAAACTTGGGCGCCTGCACAAATTGTTGTCGTCCTCGAAATATTATCACCTCCTTCAAAACATTATCATCACTTTTAAATTATTATTGCCACCCTTAAAATATTGCCTCCTCCCTCAAAATTTTATCACACCCTCGAATTTTCTTTTGCCGCCCTTGAAATCTTTTGCGTGCCGATAGGCACAGGCAATATATATATATATATATATATATATATATATATATATATATATATATATATATATATATATATATATATATATATATATATATATATATATATATATATATATATATATATATATATATATATGGGAGGGATACTCTTACTCATGGCCTCTTACTCATATAGTTACCTATGATCCGGGCCGTCCATTAGATCCTGATGTACGGTTCGGATTAGATGGGTAGTTAAAGCAATGGTGTCCGCATTAAATGCCCTTATTAAAAGCCCGTATTTAATGCGGACACCATTGCTTTAACTTCCCATCTAATCCGAACCGTACGTCAGGATCTAATGGACGGCCCGGATCATCAGGAACTATAGTTCCTCATGATCCGGGCCGTCCATTAGATCCTGACGTACGGTTCGGATTAGATGGGAAGTTAAAGCAATGGTGTCCGCATTAAATACGGGCTTTTAATAAGGGCATTTAATGCGGACACCATTGCTTTAACTACCCATCTAATCCGAACCATACATCAGGATCTAATGGACGGCCCGGATCATAGGTAACTATATGAGTAGGGGAGGGATACTCTTACTCATGGCCTCTTACTCATATAGTTACCTATGATCCGGGCCGTCCATTAGATCCTGATGTACGGTTCGGATTAGATGGGTAGTTAAAGCAATGGTGTCTGTATTAAATGCCCTTATTAAAAGCCCGTATTTAATGCGGACACCATTGCTTTAACTTCCCATCTAATCCGAACCGTACGTCAGGATCTAATGGACGGCCCGGATCATGAGGAACTATATGAATAAGAGGCCATGAGTAAGAGTATCCCTCCCCATATATATATATATATATATATAGGTCAGGATCCAGGGACACGCTACTTTGCCGCAAAGTTAGACACACATTATCAAAATTGTTAGATAGAGGTTTCAAAATTTATTGATTTTTTGCAAAGATGATCATCTCCCCTTAGATAGCACATATATAAAAAATCATATATATATATATATATATATATATATATATATATATATATATATATATATATATATATATATATATATATATATATATATATATATATATATATATATATATATATATATATATATATATATATATATATATATATATATATATATATATATATATATATATATATATATATATATATATATATATATATATATATATATATATATATATATAATAAGGGACGACGGTTGTGGGGGGGACAAATGAACTGAGACAAAGGAGCGGCTCAGATTTATCTAGAGGAGGGGGATAAATCACAGTCGTCCATTTCCTAGCTCCAACCAAGAATCCCACTCAGCCTTAAATCCCATCCCAAACCCTTCCAAGCCCGTCCGATCCAAATCCCATCCGATCTGAGCCATCTAATTTTCAAGTCCCTCCAACCAAGAATACCAATCAGGCTCATAAATCCCATCCCGAGCCCTACTAAACCCGTCCGATCTAAAACCCATCCCATCTGAGCCATCTGATGGGTTCCTCCCAAGCCATCAAGACACCACAGCAGCCCAGCCCCCCTATCCCTTAAATAACCCTCTTTAATCCGTCTCCCTCATCGATAGAGAGAGGGAGCAGCCCGATACCCTCTTTAATCCTCCTCCTCAGCCCGATAGATCCTCTTTAATCCTCCTCCTCACCGATAGAGAGAGAGAGAGCAGCCCGATAGAGGAGCAACCCCTATCTGATCCGTACGATCAGAACCCCATCTGATCGAAGGATCCGCAGCCCCCATCGAGAGGATACGCAGCCCCCCGCCTCCCTCGGGGCCCGCGATCCGCCTCCCTCGGTGCCCACAACCCCCGCCTCCCTCGGCTTCCAAGATAGTTGCCTCGGTACGGTGAGAGCAGCCTCGGTACAGTGCGAAGATATGGAGGTCTTCATTGCAAGAGACCTGTCTCCCCCCTTTGCCATTCTTTGCAAGAGAAAGAGAGAGGAGGCTGCAAGAGAATCGAGAGGATCATGGAGGTGATGAATTTCTCATTGATTTTTCCTTCTCTTTTTCCTCTCTCTCTGTCCCTCTCTCTCTCCCTCTCTCTCTCTCACATGCCTCTTCGATTACAGGAGATCGAGGTGAGGAGGCTGCAAGAGAATCGAGAGGATCAAGTGGAGGTGATGTTCTGACAGAATAGTCTTCTTTTTTTTCCTGATGAATTTCTCACAATGAACTGAGTGCTTTGCTGTGCTGCAAGAGAATTTCTCACAATGAACTGAGTGCTTTGCTGTGCTTGCTTTACTGTGCTACAATTAATATTTGAGATATGTATTGTTTTTTATTTTTTCTCACAATGAATTGAGTGCTTTGCTGTGCTTGCTTTACTGTGCTACAATTAATATTTGAGATATGTATTGTTTTTTATTTTTTCTCACAATGAATTGAGTGCTTTGCACATAGCACCGAGAGCCCGTGCATCAAGGGACACTCTCTCCTCCACACATAGCACCGAGAGCCCGTGCCGAGAGAGATTTAGAATCATCTTGCATCGTCTCGCCATTGTTCTACTCTAAATCTGCAACTTGATGTGTGTGGTTTTCTTTCTTTATTTTTTTTTCTATATTGACCATCTTGGTTTGTAGATTTACATTATCAGGTGTTCTTTCTTTAATTTTTTTTGTGATAATTCTTTGAATTCGACTTGCATGGCAGGTTGTGTAGATCTACATTATCAGTTTTTCTTTCTTTTAATTTTTTTTTTCCGATGATTCTTTTGACAGTTACATGTTTGAATTTTGATTAGTATCATGTTGAATCTCTTTGTTTTAGTCATGATTTGTTGAAATTTGATGGGTTTTTGTTTTTGGGGTTTGAACAGTAAGATCATAGAATTGAATGCTATCGAGATGCAGAAGCTTGGATTCCTTTATCAGAATTTCAATCAGCAAGAACCAATGGCTAGCTTGGGCTATTACTCAGATGCTAGGGTTTCATTCCGCACATCGCTTTGTCCATATTCTCTTCTCTGTTAATTAAGTTTATGACTCAGATGCTAGAATTAGTTCTTTGAATTCGACTTGCATGGAGGTTGTGTAGATCTACATTATCAGTTTTTCTTTCTTTTAATTTTTTTTTTTCCGATGATTCTTTTGACAGTTACATGTTTGAATTTTGATTAGTATCCTGTTGAATCTCTTTGTTTTAGTCATGATTTGTTGAAATTTGATGGGTTTTTGTTTTTGGGGTTTGAACAGTAAGATCATAGAATTGAATGCTATCGAGATGCAGAAGCTTGGATTCCTTTATCAGAATTTCAATCAGCAAGAACCAATGGCTAGCTTGGGCTATTACTCAGATGCTAGGGTTTCATTCCGCACATCGCTTTGTCCATATTCTCTTCTCTGTTAATTAAGTTTATGACTCTCACCTTGCGATCATCGGTTTCCAATTGAAAACATCAATGTTTTCTATTATGAGTTGCAGCTAAAGGCCTTGCATCATGAGTAGGGCTCGCAATTTCGGACCCGACACAAAGTTAGCAATTTGACCTGTAAATATGATCTCAAGGATATTGAGACTCACCTGATTAATAAATAACAAAATCGTCTGGGACAGAGAAAGAGAATGGTTCAACTTGCGAAGAGCTTGGCTCATCAACCTCGCTTGAAGGGCCATATGGCATCGTCTTGACTAAGCTAATATTATTTTCTATTATAAAAATCAGCAAGGCATGGGTATAAACATCATTCTTCTCCTTCAGACGGTAGGCCCCAGTCGGTGGGCCCGTTGCGAATCATAGCCAAATGCAGTCTGTTGGAGTACGATTCACTTTCGGGTCGCCTATCATCATGCGGGCCCACCAACCAGTGCCGACCAACTGAAGAAGATCTGAACTCGGGAGTTTGAATCTTCTACGGTTCGCCAATTTTGAACCTATTATAGTTGTTTACCTCCGAAAATTTCATGATCGAATAATGACGATTATGATCTAAATACAAAATTGGTTATGAGATTTTTGTTTTATCTAATTGTTATATGCACTCTATTTTTTTTAATTCCTTAGGAGTGTGGTTGAAAATGCAAAGTGGGTCGGGCTTCATTTAGCCAATATGGATTGTAAACATCCCTTTTCTTATTGATTTTGCCAAAAAAATCAGCAAATTTGTTGATCTTGCTTATTTTGTACAACCACTGGCCGTAGCGTAAAACGTCCTCCCTCCACCGAATGTAAGCCCTGTCAAAGATCCTGTTCCCACCTCTCTTTCTCTTGCTGAATTTTTTTCTTTTTGCTGATTTTGTTTTTGGAAGACAAGCAAAATCAGATTTTGTGGGATTGTAATTTGATTGTAAAAGGCTAAACAATACATAAAAGTTGATTTTTTTCTTTTGATTGTAATTTGATTGAAAAATCAGTTTTGTGGGATTGTAATATGATTCTAAAATCAAATTTTATGGGATTGTAATTATTTTTTTTTTCTTTTGAGTGCTTTGTCCAATCAATCTTAGAATCTGATACTAGCACAATGAACCGAGTGCTTTGTGCAATCAATCTTTCAATAAACTGAGTGCTTTGTGCAATCAATCTTAGAATCAGATACTACCACAATGAACTGAATGCTGATACTACTGGCTGATCCTAGCACAATGAATCAGCTGATACTGAACGTTTATTTTTTTCAATCAAGCTGATACTACTACTTACTGAATGCTTATACTACTACTTACTGAATGCTGAATCTGAATTTATATATAGTTGATCCTCATCTTCTTCCCATTTTGACATTGAATTTATCGTGACAATTAATAGTTGATCCTCATTTTCGTCCCATTATGGTAGCTTTTTTGGCAACTGTTAGTTTCCAATCTTAGACCACATACCTCTTCTATTTTAAATATTCAATAATAATCTATGTAAAAAAAAATTATTTGGGGGGGGGGGGTTTAAAGTCTAATTAATGAAAATATGGGGGGTAAAGGCTATTTCAAGGCAAAATTTGGGGGTCAAAGTCAAAATAACCTTTTTTTTATGGGTCAAAAAATTAGAAGAAGAATATCAAATTATTAACCGGTTGGGTGATGCCTTAATCGTATTATTAACCGGTTGGGTGATGCCTTAATCGTACCTCAAATGATCTCGAGGGGTTTTAAAAAAAAAAAAAAAAACTTAATACGAGAGGGTGAGGGTAATGACAGTATTGTCATCTTTTTTTCCTTCTCTTTTTGAACAGAACAATCATCTTTTTTTTTGCTAATTTTCCGAGCAGCAATAGGTGAGATTCATATGTGCCTTTCCATTATGTTGGTAATCTGATGCCCAATCCAAACCTAACCTGAAATAGCCGCAATTTCTATGTTGGAACCTAAAAAAAAATACAATTTGTTTATTTCATCTTTTTTTGCTTGCTTGACGTCTATATCACAACCGTTTTTTTGACTCTGTAATATTATCTAATTAATTTTACTTAATTTCATCTCGCAGCTTGCACCTGTATCTGTACCTGTACCTGCACCTGCACCTGTACCTGCACTTGCACCTGTACCTGCACCTGCACTTGCACCCGCTGTGCCCGTGGCCGCTGTGGTCTCTGCATCACTACCCGTTGACGTCGCTTCTACGGTTAGTCATTTACTATGCACAAAGTAAATTATGCAGACAAAATCTATTTTTTGTAGAAATTTGAATTTCTATTTTGTTAAATAGAATTTTGTCCACTATGCACGACGCATATTTCATAATATCTTTAGGAATTCTGATTAGGAGCACAAAACTCTATTTTGCAATTTGAAAATTTCTTAATTCCTAAAGATATTCTTAATTCCTAAAGAAGCATGCTAATTCGGAATTGAGAGCATGCTAATTTGAAGAAAGCATGCTAAGTAGGAAATTAAGAGCATGCTAATTTGAAGAAGCTAAAAAACTATTAACCTCCAAATAGTGTATGTTGTTCTAAATCATTCCTTAAATTTTGAATTTTTAGCACATTACCCCCTATTGTCAACTACTTAATTATCTCAGATGGTAATTTTTATCCAATCAAAATTGAATTGAAAGGGCACAATGTAGTTTTTTACTATAAGGGGATTAATTGTTTTTGAGCTAAACTTCAAGTGGGCAAAGTGTATTTTACCCAAAAATATTTAAAGTATTGTTGCAATATAATTTTATATTCTATTTGTTGTAACTGATCATAATATTCCATTAAAGGATTGTTTATTTAGAGGTTTGTTGTTTTCCTTCCCAGTCATAATACCATATAATCATGCTTTAATCGTATCCCATGCAAAAAATATTTTATTGTTTGTGAAGCTCAAAAAATGTTTTCTCTCTAAAAAAAACATCCAAAAATGTTTTCTTTCAAACATTCAATAATAATCTATGCAAAAAAATATATTTTTTTAATAATAAAAAAAAGGTTCTTAAAGTTAGGGTTTTATTAATTGCTTATGGGACGGGGAATGCTGTTAAAAAAAATCAGAACTACGGGGAATATTTGGTTGTAACGATCGGTTCAAATTAGACTTTGGTTGGTTCGATGTCTTGACCTAAAGTATGAAAATCATAAAAAACTAGAGATACGATTCTGATTGGTCACCATCGCTCTTCTAACATCACCTCCATGGTTGGTCGGTATAAAATGATAACATATAAGAATCTCTTGAGGGATAATAATTTTGGTAATTTCAATAGAAAATGATGCATTTGAGTTGATAGAGTATATAAGAAAAGTTATACACTTTGATTTTTGGCACTCTCTCAATTGTTTTTAACTAATTTTTCATCGGAGTAGGAAAATGAGTACACACCTGATCGGTCCAGAACAATATCAGCCTGTCAGACCCCAATCAGGCGATCACCGCGTTTACAAATCAACATTGAAGAGAGTGTTGGTTTAACACCATCTTGCCGTTCATTAGCCCAACGTGCACGGAGAGAGAGAGAGAAAGAAGCGAAAGAAAAGGAAAAACAAACAAAAGAACCCCAAATATCGCACTCAGAAAATCGAACTAATCTTTCTGTTCGATTCCTTGAAGCAGAATTTTTGTCTGAGGCAGGCTCATCTTCAGTTCAAAAATACCGGTAAGATGCGAATGTTGTTTGAAATGTTCGTCCTCTTGATATATTTTTTAACAAGTGCTCATTTTAGTAGGGAAATATGTTCAATCCCGAGCAGTTCTATTGTCACGGAATCGAGAAAACGAATCAGAAATGAATTCGGTCATGATAGTCCAATTAGGCGTTCACCTTACAGAGGCACCAATATCGAAGAAAGTTCTTGCCGGTCATTAGCTCAACGTGCACGTAGAGAGAGAGAAAAAGAAGTAAGAGAACGTGGACCTGCACCCGCTGTCCCCGTGGCCGCTGTGGTCTCTACAGCAGTACCCGTTGATTTTGCTTCTACGGTTAGTCATTTACTTTAAATATTTTTTTGCTTCAAAAATCAATAAAAAAGTATACTAGGTATGTTAAATTATAATCATGATATCATTTATCTTTGTTAGGTTGATTAAACAATTAACATTAAATTTTTTATCTATATATGCAAAATATAACTAAAATTGAATGCATATTGGAACCAAGTGCGATGCAAAGTAGCTAAAAAATACTTAACCCCCAAGTAGTGTATTTTGTTCCAAATCATTCCTTAAAAGTTGAGCGAAAATTAGCTTATGCAAAATGAGCCAAAATGAGCTTATTGCATTTGGCATATGCAATATGAAATGAAAGCCAAAATTAGTTTATGCAAAATGAGCCAAAATGAGCTTATTGCATTTGGCATATGCAATATGAAATGAAAGCCAAAATTAGCTTATACAAAATTAGCCAAAATTAGTTTATTGCATTTGGCTTATGCAATATGAAATGAAATCCAAAATGAGCTTATGCAAAAAAAAATTCGCTTCTATGCAAAAAAAAATATTTTTTTATTAATAAAAAATTAGGTTCTTAAAGTTAATGCTTCGTCTCCAAAGAGGTTTTGAAAAAATCATGCTCAAAATTTATCTTAGTTAAGGCTTCGTCTCCATAGATTAGCCGGTATAAAATAATGACATATAAGAATATCAATGGTATAAAAATTTTGAGTATTTCAATAGGAAATGATGCATTTGAGTTGATAGAGCATATAATAAAAAGTTATACATTTTGATTTCTTGCACTCTCTCAATTGTTTTTAACTAATTATTCGTCGGAGTAGGAAAATGGGTTCACACCAGATCGGTCCAGAACAATATCTGCCCGTCAGACCCCAATCAGGCGATCACCGCGCTTACAAATCAACATTGAAGAGAGTGTTGGTTTAACACCATCTTGTCATTCATTAGCACAACGTGCACGAAGAGAAAGAGAGAAAGAAGCGAAAGAAAAGGAAAAACAAACAAAAGAACCACAATTATCGCACTCTGAAAATCGAACTAATCTTTCTGTTCGATTCCTTGAAGCAGAGTTTTTGTCTGAGGCAGGCTCATCTTCAGTTCAAAAAAACCGGTAAGATGCGAACATTGTTTTAAATGTTCATCCTTTTGATATGTTTTTTAACATGTACTCATTTTAGTAGGGAAATATGTTTAATCCCGAGCAGTTCTGTTGTCACGGAATCTAGAAAATGATTCAGAAATGAATTCGGTCATGATAGTCCAATTAGGCGATCACCTTACAGAGGCACCAATGTCGAAGAAAGTTCTTGCCGATCATTAGCACAACGTGCACGTAGAGAGAGAGAAAAAGAAGTAAGAGAAGAACAACTACAGATGATACCATCTTGCCGTTCAATAGCACAATGTGTACGAAGAGAGAAAGAAAAAGAAGGAATTCAAATGCAGCAACAAATGATACCATCTCGACGTTCACAATCACAACGTGCACGAAGAGAGAGAGAAAAAGAAACATTATCATATACATGTGCAACAACCTCCCAAACTCGAACAAATCTTTCTGTTCGAAATCTTGAAACGGAATTACTGTCAGTGGCAGACACATCTTCATCGAGATTAAATAACCAGTAAGTTATTTACGTTATTTAAAATAAATTTTTTTTACAAATTTAACTTATATGAAAACTGTTTTATGTTATTTGCAGCGAGTCTCCAATTCCAGTGACTGCTGAGCATAGTAACGTGGAAAGTGATATGCAAACTACCACATCTACTTTTATTTCTGCTCAGTTTAATGAAGAAACTGTTTACGTTGAAGATGAATTGGAAATTCCAAATTTAAGGCTACAAAGAGATCCGGCTCCTAACGTTCAAGAGGGTCGTCATTTTCTCGGCAGGATGGACATAGAATGTCCTTATTGTTCAGCTTTACACTGGATTGATGAAAGATTAATTAGATCGTCATTGACGAATCCTCTATTCGGTACATGCTGCCATGAAGGAAAAATTTGTCTACCTTTACTTTCAAGGCCTCCACCGCAGCTTGAAGCATTGTACGAAGGTGATGATGATCTCTCAAAATCATTTCGATGTTATATTCGAGAATACAATGCAACGAATGCTTTCACAAGTCTCGGTGTCCAGATTGATTCAAGGATAATTTCGGGAAGGGGTCCTAGATCATTCACGATCTATGGAGAGCTTCGACATCGAACGGGAGCCCTGTTGCCAGAACCCGGTCAGGAGGCATCGTACTCCCAGCTGTATATCTATGATCCTAATACGGCGTTGGATATTCAAAATCGTAGGAACCCTCACCTTAGACGTGATGTCTTGAGAATCATTCAAGATAATCTTCTGCGCTATAATCCCTTCACGGACAAATTTCGTCAAGCATATGATATCTTAAATCGTCTAGAGAATGATGGTCAAACTTTACCTGCATACCTCCACTATAGTTCATCAACCGATGGGCGGCGTTACAACTTGCCGACTTCAGATGAGATAGCAGTCATATTGCCAGGAGACGGAACCGAGATCACATCAATGCGGGATATTGTTATTTATTTACGAGGGAGAAATGAGCTAATGCGAATTAGTGAATGTCACCCAGCTTACTTGCCTCTACATTATGTGCTATTGTTCCCTTATGGTGATCTTGGATGGGAACCCGAACTAAAACAGTGGGATGTTATTCGTGGGATACCGTCAAATGAAAGATTGACTCAACTCCAATATTATTGTTATCGTCTGTTTGAATGGCGTACCGAATACTCAACCATCTTAAGAGCATGTAAATTATTCCAAGAGTTTATTGTAGATGCTTGGGCTGCTACGGAGCAAAATCGAATGACATGGTATAAGCTTAACCAGTCAAAACTTCGCGCTGAACTTTTCCAAGGTCTAACTGATGTTGCTGCAGAAGGTCTCCACCCCGATCAAGTTGGTCAACGAATAATCCTACCGTCGACACACATCGGAAGCCCACGTTATATGTTTGAGATATTTCAAGATTCAATGGCCATCACACGCTATAATCACCATCCTGATATTTTCCTTACTATGACTGCCAATCCGAACTGGCCCGAAATTACATTTGCCTTGCTGCATCATGAAAAGGCAATTAATCGTCCTGATTTAATTGCCCGTGTATTCGAGTTAAAGAGAAAAGCTCTGATGAAGGAGATACAGGAAGGTATGGTTTTCGGTAAAAAAGTTGCGCATGTTTACACAATAGAATTTCAGAAAAGGGGGCTTCCACATATGCATGCACTAATATTTCTTCAAGGTCCAGAAAAAATCCGAATATGTGCTCAAGTAGACAAAGTAGTGTGCGCAGAATTTCCGAATCCTGAAGATGATCCAACTTTATTTGAAACTATCAAAAAGTGCATGATACATGGACCGTGTGGTTCTCGGAATCCAAATGCGTCCTGTATGGTTAATGGATATTGCACTAAAAGATATCCACGAACTTTCTCGGAAGAAACAACAATGGATCAGGATGGGTATCCCGTCTACCGTCGCCGTAATAATGGGAGTTTTTCAAACTCAAACGGTTACGAAATTGACAACAGGGATGTGGTACCATATAACCCATACCTATCTAGAATGTTTGACTGTCATATTAATGTAGAGGTATGTGCAGGGCTTAGATGTGTTAAAATACATCCACAAGTACATCTACAAAGGTCATGACCGTACTACAATGGTGCTAGGAGGAGTCAATGAGATTCAACAATATCTCGATGCGAGATATATTGGACCATCGGAAGCTGCCTGGCGATTATTTGGCCATTCTTTACATGAAGAAGTTCCAAAAGTTGAACGACTAGCAGTACATCTGCTTGGAATGCATCGTGTCATCTATGACCCTTCTGAATCGATGGATTCGATTGTTTCTAGAGCTCAATCCCAACACTCAACTCTGACTGCTTTTTTTGAATGTTGTGCATCAAATGAATCTGCTCGCGCATTCAGCTATCAAGAATTTCCTCAATATTTCGTATGGAATAAAAGACATAAGATTTGGACACCAAGAAAAAGGGGATATGCAATTGGAAGGATGTACTTTGTGAGCCCTAGCTCAGGTGAGAGATTTTATTTGCGTTTGCTTTTATCTATTGTTAAAGGCCCACAGTCTTTCGAATATCTACGCACAGTAAACAATGTCCTGCATAGTACTTTTAAAGCTGCATGTGTTGCGAGAGGTCTTCTAGAAGATGATGAAGAATGGATTCAGTGCCTTGAAGAGGCTTCAATTATGAATACTGGGTATCAATTAAGGAGACTCTTTGCTGTTATACTCTCTCAGTGCTCTCCTGTAGAACCACATGTTCTTTGGAATAAATTTTCAGTACATATCTGTGATGATCTTGCTCATAAAATACGTCAAAAATTTATGATGGAAAATCCAAGTGAAAGTCAGGTTGAAGATTATGGTCTCTATCTTCTTGATCGACTACTTCAAGAGTCTGGCAAAAGTTTAACTGACTTCCCGTCAATGCCACAACCAACTGGAAACTGGAGCACAATAGTTGGTAATAAGCTATTATTCGATCATTATCAATTACAAAACGACGCACAATAGATTGATTCACAAGTAAATGTTGATCGACTAAATGTCTCGCAGCGTTCTGCTTTCAATCTTATCTTTTCATCGGTTTTGGAAAAAAAAGGTACTACTTTCTTCTTAAGTGGAGGGGCGGGAACCGGAAAGACCTTTTTATACAATACAGTAGCAACGAAATGTCGAAGCCTCGGCCATGTTGTTATTACAGTTGCGTCGTCTGGTATCGCGTCGTTATTACTGATTGGAGGACGAACTGCACATTCAACTTTTTGTATACCACTTGATGTTTTGGATAATTCATTCTGTGGATTTAGCAAACAGTCATTACAGTCAGAGCTTTTGAGAGAAACAAAATTAATAATATGGGATGAGGTTCCTATGCAACATAGGTATTGCGTCGAAGCAGTCGATCGTACATTACAGGATATATGTGACAATACCAGACCATTTGGAGGTATCACTACTGTTCTAGGTGGAGATTTTCGACAAATATTGCCAGTTATACCGAAAGGTGTACGCGAGGAAATTGTTGCTGCAACATTGAGACGATCTTCACTCTGGAAGCATGTACATGTCTTAACTTTGAACTCCAATATGCGTCTGGATGAAGGGAATCCAAGTAATGTTGCTTTCGCATCATTTCTGCAACAAGTAAGATTACTTCATTTAATAATGATTTACCGTTTTTATAAAGTTAAAATATTTATGAAATAAATGATTGATATTATCTTTTATTACTCTAGATCGGAACAAATCCAGAAGAAATATTACAAATTCCATCAGAAATGCACAAGTCTCGAACCCTCTCTGAGTTGCTAACTAGGGTTTACCCGCAGTTGCATGCGTTGGGTACGGTTACCCCAAGTTATTTAACAGAACGAATAATTTTGTCCGCACGAAATGACGATGTCAACGCAATTAATAATGCTGCGTTAGATCAGTTTCCAGCGGAGCCTATAACTTATTTTGCTGCAGACAAGATATCAGAAGATGAAAATGATCAAACGATTACAAATCGATATCCCAATGAATTTTTAAATTCATTGAATCCATCAGGGTTACCGCCGTTCAAGTTAGAACTCAAAGTTGGATGTCCAATAATTTTACTACGGAATATTGCACCGAAGGACGGTCTCTGTAACGGCACGCGACTAATGGTTATAAGATGCGCATCACGTATAATTGAAGCTCAAATTCTATCAGGAGATAAATCTGGGAGTTTGGTCTTCATTCCAAGAATATCCTTAACTCCGTCATCGACTGAATTGCCAATACACATGACTAGACGTCAGTTCCCAGTACGGTTAGCATATGCGATGACAATCAACAAATCTCAAGGACAATCAGTAAAAATTGTTGGTGTTGATCTGCATACACCTGTGTATAGTCATGGACAACTATATGTAGCCCTTTTAAGGTGTACAAATTTTGATCGTATAAGTATACTACTTCCCGATGATAGCCCCAGTTCTACAACGAATATTGTTTATCCTGAGGTCCTCTTATAGTTATAAGATATCCAAGTAAGTATCTTGCACCACCGTCAAATATATTATTTACTCTAAAATGTTTAAACAAAAATACTATGCTCAGTTGATCTATTGATTATAACATTTGAAATTAATTAATACTTCTCTATCGTTGGATCACAGAGTCATGTGTGCAACGAGACCTATATAACCTGTGTGGTATGCGCGACCGATCAGTTACTTTCGTAAGCACTCTAACTATAATTTATTGTTTATTATTTTTTTGTTAAATCTTTAAATAATAACACCTGAATATTTTTTATTTTTAAATAGCTTCTGTACCAAGGATGTGGATGTACTACACTACACACGGATGTGGATGTGCGACGAGTGTATCACTGCAGCACTGGAGTGATTTGTAGTTTCAAAATATCTATAGATAAAAATGTATTGGAAAGATTGGAAAAAATCAGAACGGTTTTTATTATCTAGCATATGTTGTACTGTATTGTAGTGATTAAACATCGTGATAATATTGGAGTGCGATTATTATGTTATAGTATATTAAAATTTACATCTTTATTGTTCTTTCTCATACACAGCCGCGTATGGGCAGACTGAGTGTGGTGGGCACCAGCGGTGACGTAGCTTGGCGGCTCAGGTTAAGCACCCATAATATGAATCTCTTAATTAGAAGAGCATGGATTGAGATGGAATTGAATCGTATGTGTTTTCGAAAGAAAATTTTAAAATTGCATTTATAATTTTACAAATGCATAGATTTGATGATATTGATCATACATTTCAGAAAGAGAGGTTCATAGTGTCTTAGAGCGTCATATTGAAGAGCAAAACATGGTACGAGATGCGGCAGTCTGGAGAGAGCGCCAGGCTGTTCAACGTTATCGGTTACGGTTACAGATGAGGCAGCGACGACAAGAGGAGTGGCGACGGCGGCAGGAGGAGTGGCGACGACGCCAGGAGGAGTGGCGCCGGCGATAGGAGGAGTGGCGACGACGACAGGAGGAGTGGCGACGACGACAGGAGGAGTGGCACCGGCGACAGGAGGAGTGGCGACGCCGACAGGAGTGGCGGCGATGACAGGCTGCAGGTGTTGAGGCTGCAGAGAGCACGTCTGAGACGATGAGAGTCTAATTTTAGTATGCATCCATGATATTGTAGTTTTTGCCAGAGATTTCTTTTATATTTAAAGTCAGCTCTATTTGTGTAAGCAACTCTTGCTTTAGATGTCAAGCACTTCTCCAAATGTCAACACTGAGTCTACCTCTGCTATTTTCACACCTGAGGTTTCATGACTATTATCTCCTTCAAGATCAGGTGAAAACATAAAATCTGAATTGCGTATAATATCTGAAGTGTGTGTGTGTGTGTGTGTAAAGATGTGTTGAAAACATGTGCCAAAAGACCTAAGAGAGACATACTTCTAAAGTTACTTCTTGAAAATCTGAATTTGCGTATAATTTTTGAAGTCAAGTGGTCCTTCTTGAAAATCTGCTTGCTTTTATCCTTGCAGGTCTTCTGCTTTATAGGAAACAGTACATGAGACTGAAGGGAATGAATTAGATTTCAAGGCAGGTTGAACTGTTAATGACCTGTGCCAACAGCTCTCGATTATTGACACCCACTGCGGATCCAGGTCACCCGGGAGTTCCAGCCTCTGATTCATAAATCCTACAGCTCCAATGACCTTAAGGAAATAAAACCATGTCAAAAGTTGCTTAAACAAAAAATTTACAACTCTGAAAGGACATGATATTTCTACTGATCTGATGTAAGTGTGCTACATACTGAGAAAAACGTTAACTCACCCCTCGGCGTTTGACAAATCTGTTTACTTTTAAGTAGAACGTGAACAAATTTTTTCTGTATATTTGTTTAGAGCTCTATTCAAATATATATATATATATATATATATATATATATATATATATATATATTTTCAAATAAGCTGTTATACATCTGTTCATGAGAAGTGGAATAAGGTGAGAGAGAGAGAGAGAGAGAGAGAGAGAGAGGTATGCAATCAGATTTAGAGATACAATCAATTATGTTTTAGAGAGTGATGAGTGCAATCAGATTTTAAATAAGTGCAATCACGTTCTATAGAGATACAAGTGATTTTTGAGATATAGAAGTGCAATAAAGTTTTATAGAGAGAGGGAAGTGCAATCAGGTTTACGAAGAGAAGTGCAATCGGGTTTTAGAGAGAGAGAGGAAGAGCAATCAGGTTTATGAGAGAAATAAGTGCAATCCGGTTTTGAGATAGAAGTGCAATCCGGTTTACGAGAGAGAAGTGCAATCCGGTTTTAGAGTGAGGTGCAATCAGATTGTAATCAGTCAATTTGGCTAACAAGGACAAACTGGTTCTTAAGACATTTTACCAATGTTTCAGCAAGTAGCCTCAACCCCCCCCCCCCCCCCCCAACCCCCCACCCTGGTGTTAATTCTTGATTTTTCTCCGTTATATTGCTGGTTCCCTGATAATTTCTGCTGTGATTAATTATTCCCTACTGCAGTATGCAATATAAATTCATATTTAATTGCAGTGTTTGAAAAGTAGTCCCATGCTCATATATATCTATTGTTTGTGAGTTTTGCTCAATCAAGAGCCATTATAGTATCAAGTAATTTATTAGTAGGTGTTGAATTGTATCTCTAGACATTCTTTCTTTTGAAAAAAGTTATAGAATTTCAATCCTTTAATTTTATTTCAAAAAGGTTGTTTATATGCCACAAATTTTTATTCAAAACACAGACGATGAGGTGGGTAGTAAAGTCAACAACTTGCTTACCACCCAAACGTGGTGTGCCAAGTCATCCATTTGATGGGCACAACATGGGAGGCGGCTTTTTCTATTTTTTTTTATGTTGAATAAATATTGACCTTGGGCACAACATGGTGATTACTGTTACCATCCTTAAAATATTGACCCCTCCCTTAAAAATTTTTCATACCCCCAAAATCTTTTGCCACCACCAAAATGTTGCCGCCACCCTCTAAAAATTATCACCGCCCTCTTTATCGTGATTCTAAGCAACTAAGGTAACTTTCCCTTTAGTATGGACAAATACCTGTTGCAGCCATCCTCTTTATCGTGATTCTGAGCTTATAGAAGAGAACTTCCTCGGTATTCCTCCCTCTTTCATATATTTTTTTTATTTTCTTTATCTTTTTCTCGCCCTAAACGGATGCCGTTGATTCTTTAATCAGGGGTTAGAAATGCTGCACAGCGGAAATTGCTGGATGAACTGGGCATACCTGCTGAAGATGCACCTGTGGATCAGTTCATGCCTCTTGGGCGCATACTATACAAGGCCCCATCCGATGGGAAATGGGGGGAGCACGAGCGTACACCACATGCCTCCATTGCTCCATTTGACTGCTTTCCGGCCACAATTTCCTAATTACTGTTTCTACTTTTTTTTTTTCATTTCCAGTTGATTATCTGCTCTTCATCGTCCGTGATGTGAACTCGAGCCCGAACCCTGATGAAGTTGCGGATGTGAAGTACGTGAATCGGGATCAACTGAAAGAGCTGCTGAGGAAGGCCGATGCTGGGGAGGACGGCGTGAAGCTGTCGCCCTGGTTCAGGCTGGTCGTGGACAATTTCCTGCTCAAATGGTGGGACCATGTTGAGAAAGGCACCCTGCAGGAGGCTAAATGTGGTTTCAAATCACTTTTTTTTTTGAACGGGATGACTGATCACATATCACCGATCATAATATCACAAATCACTAAATTTTTTTATTAGTAAAGATTTTTTTTTTTTCAACCTTCACATATTAAATTAGCATACTTTTTGGTGATTTAAATGCTTATCTTGAATCAATTGTGAAGATCGGTGTTGTGCAATTCGTTGCAGTGGTTCCGGGATGCCCAACTTTGAGAGTTGGCCAATGCAAGGTATTGAATCTTTTACTGATGCTAATAACATGGTTTGTTTTGTTTGAAGTTGGGAGGCTAAAGGTATTCATTATGTGTTAGAACCCTTTGAGTTATGCCAGAGTTGGGGGGTAGGAGCAGATCCAATCAGGGTTTTCTAATGCATGTGGTTTTGGCGAGAGTAGGAGCAGATCCGATCAGTTTTTGGGTTTTCCTTTTTTTCTTTCATCTTTCCTCTGTTTTTCATTCCTTCATTTTTTCAAACAACTTGATTCATTTTTTAAGGAAAAAAATAAGAGAGAGACAACTGTAGTCGTCACCTCCATTGCATTGTCCATACCATACGAGTCGAGAGTAGGAACAAAAACGACAACTGTAGCATTCAAGCCCTTCTCTCTTTGTTTCGAATAATAGAATTCAGAGAGAATATGTGGGGTTGTATATGTGATCCCGCCCACCATGTAATAGTGTGGTGGCCGATTTGCATGCATGGATTAGTGTGAGCCAATTGGATTAGTGTGGTGGCCGATTTGCATGCATGGATTAGTGGGGGGGGGTAATGTTTTTTTTTTTTCTTGCTGATTTGGCAAAAAATCAGCAAATTTGATGATTTTGCACAACCTGATTTTTTATTTTGCAAGAGTTCAAGATGATTTTTTAGGAATTCAAGAAAGTATTCAAAGCTCTATTTTGCACAACCTGATTTTTATCAACCTGAATTTTTTGAGTGCACATTCTAGAAGAGTATAAGGATATTTTAGGAATCCTATGACAATAAATTATTTAGGATGCCATATTTGACTTTTCAAGAAAAAGAAAACGAGGGGGCTTTTGCATATTAGGATATATGAGTGCACCATTCTTGAAAACGAGGGGGCTTTTTTGAAATAATTTTCGTCCTTGAAATAATTATTGCCGCCCTCAAAATATTGCCGCCACCCTCTAAAAATTATCACCGCCCTCGAAATATTTTCGTCGTCCTCGAAATATTTTCGTCGTCCTCGAAATCTTTTTCGTGTATGACCCCCCCTCCCCCTATCAAAATAATATCGTTGCCCATGAACTATCATTGTCTCCCTCAAAATATTGCCATCACCCTCTAAATATTATCACCGTCATCAAAATGTTTCCGTCGCCCTTGAAATCTTTTTCGTGTCCTTGGGCACGGGGATTTACAGGTTTCACGCCCTCAAAATCTTTTGCCGCCCCCAAAATGTTGCCGTCACCCTCTAAAAATTATCCCTGCCCTCGAAATATTTTTGTCGTCCTAGAAATCTTTTCTGTGACCTTGGGCACGGGGTTTTTACTAGTATATATATATATATATATATATATATATATATATAACTTTCCATCCCTAATACTCAATACACATATTTTAAAACCGTGAGCCTTCAACAAAGCGGACACTATCTTGCATGTGGGTCGGGATGTTGCATAATAGTATTAGACTTGGACCTCGACACATGTTAGGTACTGATCTCACATAAGGACGTGTGGCCTTTAAAGAGGTGGATTGTGACTGTCAAGATCCAAGAGCCAAGTGCCAAGACCCTGAGGCGGGGAAAACAAGATGGATAAGATAAGGTGAGGTGTGGTGCGGTATCGAAGTCCATGAATTTGTCCCACATCGTCATGGTAGAAAAATATCATAATATCCTTTGCTCTAAGGACTAAAATGTGATGTACTAGTAATAAGGTCAGTTTTTAAAAAAATTTAGAAGCCAAGCTCAAAAACTTACCATAAGATCAACTATAAACAAACTTAAGTGGGCCTGTTGACAGGTTAGTTATGCCATATGCAAGTTATGCTTTATCGTGGCCCGGCCCAATAACATCAGCAAATGATTCCACAATAGCAATTTTTTAAAAACGAATTAAAAAATAGTTTATTTGGAAGGAGCGGACCCAAAACTTTTAATTTTGCATCAACGGACTTATACGGTAGTGTCGTATAAGAAAAAAGAATGTTTTATTTCTGCGAAACTACCCATTAGACTTTATACGATAGTCCGATTGCCGTATAAAGTCAAGACTAGCTGTTGGGGTCTTTATACGATAATCAGGCTGCCGTATAACTAGTCGTTGGTCTTTATAAGACAATCAAATTGCTGTATAAGGTCAATACGTCAATGAACTGTCGTATAAGTAGGGCTGGCAATTTCGGACCCGACACGGCCCGACACGAAGTTAGCGGGTCTGGGTCAGGGCTAAACAAGTTCGGGTCGTAAACGGGTCGACACGATAGACCCGTTTAATAAACGGGTCGGGTCTGGGTTTAGGGTCTGGACACGGTAGACACGAGAAGACCCATTTAGTATTCAACGAGTCGTGTTGGGTCGGGTCGGGTCTACCCGCAATCTGATACTATAATATATAATACCAACGGGTCTTTCGGGTCAGGTCGGGTCGAGTCGGATTGGGTCGGATCGGGTCAACTGTATAGACCCGGGTGGTAAACGTGTCTTATCGGGTCTACCCATTTATTCGCAGGTCAGATACGGGTTTAGGATCTAGACATGATTAGTTAAACATGTCGGGTCCGGGTCTAGGGGTTTTGGACACGACACGAACCTGACACAACACGACCCATTGCCACCCCTACGTATAAGGTGTGCACTAGAGGGGACCTCTCTCTCTCTCTCTCTCTCTCTCTCTCTCTATATATATATATATATATATATATATATATATATATATATATATATATATATATATATATATATATATATATATATATATAAATGCTATAATGCGGTATGCGGTAAATGCGACATCTTACCGCAGCCGTCCAATGTGATGCATCAGACGACTGCGATAAGGTGCCGCACTTACCGCATGCCGCATTATAGCATGCCTATATATATATATATATATATATATATATATATATATATATATATATATATATATATATATATATATATATATATATATATATATATATATATATATATAGAGAGAGAGAGAGAGAGAGAATACGGGGTATGATCTGACAGCCTATTTTTCCATTTAAGCTGTCAGCTCTTACCCATCCGATTCAAATGATTCCAACCGTCCGTTTTATTTTAGTATTAAAATCATTTTAAAAAAATAAAAACTTAGCTGTATTACCCCCGTCCCCCATGCTCTCTCTCTCTCTCTCTCTCTCTCTCTCTCTCTCTCTCTCTCTCTCTCTCTCTCTCTCTCTCTCTCTCTCTCGCTGAAACCCGACCGGATCACCCCCTTCCGGCAGCCCCCCTCCAACAATGAATCGCACTCACCCGATCGGATCGCCTCGTCCGGTAGCCCCGTCCGACTGGATCGCCCCCTCCGGCAGTCCCCCCGACCGGATCGCCCCCTCCAGCAGCCCCCCCTGACCGGCAGCCCCTCTCTGACGATGAATCGCACTCACCCCGACTGGATTGCCTCATCCGGCAACCCCCCTCCGACCGGTGATCGCACTCGGCCCCTCCGGCAGGCACCCTTGCACCGGAGGGGGGTTCGATCGGCGCCGGAGTGTACTGCGATTGGCGCCGGAGGTTCGTTCCATCGAACCCTTGCCAGAGGGTGCTGCGATCGACGCTTGACGGTGATGTGTTCGGCACCGAAGGGGTCGAGTGTGCTGCGATCGGTGATGTGTTCGGTGCCGGAGGGGTCGAGTGTGCTGCGATCGGTGCTTGACGGTGATGTGTTCAGCGCCGGAAGGGGGAGGGAGCTGAGCTGCCAGAGGGTGCTGCGATCGGCACTGGAGGGGTCGAGTGCGATTCGCCGGCAGTTGGGGTGGCTTAAAGGCTGGAAGGGGATCGGAGGGGAAGCAGACTGCAGCAGTACAGTGTTGCGGTTGTCGGGCGCAGGACTCAAACGAAAGAGAGAGAGAGAGAGATGCTGGATAAAAAATGTTAAACAACTGTGATTCTCCAACATGCCTCTGCATCGAACGGCTGCAAGTGCAGCATTTTCATCAAACGGCAAAGCAAACACCCATGTGTCCCAGCAGCCTAAATATCAAAATATGCTGACGGCTCACCTCCCGTTTTCTCTCTCTCTCTCTCTCTCTCTCTCTCTCTCTCTCTCTCTCTCTATATATATATATATATATATATATATATATATATATATATATATATATATATATATATATATATATATATATATATATATATGGGTCAAGATCGCGGGACACTGTTTTTGCACTCAAATTTTTCACCGATTTTCAAATCATTAGACATAGGTTTCAGAAGTTATTGACTTTTATGTGAGCATAATCACCTTGTCTTAGATAGGATATCAACAAAAAATCAGTAAATTCTAAAACCTGTAAGTGCATCAAATATAAAAGGCTTTATCGATCGTTCATTTTAATCGTTAATTTGAATAGCACATTTGATAAGCCTAGAGGCTTTCAAATGTGTCTAGGCTTATTAAATGTGCTAATTTTATGTGGATGTGCTATCTAAGATAAGGTGATTATGCTTACAAAACATTGACATCTTCTGAAAACTCTATCTAATGATTTAAAAATCGGTGTAAAAATTTGAGTGCAAAAACAGTGTCCTCCGAGCCAACCCTATATATATACTAGTTAGCGGGCACGTGCGTAGCACGTGCTCGTTAATGGAGAAACATCATGTGTTTTATAAATATGAAATATAACTGTAAACATTTTATGGTATAGAATCACCTTAATAAAGAGTCGCATGGTTACGATATCACCCTAATAAAGAGGTGGCCCTGAGGCAAAACCACCCAAGCCATTGCTTTAGGCCTCACCCAAGGGCAGAACACAAAAAAAACCCTTATATGGGTCCTAGGTTGCCCAACTCAAAGACCATGATGACATCGGTATCATATATAAAATACAAAGTGAACACCCTAACTCAACAACCCAGTCGTCGTCCCCTCACTGAGTCTACTCTCAACTTTCCGCTTTTGGCTCTTCACTCTTGATGGTTGGGGAATCTAGTCTCCAGATTTCAGTCGCTCTCGGCCCTCTCTTGAGTCCCCTCTTCAGCTCTTCCCTCCGGACCTTTAATTGGTGTTGGCAACCTCTCGCCTCCAATAACTCTCTCTCTCTCTCTCTCAATTTTTTTTTTGAAAAGTATCTCTCTTATTTTCTTTCGCTCTTCTTTTCTCCCCCCCCCCCCTCTTTCTCTCATTAGAATTCTTTTTGATGAGAATTATAATGCTTCAGACCTTCCCTTTTGAGTTTTCATCGAAATGGGTATTCATTATTTTTTCGGATCACGAGATATTGCGCATCAAAATTGAATCTTTTCTCAGTTTCTGGTTAAACTCTTTTACCTAGTTTATTAATATTTGAATGCTTATAATTCAATAATCTTAAAGATTATAACTTTGGTTTTAATTAGTTTTTTATAAATTGGATGTAAGTACGTCTCACTTCACTAAAAAGAAATCCGGATACTTGTATTTTTTTTGTATATGTTATAAAGAGGGCACAATTTTGAAAGTTCGATTTGGACACTCAAACTCCTAAGGTCGGCCATGCCACAATTTATCAGTTTTTTATATTTTTTTATATGAATCATTATTTGTTGAGGGTGTATATGCAAAAATTCTTTGTTATAGCCGAAGGGACACCAGGGTTATTTATAATATCTTTATTTGTTAGGGACATATATGCAAAACCACACTCGAAACCATAGAAAAATTAATATCAATAATAGTTGGGGATGTATATGCAAAACATCAATATTTGTTAGGGGTGTATATACAGCGGATAATATCAATATTTATTTATGGGTGTTTGTGCAAAGGGGTGCTTAAATCCAAAGGAAACGAAGTCCGAAGCATAGGAAAAATATCAACATTAATTAGGGGCGTATATGCAAAATATCAATATTTGTTAGGGGTGTATATGCAAGGGGTAAACATGTGTATAGGTGTATTTGTAAATGGGTCCTAGACCCAAATCAAATCCAAAATATAATATCAATATTTGTTGGGGGTGTATGTATAAATGGTAATATCAACAATTGTTATAGGTGTATGGGCAAAGAGGTGCTTAAGCCCATAATATCAATATGTGCTAAGGATGTATATGCAAAACTTCATTTTATATAAAGGGTATATTTCTTAGATTCTTACTATAGTGGAAGGTACACTATAATTATTTTTAATATCACTATTTATTAGGGGTGTATATGCAAAATTTCTTTATAGTCACCAAAGTGACACCGAATTATTTATAATATCCATATTGTTTAGGAGCATAAATGCAAAACCACTTTTTATATATGGTGCTTAAACCCGTAGAAATCACACTCGAAACCATAGAAAAAATAATATCAACATTACTTGGGGGTGTATATGCAAAATAATGATATTTATTAGAGGTGTATCCATAGCGGGTAATATCAACATTTGTTTATGGGTGTATGTACAACGGGGCGATTAAACCCATAGGAAACGACATTTGAAATCATAAAAATATCAATATTAGTTAGGGGTGTATGTGCAAAATATTAATATTTGTTAAAGGATGTATGTGTAAGGGTAACATGTGTTAGGGGTGTATGTGCAAAGGGGTCCTACACCCAAACCAAATCCAAAAAATCATATCAATATTTGTCAGGGGTGTATGTACAAAAGGTATTATCCACATTTGCTATTGGTGTATGTGCAAAGGGGTGCAACATAATATAAGCATTAGTTAGGGGTATATATGCAAAATAGCAACATTTGTTAGTGATGTATGTGTAAGGGGTAAAATCAATATTTGTCTGGGATGTATATGCAAATGGGTCCTACACTCAAACCAAACATTTGTTAAAGGATGTATGTGCAAGGGTAATATGTGTTAGGGGTGTATGTGCAAAGGGGTCCTACACCCAAACCAAATCTAAAAAATCATATCAATATTTGTCAGGGATGTAAATACAAAAGGTATTCTCCACATTTGCTATGGTGTATGTGCAAAGGGGTGAAAATTAATATTAGCACTAGTTAGGGATATATATGCAAAATAGCAACATTTGATAGTGATGTATGTGTAAGGGGTAATATCAATATTTGTCTGGGATGTATATGCAAATGGGTCCTACACCTAAACCAAATTCGTAAAATAATATCAAGATTTGTTAGGGGTGTATGTAGAAAGAGTAATATCCATATTTTTGGTCAAAATAACGATATTTATTAGAGGTGTATCCATGGCGGGTAATATCAACATTTGTTTATGGGTGTATGTGCAATGGGGCGATTAAACCCATAGGAAACCACATTCGAAATCATAAAAATATCAATATTAGTTAGGGTTGTATGTGCAAAATATTAATATTTGTTAAATGATGTATGTGCAAGGGTAACATGTGTTAGGGGTGTATGTGCAAAGGGGTCCTACACCCAAACCAAATCCAAAAAATCATATCAATATTTGTCAGGGGTGTATGTACAAAAGGTATTAGCCACATTTGCTATTGGTGTATGTGCAAAGGGGTGCAAAATAATATCAGCATTAGTTAGGGGTATATATGCAAAATAGCAATATTTGTTAGTGATGTATATGTAAGGGGTAATATCAATATTTGTCTGGGATTTATATGCAAATGGGTCCTACACTCAAACCAAATATTTGTTAAAAGATGTATGTGCAAGGATAACATGTGTTAGGGTGTTTGTGCAAAGAGGTCCTACACCCAAACCAAATCCAAAAAATCATATCAATATTTGTCAGGGGTGTATGTACAAAAGGTATTCTCCACATTTGCTATTGGTGTATGTGCAAAGGGGTGAAAAATAATATCAGCATTAGTTAGGGATATATATGCAAAATAGCAACATTTGTTAGTGATGTATGTGTAAGGAATAATATCAATATTTGTCTGGGATGTATATGCAAATGAATCCTACACTCAAACCAAATTCGTAAAATAATATCAAAATTTGCCAGGGGTGTATGTAGAAAGAGTAATATCCAGATTTTTTGTTAAGAGGAAAAATATCCAAATTTGCTAGGGGTGTATATGCAAAGGGGTGCTTAAACCCATGTTATATGACGGTCAAAGCCCTTCCTTTTAGGTATAGGTATAAAATATAGGAAGTAAATAAGATGGAAGCAAAGGGCAAAATGGGAAGGTGGGGAATCGGTTTCCCCATGTGATGGAGAATAAAAGCTGAACCAAGCCTCCTCTTGTATAGAAGGATATAGATATAATTTTTCATCCCTAACACTCATTACACATGTTTTTAAACCGTGAGCCTTCAACAAAGTGGACACTATCTTGCATATGGGTCGAGATGTTGCATAATAGTATTAGAGTTGGACCTCCACACATAGGGGTGGCAATGGGTCGTGTCAGGTCGGGTTCGTGTCGTGTCTAGTTTCGGGTCGTGTCCAAAAGCCCTAGACCCGGACCCAACCTGTTTAACTAGTCGTGACTAGATCCTAAACCCGTACCTGACCCGTTTATAAACGAGTAGACCCGATAAGACCCGTTTACCATACAGGTTTTTTCAGTTGACCCGGTCCGACTCAACCCGACATAACTCGATAGACCCGCTGATACTATATATTACAATATCGGATTGCGGGTAGACCCGACCCGACCTATTGAATATTAAATGGGTCTTCCCAGGTCTACCGTGTCTAGACCCTAAATAGGGACCAGACTCGTTTATTAAACAAGTCTATGGTGTCGACTCATTTACGACCCAAACCTGTTTAGCCCTAACCCAGACCTGCTAACTTCGTGTCGGGTCTGCCATGTCGGGTCCGAAATTGCCAGCCCTATCCACACATTGTGGGTACTTATCTCATATAAGGACGTGTGGCCTTTAAAAAGGTGGATTGTAACGATAAAGATCCAAGTGCCTAGTGCCAAGACCCTGAGGCAGGGAAAACAAGATGGATAAGATATAATGAGGTGTGGTGAGGTTTCGAAGTCCATGAATTTGTCCCACATCGTCATGGTAGAAAAATATCATAATATCCTTTGCTCTAAGGATTAAAATGTGATGTACTGATCATAAGGTCAGTTCAAAAAAAAAAAAAAAAAAAAGAGAAGCCAAGCTCAAAAGGTTACCATAAGATCAACAATAAACAAACTTAAGTGGGCATGTCGACAGGTTAGTTATGTCATATGCAAGTTATGCTTTATTGTGGCCCGGCCCAATAACACCAGTAAACGATTCCACAATAGCAATTTTTTAAAAACGGAATAAAAAATAGTTTATTTAGAAGGATCGGGTCTAAAACTTTTAATTTTGCATCAACGGACTTATATGGTACTGCCGTATAAGAAAAAAGAATGTTTACTTCTTGCGAAACTACTCGTTAGATTTTATACGTGTAAACACACGAATTTCGTCGGACCCGAACCCGACTTATGTGGGCCGACGCGGATGCAAACCCGACACGCGGACCCGACTTACGTGTGCCGACGCGGATGCAAACCTGACGCGCGGACCCGACTTGCACGCACCGATGCGGACCCGGACCTGATTCACACCCAGCACAAGGGAGGCGGACCCCACGCTTAAAAGGGGTCGGCCCCTACTAGGGTCCGAACCCCATGGGGCCGGCCCTACTAGGACTCGAACCCCATGGGGGCCGGCCCTACTAGGACCCGAACCCCATGGAGGGGCCGGCCAGCCCTGCAAGGAAGGAAAAGAAAAGGAAAGAAAAGAAAAGAAAAGAAAGAAAAGAAAAGGAAAGAAAATAAAGGAAAGAAAAGAAAAGAAAAGAAAAGAAAAGGAAAGAAAAGGAAGAAAAGGAAATAAGTACCGCCATTCGCGGGGGGAGGTTGCGTATGACGTCTGCACACACGCGGATCTGCACCGATCCCTCGATCCGACGCACAAGACGAAGCGCCCGATCGCCATCGATTTCGTGTGCGAAATCCAGCCATAATTGCCTCGCCAGAAAAGGAAAACAAATAAACATTATTCCCCTCATCAATGGATGAATAAATCCAGGGTAATTATGAGAGAGATACAAAAGGGATTTAAAATTAAAAAGTTCCCATATCTCTCTCCCCACCCCTTTGCCTATAAATAGAGGGGGTGGGGGAAGATTCAAGAGGTCGATGGTTGAAGACTGAAGACGAAGCGCGGGAGCTCTGCAGAAGAGGAGACGCTCCTTCATCGACCCAAGGCTTCACGAGGCACGGTCAAGCCTGCCCTGTCGGGATTGGCTTACCGAAAGCTCTCATCAACGTGAAGACCCTTGCACACGAAGATCAAGACTTCGACTCCGTGCATGAAGAAGACCCTTCGACTCCGAAGACGCCAGAAGCAAAGGCCGGAGAAGAAGCTCGGAGCGGCACTACCCCGTCGGCTCCAACAAATCCTCGATCCCGATCAAGCTCCAAAGCCCGGAGGAGAGAAACGAAGCGTCACCACCCCGTCGTCTTTGACAAACGCCTGCGCCATCCACGAAGAAGAAAGCCTGGAGCAGACCGTCTGAAGCGTCGTTACCCCCGCCGTCTTCATCAACAAAAGCCGACGCTACAACCGTCGCACGGAGACCGTCGCTACCCTCGTCGTCTTCATCAACAAAAGCCGACGCCACAACCGTCGCACGGAGAGCGGTGCTACCCCCACTATCTTTGAAAGCATTCTTCGACTCCGATCACGCCAAAGAAGCCCGGAGAAGAAGAGAAGTCCAGTCGACACGCAACCCGTCGAAGCACCGGAGAAGTAAGCCCACGTCGTTCGAAGAAGAAGATTGAGTTGACGCTGAAGCTAAAGCCGACGCAAGAAGCCAAAGCAAAGCCCCAATAAAGCCCGCGCCAAAGCAACGCAAGTGCCAAAGCCAAGCGACTACGCCGGTCACGAGCAAAAGCACCGCACGTTCTAGCCGATACGACGCGAAGTCCGGAAGAACGAAAGCATCGCAAGTCTCTCCCGGCTACGTCCAAGTGCAAGCGCCGAAGCAAAGCAAAAGCCAGAGCCACGCCGGAGCCAAGCCAAAGCCAAAAAGCCGAAGCCAAAGCCGACGCCAAAAGCACGATCGACGCCGAGAACCGACGATCAAGGACGTCGAGGTCAAGCAAGGAGCGAGGAAGACACGAATACCGAGGAACGAAGCCGGAAAACCCCCTAGCCGAGAAAGCGCGAAGCACGGAAGGGACAAAGCGACGGCGGACATTCCTTAGCCTCTTCAAAACCCTCACCCTGTAAAGACCCCTGTCCTGGGCAGCCCCTTCAGAGCTCTCGCACGAACACCACGTGGAGACGCGGATCAAAGGGATCCTCCAGAAGATCTTTCCCACAATCCCCTGATCAAAAACTTGTCGCAACCCGGACTCGCTACACCCGAGCCACCCGGGTCCCGGCCACACTTGTAATCTGGTTTTGCGCAATAAAGACGACCTGTGCTTTTTCCCGCGCTACAGATTTCTGGCACACCCGGTGGGACCTCTTCTCCTTTCATCCGTACGGTTGAAGAAGCTGCTTGAAGTTTGCAATGGCCGGGACAAACAACGATGCGTTTGCTCCAAGCCTCTCACCAATCGCCGAGTCTCCTCTACTCCGACACGGTGATCCAGTAAATCCGGAGGGTGATCCTCCACCGTTGGTACGCGTCTACACTCGGCGTACTCGGACTCTTGCGGACGTCTTCGTGCCAGAAGCTACTATCGAAGATGCTCGCCAAAACGCCGATGAGGCCCTGGTGCATGAAGAAACGAGCCTCGATCCTGGAGTCCATGTCCAGAAGTTTGGGGAGGACCAGCCCCAGCCCCAAGCCCGTTCGGGTTCTCCAGCAAACGTTGCACCTCCTCTGCAGGGGGCAAACATCAATCATCAGTCAGAACCAAGTCGGCGTAACTACGTCTCCGATGATGACGGCGAAGATGCGAACATGCAACACCGAGACGTTCTCCGTCACCATCCTCCATCCGCTCTTCAGCTCCAAGTCACGTAGATGAGCGAGCACATGGCGCAGATTACTCGGCTGATGGAGGAGAAGGATCGTCACATCAACACTCTGCTCCAAAAGCTAAGCGCAAAGGATGCTGCAGCAGTCGGCCAACCCATCGTTTCTCCAGTGGCCGCTCCAGTTCCGTCTTCAACTCTCGCTCCTGCAGAAGTTGTTTCGACGATTCAAGCAGTTACTCCAGCGCTCTCCTCGGCTCCCGTCTCTGTGGAAGTCGTCTCCCCAGCACCAGCCTCGATGGCCATACAACCTCCGGCAACGGCAACGATGAATGCTCAGCAAGTCCAAGCGTTGATAGCCGACATGATGCGTTCTCACGGCAGTGGCCTTCCTCCGATCACGGCAGTATACTCGAAGCCCTACACCGCGAGGATCCAGCAGCTATGCTTCCCAGTCGGATTCCAGCCACCAAAGTTCCAGCACTTTGACGGAAAGGAAAATCCAAAACAGCACGTCGCCCACTTCATCGAGACCTGCAATAATGCCGGCACATATGGCGACGAGATGGTGAAGCAATTCGTCCGCACCCTCAAAGGCAACGCGTTCGACTGGTACGTTGATCTTCCTCCAGGGACCATCGACAGCTGGGATCAGATGGAGAGGGAGTTCCTCAATCGCTTCTATAGCACCAGACGAACCGTCAGCATGACCGAGCTTACTGCAGTCAAGCAAAGGAAGGACGAGCCGGTGATCGACTACATCGACAGGTGGAGGAACCTTGCGCTGAATTCACGAGACCGCTTGTCTGAAGACTCGGCCATCGAAATGTGCACCCAAGGCATGCACTGGGGCCTGCTCTACATCCTCAAAGGTATCAAGCCTCGGTCTTTCGAAGAACTCGCGACTCGGGCTCACGACATGGAACTCAGCCTAGCAAACTGCGGGGACTCGAAGAACAAGGACTTCTTGAAGGTGGAGAAGAAGGACAAGCCACCGGCATCGAAACCGAAACAAGTCAATGTTGCGGACGTCGCTTCAACCTCCAAACCGCTCAAGATCGGTGGCAAGCCGGATCAGAAGAAGGGAGTCGCCATACCACCGCCTCCGCCGCCAAGACAAAGGATGACTCTCGAGGAGCTCGAAGCCAAGGAGTACCCCTTCCCAGACTCGGAAGTCTCCTCTATGTTCGACCAACTGCTGCAAGAGAAGATGATAGAGCTCCCTCCTTCGAAGAGGCCCGAGCAGATGCATCGCGTCGACGACCCTCTCTTCTGCAAATACCACCGGGTGGTAAATCATCCCATCGAAAGATGCTTCGTTTTCAAGGAAAGAATCATGGCGCTCGCTAAGCAAGGGAACGTAGAGATCGACTCCGGAGAAGTTGCTACGGCCAACATGACGTCCATCACCTTCGGCTCCTTCTCGCCGGTACTCGTTGATGCTTGACGAAGCATGCCCAAATTGCGCGTCAACCGTCAAGCGCCAATCGGTAAGTCAACTCCCCAGCCGAAAGTCTCGAAGCGACGTCAACGTACTCCTGCGCTCACCGAGGAAGAAGCACCGCTGCCCTGGGGGTAACCGTCGCTCACGCCAGCACCTCTTCCAAGCAATGCTGCATCCCAGCGAGCGCTCCAAAGGAGATACGAGCAAGGAGATCCAGAAGTCGGTCTGCTGGGCCAGCCTTCAGGGAAGTTCGACTATTACGTCCTCTACTCAAGGCCTCCGTCCGTCTCAATCGACGAAATCAAGCCCACCGACTGGGGATCGGAAGACGAGTCAGTGGAGCCTCGAGAAGAGCAAGTCCCTTCCAGTCAAGCTATGTCCCAACGAGGGCTCCAAAGGAGATACGAGCAAGGAGATCCAGAAGTCGGCCTGCTGGGCCAGCCTTCGAGGAAGTTCGACTATTACATCCTCTACTCAAGGCCTCCGTCCGTTTCTATCGACGAAATCAAGCCCACCGGCTGGGGATCGGAAGACGAGCCAGTGGAGCCTCAAGAAGAGCAAGTCCCTTCCAGTCAAGCTATGTCCCAACGCGCTCTTCGGGAAAGATACGAACAAGGAGATCCGGAAGTCGGTCTGCTGGGCCAGCCTTCGGGGAAGTTTGACTATTACGTTCTCTATTCAAAGCCTCCATCGGTTTCAGCTGAAGAAATCAAGCCTACCGGTTGGGGATCGGAAGACGAGCCAGTAGAGCCTCCAGAAGAACAAGTGCCTTCGAGGGAACCAGTTGCTGCGGCCAATCATCATCTTAGCGGAGGAGAATCCACCGACGAAGAAGCATGGGTCATGCTACCACGGCGACGGAAGCCATGGCAAGAAAAGAAGCTCAAGCAAGACCGCATGACGAGGAGGCTCACCAAGCGGAAGACCTACAAGAAGAAAACCAAGACTCCAGGGAGGAAGGCGTTCAAAGTACCACCAGCAAGCCAAGACGATCTCCTTCAGCAGAGCCTTCTAGTGCCGACAACCTTGCAAGAGTTCTTCCCGGATCACTTCCTCCCAGTGGATCGACCAACGCGCAAGGTGTCTTGTTGCATGGTCGAAGTTCATGAGGTGTCGGAAGGAAAGAACGAAAGCGAAACTTCTGAAGAAGGCGACTCCACCGATGAGGGAGACGACTCCAACGAAGGGGGCACCGCCTCTCGCGACAAAGCAATCCTGCACATGCCTCTCGTAGAAGCTTTGCATCTCCCGAAGAAGGCTCGCTTGGCGATGGCTGCGGCCTTAGCCGATCCAGATAGCTACAAAAGGAAGAGGAAGAATGACCAGAAGGGCAGAGCTGTGGCCTCGTGTGATGCGACGATAACCTTTTCGGATGAGGACCTGCAACTCGGGACGTGATTGCACAACCGGCCTCTTTACGTTTCAGGATACATCAAGGAGAAACCCGTGAACCGAATCCTGTTGGACTGTGGCTCCGCCGTCAACATCATGCCTATCCAGACGATGCGGCAGCTCGGCATCACCAACGACCAGCTCTCGCCAAGTCAGTTGGTCATTCAAGGCTTCAACCAGGGCGGACAGTCCACTATCGGAATCATTCGCCTGAAGCTGTCAATCGGCCCGCTGGACACAACGGTCCTCTTCCACATCATCGATTGCCAGACATCATATCGTCTCCTGTTAGGAAGACCATGGCTGCACGAGAATGACATCGTGGTATCCACCTGGCACCAGTGCCTCAAGTACTACGAAGAAGGCGTGGAGAGGTGCATAGTTGCGGACGACAAGCCATTCAACGAGGCCGAGGCACACTTGGGGGCAAAACGCTGCCAAGTTGCTGTTCAGAGCCGGCTACAACGAAGAAAGCGTCATAGGCACACTTCCACCAGCAGCAACTCCACATGGGATGACGAGAACTCAATCTCGGCTACTTCAAAGCAGAGAACAAATTCTCCCGAACCACCGAGGCATCGGCTCCAGTCAAGTTCCATTGGTCATCAGAACCGCGGCGAAGAAGACCTTCACCTCCAACTACATTGGAGCGAAGATGGTAGACGAAGCAGATGAAGGATCGACGATTTTCGATGCACGCTCTTCCTACGCAAAGCCATCCCGACAGCAAAAAAAGACGGCGAAGAGCTCGATGCCAAGCCTTGCTCCAGAAGCAAATCAGAGGTGGTAGAAACCAGTCGAATCGAAGACGCACGTCTGTGTTCGAAAGGCTTAGGCCAGTTAAGCACTCAAAGAAGAAGTCAGTGTTCGATCGTCTGAAAATGCTAATCGAGGACTTCGTCTCAACACCCACCCACCCACCCATGGCGGCCGTCCATCATATCTCCATTACGGATCCCGACAACGGTGATACTTCTACTTCGGACGACTAGTTGCCCGACGCCCCGCCAGTCCTCGAAGAAGGGGGGCAGTCCACCGTCGATGACTTGAAGGAAATCAACCTGGGCACAGAGACGGAGCCTCGGCCTACATTCGTCAGCACACTCTTGACCCCTGAGGAAGAAGCCGCATACATCAAACTGCTTAAAGAATACAGAGACGTCTTCGCATGGTCCTACAAGGAGATGCCAGGCCTCGATCCCAAAATCGCAGTGCACCAGCTCAGCGTCAAACACGGAGCCAGCGCCATCAAACAAGGGCAAAGACGCTACCGACCAGAACTGGTACCCCAAATAGAAGGCGAAGTCAACAAGTTGATCGAAGCCGGCTTCATTCGAGAGGTCAAGTACCCGACATGGATCTCTAGTGTCGTCCCAGTCAAAAAGAAGAACGGCCAAATCCGAGTGTGCGTGGACTTCAGAGACTTGAACAACGCATGTCCAAAGGACGACTTCCCCTTACCGATCACGGAGCTAATGGTGGACGCGACGATAGGTCACGAGGTGCTAACTTTCATGGACGGATCATCGGGCTACAATCAGATTCGGATGGCACCCAAGGACGAGGAGCTCACGGCATTCCGCACACCGAAAGGAATCTACTGCTATAAGGTAATGCCGTTCGGCTTGAAGAACGCGGGAGCCACCTACCAGCTAGCTATGCAGAAAATCTTCGACGATATTCTTCATCAAAACGTGGAATGTTATGTCGACGACCTCGTGGTGAAATCCAAGAAGAAGTCGGCACATCTACAAGATCTCGAGCTAATCTTCAAACGACTTCGAAGGTACCAACTCCGCATGAATCCGCTCAAGTGCGCGTTCGGAGTCTCCTCAGGCAAGTTCCTCGGCTTCGTCGTCCGACATCGAGGCATTGAGATAGATCAATCCAAGATTGATGCTATCGTCAATATGCCCGTACCAAAGACAGTGCGAGACCTCAGAGGCCTCCAAGGGCACTTGGCCTATATCCGAAGATTCATTGCCAACCTGGCCGGAAAGTGCCACCCTTTTAGTCGCCTCATGAAGAAAGGAGCGTCGTTCAAATGGGATGAAGCTTGCCAAGAAGCACTCCAAAACATCAAAGCATACCTACTGAAGCCACTAGTTCTATCAACACCAGTTCAAGGAAGGACGCTCATCCTCTACATTGCCGCCCAGGAGCGATCCTTGGGGGCACTCCTGGCTCAGTACAATGAACTTGGCGTAGAGACAGCCTGCTACTACTTGAGTCGCACTCTCGTCGGCGCAGAGCTGAATTACTCCCCAATCGAGAAGGTCTGCTTAGCACTCATTTTCGCCACGAAAAAGCTGCGACACTGCATGCTCGCTCACACCATCAGACTCGTCTCGAAGGCTGACCCACTCAAGTACATCATGTCGAGACCAGTGCTTTTCGGACGTCTGGCCAAGTGGGCCCTGCTACTACTTGAATTCGACATCACCTTCGTGCCACAGAAAGCGGTTAAAGGGTAGGCCCTCGCGGACTTCCTCGCAAAATACCCTCTCCCGGCAGAATGGGAGTTATCAGAAGATCTCCCAGATGAAGAAGTGTTCTCCGTCGACGTCGCCCCAACATGGAAAATGTTTTTCGACGGCGCAGCAAGGCAAGACATAGCGGGAGCCGGAGTCATCTTCGTCACTCCGGACAACGAAATACTCCCCTTCTCATTCCTACTATCGGAATCATGTTCCAACAACGTGGCAGGATATCAAGCCCTACTCATCGGTCTCGAGCTGGCCGACGAAATAAAGCTTCAAGGACTAGAGATCTTTGGCGACTCTCAACTCGTGATCCAGCAAGTCCTGGGGGCATACGAAGTCAACAAAGAAAACCTGGTGCCATTGCATGCGCGGGCTGTGGAGCTCCTCGGCAAACTCAAGGCTGCTTCCATTCAGCACGTCTCCAGGAACCTCAACCAGCAAGCTACACTCCCGTTTCCAGATGAACGTTCGCTTATCGTCCCCGTCTGCAGGAGATTCGTGATCACCGAAGAAGAGGGTCCGCCCGAAGTACCAGTTCAAACCAACGCGGTGCATGTCCTCGAGATTAAAGAACAAGACTGGAGGCAACTGTTTGTGGAGTATCTTGTTCATGGTAAACTCCCCAAAGATCCAAAGCACAAAAATAACATCCGTCGACGATCTCTAAGGTTCTACCACTTCAATGGCGAGCTGTACCGACGAAGCTACGATGGCACACTCCTGAGGTGCCTCGCGAAAGAAGAAGCAGAAGCCGCGCTCGAAGAAGTACACGCTGGAATCTGCGGATCGCACCAGTCCGGTCCGAAACTTCACTTCTACGTCAGGAGGATGGGATACTACTGGCCTACCATGATCAAGGACAGCTTGGAGTATGCGAGAAGATGTCAAGCTTGCCAGATGCACGGGGACTACATCCGTCAACCTCCGGAGCCTTTACACCCGACAATCGCGTCTTGGCCCTTCGACGGATGGGGTCTCGACATCGTCGGTCCTCTGCCCAAGTCATCCAAGCAACATCTCTACATTTTGGCGGCAACGGACTACTTCTCCAAGTGGGCTGAAGCAACGCCTCTGCGGGAAGTTACAAAGCACTCCGTCATCAGCTTTATCCAGAATGACATCATCTTCCGCTACGGAGTCCCCCGCTACATCGTAACAGATAACGGGAAGCAGTTCAAGAATGCTGCCGTCAGCCAGTTCTGCGCATTGTACAACATTAAGCATAATTGTTCGATGATGTATAACGCTCCGGCCAACGGTCTAGCAGAAGCCTTCAACAAGACTCTGTGCAAGCTGCTGGAGAAAACCGTCTCCAAGACAAAGAAAGACTGGCATGAACGCATGGGCGAAGCACTATGGACTTACCGGACGTCCTTCCGCACGCCGACGCAAGCAACACCGTATTCCCTCGTCTACGGTGTGGAAGTCGTTCTTCCGCTCGAGCTCCAGATCCCGTCGCTCAGGATAGCAATCCAGGAAGACCTCACCAGCGACGACAACGCCCAGCTCCGTCTAGCAGAATTGGAAGCATTGGATGAAAGACGCCTCGAAGCTCAACAGCATCTGGAGTGTTATCAGGCCAGGCTCTCTCGCGCCTTCAACAAGAAGATTCGTCCTCGATCATTCCAGATAGGGTAACTGGTGCTGGCGGTCAAACGCCCCATCATTCTCTCGCATCGAGGAGGGAAGAAATTTGATGCAAAGTGGGATGGCCCGCATTCCGTTAAGGAAGTCTACTCCAACGGTGCCTACCTCCTCACCACGCCAGAAGGGCTGACACTCGGCCCTATCAATGGCAAGTACCTCAAAAGGTACTATGCCTAAAGCAAGGCCACACCCCTTGCCCAAAAAAAAAAAAAAATGAACTACGTGCGACTTGATCCCCCTTAGGGGGGTACGTAGGCAGCCTGAGAAGTTACTTCAGGTTCAGTCCAACCAAAAGAAAAAGTCAACAATGGTCCATGCAAAAGATGTGGCAAAACGAGGCGATATTATTATATAATGAAGAAAATGCGATACATGGCATAAGTCCCGAAAAGAAAGTTACAATGAAACAAGGAACAACTAGAAGAAGGTGTCCATAGCTCGAAGACGGTGTAGCAACTCCTCTCTAGTCACCTCCACTCGTTGAAGTTCCACGGGGCGAGTGGCCAGAAGCTCACGACGGGTCGCCAAGTCCGATTGCTGCTTCGAGCAACTTGCCTTCAAAGCACTCTCCGCGGCCTCGGCTCGCTCCAGACGAGACTCCGCCTTTCAAAGCGAGGCGCACAAAGAACCTTCCTCCTCTAAGCCTTCGACAGACTGGAAGTCGCCTCCGCAAGTTGAAGCTCTGACTGACTTAGACTCGCCTCAGCAGCCTCCAACTCAGAAGGGGAGCTCCCCTCTAGCAAAGCTCGCCGGGATCGGTAAACCTCGCCATCGGTCACAAGCAAGACCATCTGCGCAAAACTCCGCACCGTCCGTCGACCACCAGTCCTGGAGAGCGCCAAAGCCGGCATTTTGGAAAGGCTCCAACGTCGACTTGATATACTGCCGGCAGCTCACAAGAAGGAACTCTGAGACTCTGCTCCTCGGCCTTAAATCCGGGCGAGGTGCCTCGGAGTAGGTAGGCAAGACCTTCCCTCCCACTGCAGCCGCGATAGGAGCCGCCCGCGCCAACGAGGGTGGCGGAACCGGAGAAACCACCGCTACCGCTGCAACAACCGTCTCCCCCAACGGGCACGAGGATACATCCACTGGGGAGTGCCGCTTGTCGACGCTCAAAACCTCAGCTTCCTCGTGGAAGGACAAAGCGTCAACATCGATGTCGTCCAGGTCAATGTCGCCACTAGGGAAATTCTCCCCGCAAAGTCCAAGGAGATCCAGATCATCCGGAGGGATGTCTAGCCCACAGGCTTCGGGCACCCCCTGCGCAGCGCCAGTGGACGAGTGCCCAAGAGGCGCCTTTGGAGAGTTCGCTTTGCGCTCTACCACTACAACAGAATCTGGTCAAAAGGAAGATCCGATGCTTAGCGTGATGAAACTTCCTGAACATAGAGGGCAAATAAAATAAAGAGAACTCCATACCTGTGTGGTCAGATGAAGCAGCCCTAGACGGGGGAATCACTTCATCTTTTAGAAGTCCAGGCTCCTCGGCATCCTCCACCAGACAAGGGACCCTTGGGACCATCCCGCGAGGAATGCAAACTTTTCTTCGTTTAGGAGGAACACCCTCAATTTCGGCCTTCGGGAAACAAGATGCCCAGGGGCACTAGTAAGCTCGGCATCCAACGCCGGAACGGAAGAAGGAACACGACGAGCACTGGAAAGACGGCTACAGCTCCTCTGCGCTCTTTGAAGCCCCAGTCGGAGGCGGCGGTCCTCCACTCCCGCAGAATAATTAAAGCAGAAATTCATGAACCCGCTACTCGCCAAGACGTCGACCGGGAAACTCGCAAGCAAAGGGGAAACTTGCCCTTCAAGCCACTTGTAGTACTCCGGAGTGGCAGCATCCCGAAACCCGGATTTTGTCCCAGGAAAGAAGCTACTGCCAGTCGACCGAGCGTAGAGAGAAGCCCAGAGGCGGTAACCCTCCTGCGGACTGAAGCGCCCCTGCAACTGTTGAGGCATGCCAGGAACTTCCTGTCGAAATCCCTGTTGGCGAGCGAAGCGGTGAGGGGAGTACTGCTCCACCTCTACCTCGTCCCCCTTTCGCCAAACCAAGTAGCCAGGGCGGCAACTGACCATGTTCCAGTATAGGTGGTCTGGGAGCTCCTCGTTGTCGAAAACAGTCGACCTCTCCAAAGGCAGTACCGAATGCTCCGCCAGAAATTCAAAGTCGGCGTTGCCCATCCTCCTCAAAAGGGTGCGAGCACACTCTCTCGGATGCTCCCAACTGATAAAGGCATTTAAAATCCCCCCTATCCCGGGTAGGAACGACAATTCAGCTGGATGCCCGCGTCTGGCGAAAATCCCCTTGGGAAAATGCAGAGCTATCCAGCCGTACAAGTAGTGCAAGGGTCCGAACGCAGCCGATCGGCCAAACTCCTCCTTGGCCTTATCCGAGCCGGATAAGTCCCAGTAAGTCCCACTGAGAGCCCGGTACAAGACGCATAATATGACCGGGGCTAGGTTGAAAAGCTCGCCCCTCTCCATCCTGGAAGCTGTAAGGAAGGTCCCCGAACGGATAACCTCACCAGAGCACGGAAGCACGAACCGACAGAGGAAGATGACTAGCCCGGCAGCTCGGTAAACCGCTCGCCACTCCTCGCTGTCACGACTCAAGCCAAGGACTTCCCAGGGACACTGCTTCCCCTCCATTGAATGCTTCTCTCGAGCCAAAGAGTCGATAGGTCTCACGAAGGAGCGAAGCGGAGGTCGCTGCATCTGAGCGACCTTCTACATGGGGTGAGCCGAAGGCGCCGGAGACCTATACTCGCCTCTGAACCAAAAGTCGACCCAAGAAGAAGTACGCACTCGATCCGACTGATCCCGCGCCGCAATGATAGCATATGCCTTGAACAAAAGAAGGCAAGAACCCGGAGCGTAGCTGCTATCCAACAAATCCTTCAAGGCTGGCACCTCTTCTTGGTAGTAGTTCCGTACTTCGGGACACCCAGAAACGATGTGGACGTCGCGAAGCGAGATTCCTATCTCCCCCGCTCCAGTAAGGAAGGTATTGGTGTCCGGACACCAGAGCTCACAAAGGGCGCGATACATCCCCTCAGGACGGCTGTACTCTCGACGAGCCGGAGCCAGAAACTTGGCTAATAAGTTCATCTCGGGTTCCGCGCCAAAGACCTCGCAGAGCTCGCCCATCCATTCGCGAAAGCCGCAAAGGTATTGGACGTCTCCCTGAGGCCAAGAATCGGGACCCCATCGCGTCAGTCGGGCACAGATCTTCGAGGCAACAACCAGCGTAGGCACGAAGTCTTCATCACAATGGTGGAACGGAATACTCAAACTCGGCCGGAGAAGCTTCGTGGAAATCCCATCGTCAGTATATATTTTCTCGCTCAATTTCGGCATCCCATAAGTCGCATCCGCGACTCCATCTTCCGTGATGCGCTCGTGGACAAAGATACGGAGCAACGACAGAAGGTCTTCCCGCCTCGAGTGGCGATAACGGTGCACACGAGTGTGGGGAAAGCGAAGGCACCTCTTCCCATCGGAGAAGTCCTCGGCTATCCACCCTGGAGAAGTCAAACTTTCGAAGACGCGAGCCCTGGAGGGCCATGAAGGGAGGCAAGTCAAGACAAGTACGTATCAAAAAAAAAAAGGGGCCCTGCACCCCTGTCAAGAGGATTGCCCGACTCAAGGTCACTCGCCAGCCAACCCGCACCCGTGTCGCCGCCCGTGCGCCACGAGCTGACGCCGTTATCATCGGCACCTTCGGAGTCCAGAATAAAAAAGGAAAGCAAGGGGAAGCATCAAAAAAAAAAAAAAGTGCAGCAGTTGCCACAGGGGCCCGCAGCCCCTTTCCAATCGAAAACCAACAGCCAAGAGAGAAGGGGGGCCTGCAGCCCCCCCTCCTTCTCCTTCTTCTTCGCTGCCCAGCTCGGGGACGCCAGCCCCGCGACCCCGACCCGTACGGGAACCCGACCTCCGCGCCGCGCGCGCCGTCGCGACCCCCGGCCTCCGGCCCTGCGCCGCGCGCGCGCACCCCGACCCGGCCGCCGTGACCTCCGCGCCCGCACCCGGCCGCCGCGCACCCCGCGCGCCGCCACCGCCCATGCGCCGTCGCCGTCTGTGAGCCATCGCACCGCAGCCCCGCGCGCCCGCCCCACTGCTGCCGCTGCTGCTTCTACGGGCCGGAGCCGAAGAAGAAGAAGAAAAAGGAAAAAAAAGAAAAGAAAAGAAAAAAGAAAAGAAAAAAAAAAGAAAAAGAAAAGAAAAAGAGAAGAAGAAGAAGAAGAAGAAGGAGGAAGAGAGAGGCGGCGAAGGCGACCCGCACCTCAGCCTTCGCAACGACCGCCAAATCGCGCACCATCACCGCCGACGAAAGAGGCGACACCGGGAAGACGGAGCAAGTCTCGTGCAACCAGAGGCAGCTCACTTCCGACGGCGGTCTCTAGAAGCCGGCAGAACCTTCGCAAAGAAGCACAACGACAGATGAAGAGGGTAGGGGTCCTTAAATAGACTCCCAACCCTGCCCACAAAAGGAATCAAGGACAAGCGCTCTACGATTCCTATGTGTCCAAACCCTACACGCTCTCACCGACGCGCTCGTCCTTGAGGGGGCATTTGTAGACACACGAATTTTGTCGGACCCGAACCCGACTTATGTGGGCCGACGCGGATGCAAACCCGACACGCGGACCCGACTTACGTGTGCCGACGCGGATGCAAACCTGACGCGCGGACCTGACTTGCACGCATCGATGCGGACCCGGACCCGATTCACACCCAGCACAAGGGAGGCGGACCCCACGCTTAAAAGGGGTCGGCCCCTACTAGGGTCCGAACCCTATAGGGCCGGCCCTACTAGGACCCAAACCCCATGGGGGCTGGCCCTACTAGGACCCGAACCCCATGGAGGGGCCAGCCGGCCCTGCAAGGAAGGAAAAGAAAAGGAAAGAAAAGAAAAGAAAGAAAAGAAAAGGAAAGAAAAGAAAGGAAAGAAAAGAAAAGGAAAGAAAAGAAAAGAAAGAAAAGAAAGAAAAGGAAATAAGTACCGCCATGCGCGGGGGGAGGTTGCGTATGACGTCTGCACACACGCGGATCTGCGCCGATCCCTCGATCCGACGCACAAGACGAAGCGCCCGATCGCCATCGATTTCGTGTGCGAAATCCAGCCATAATTGCCTCGCCAGAAAAGGAAAAAGAATAAACATTATTCCCCTCATCAATGGATGAATAAATCCAGGGTAATTATGAGAGAGATACAAAAGGGATTTAAAATTAAAAAGTTCCCATATCTCTCTCCCCACCCCTTTGCCTATAAATAGAGGGGGTAGGGGAAGATTCAAGAGGTCGATAGTTGAAGACTGAAGACGAAGCGCGGGAGCTCTGCAGAAGAGGAGACGCTCCTTCATCGACCCAAGGCTTCACGAGGCACGGTCAAGCCTGCCCTGTCGGGATTGGCTTACCGAAAGCTCTCATCAACGTGAAGACCCTTGCACACGAAGATAAAGACTTCGACTCCGTGCACGAAGAAGAAAGCTCGGAGAAGAAGACCCTTCGACTCCGAAGACGCCAGAAGCAAATGCCGGAGAAGAAGCTCGGAGCGACACTACCCCGTCGGCTTCAACAAATCCTCGATCCCGATCAAGCTCCAAAGCCTGGAGGAGAGAAACGAAGCGTCATCACCCCGTCGTCTTCGACAAACGCCTGCGCCATCCACGAAGAAGGAAGCCTGGAGCAGACCGTCTGAAGCGTCGTTACCCCCGCCGTCTTCATCAACAAAAGCCGACGCTACAACCGTCGCACGGAGACCGTCGCTACCCTCGTCATCTTCATCAACAAAAGCCGACGCCACAACCGTCGCACGGAGACCGTCGCTACCCTCGTCGTCTTCATCAACAAAAGCCGACACCACAACCGTCGCACGGAGAGCGGTGCTACCCCCACTATCTTCGAAAGCATTCTTCGACTCCGATCACGCCAAAGAAGCCCAGAGAAGAAGAGAAGTCCAGTCGACACGCAAGCCGTCGAAGCACAGGAGAAGTAAGCCCACGTCGTTCGAAGAAGAAGATCGAGTTGACGCTGAAGCTAAAGCCGACGCAAGAAGCCAAAGCAAAGCCCCAGTAAAGCCCGCGCCAAAGCAACGCAAGTGCCAAAGCCAAGCGACTACGCCGGTCACGAGCAAAAGCACCGCACGTTCTAGCCGATACGACGCGAAGTCCGGAAGAACGAAAGCATCGCAAGTCTCTCCCGGCTACGTCCAAGTGCAAGCGCCGAAGCAAAGCAAAAGCCAGAGCCACGCCGGAGCCAAGCCAAAGCCAAAAAGCCGAAGCCAAAGCCGACGCCAAAAGCACGATCGACGCCGCGAACCGACGATCAAGGACGTCGAGGTCAAGCAAGGAGCGAGGAAGACACGAAGACCGAGGAACGAAGCTGGAAAACCCCCTAGTCGAGAAAGCGCGAAGCACGGAAGGGACAAAGCGACGGCGGACATTTCTTAGCCTCTTCAAAACCCTCACCCTGTAAAGACCCTTGTCCTGGGCAGCCCCTTCAGAGCTCTCGCACGAACACCACGTGGAGACGCGGATCAAAGGGATCCTCCAGAATTCTTTCCCACAATCCCCTGATCAAAACTCGCCGCAACCCGGACTCGCTACACCCGAGCCACCCGGGTCCCGGCCACACTTGTAATCTGGTTTTGCGCAATAAAGACGACTCGTGCTTTTTCTAGCGCTACAATATGGCAGTTCGATTGTCGTATAAAATCAAGACTAACTGTTGGGGTCTTTATATGACAATCAGACTATCGTATAACTAGTCATTGATCTTTATAAGACAATCAAATTGTCGTATAAGATCAATACGACAAAGAACTGCCGTATAAGTCCATTGCTATTAAATTCAAAGTTTTGAGTCGGTTCTTTCCAAATAAATTATTTTTCTATCCGTTTTTAAAAATTTGCTGATTCCACAATGCGGCCCCGTCAGAGTATGGTAGAGCACGTGCCAGAGCGCAGATGCGCACGTTTCTCAGCCCTCGTCCTCCTCCCGCTGTGCTCCGCTCGCTAAAACCCAACCGCCCTCCAAAACCCCACTGCACCCCCGCCATTGCAGAAACCCTAGCCATGGCGAAAACCCTAGACGAGACCGATGCAGGCATCTCCTGCTACGTCTCCTCCCTCCCCGGCTTCCTCGGCGTCCTCAAACAGAGGTCTCCCGCCCTTCCACCCTCCCTCTAATCCATTCATTCCGCCACCCGTTCATCAACATAAGCCCCTCCCCGCCTTTCAGATCTTCTGAATGCTCTGTTCTTTGAATATAGGTATTCGGATTTCATCGTCAATGAAGTGGATTGCGACGGGAAGATAGTTCGCCTGACTTCCTTCGATCTCCCCCCCGAGGTAATCATCGCCTTCTCATTTTTCCTCTACAAGCATTCTCCAAGATTTGATTTTTCCTTCATTGATCTGTGTTTACCAGTACCCAGAAGAGAAAGAAGAGGAAAACCCTCCCGCAAGCAATAAAAGCTACGAAGGCGAGATCAAATTGTTCCAAAATCTTTCCGGTGAATCCGATGCCGAATTATTGAGGGGACTTCTTGAGAAAATTAAGTCTGATGTGGAGAAGGATGTCCCTCCTGTCATTCTTTCTCCTGATTCCGACAAGTCCCATCGAACGGTTAGCTTCATAGCCCTGTCATCTAGTTTTTGAACTCTTAAATATCTAAGATTTTGTAAGGATTTTAGTTTTTAGAAATTTGTGAAGTATAATTTATTGTCGATGGATAATTCTCTCTGGATTTAGTAATTGTATTTCTTTTGAGCATTTTAGTCAGTGCATAATTTCTTCAAGAAGAATTTTAAGTTCCTAGTCACGGATACGGTTGAAGGACCAGAGGCGGATTTGAAATGCATAAGGGTGAGGTTCAGTTCGAGGGAGGGAGAAGGGAGCAGCAGGAGGGGGAAGAAACGAAAGGATATGTTTGGTTCGGGTTTGAGAAACAAGATGCCTTTCGACAGCAGAGGCTCGGATAATTGGTCCGAGCATCTCGGCAAGTTTCTAAGGTAAATCATTAATGCTTTTCTTGAAGTTCAAAATTTGATCTTATTCAGTGTGCCGTGATTTTGCAATACGAGTTATAATATGTTTAGGCTTTCAAAATTCACTGGCATCTCACTGTATTTGTTCAACTCTCTCCCCCCTTTCAAGTATGTGGGCATCACTTCACAACACAAAGGCTTCATGTTCTGTCATGACTCATGAGAGCAAAATTATGGCTATGTGTATCTAGTACAGGTTCCCCTGCCAACCCCCCCAAGAATAGTTGAAGGGCCAATTTATGTAAGCCGTGGCTGTTAATAGGGTTACTCTAGAAACATCCATCTTTGTGATTCATGAGTTCCTCAGGGACGACATCATCTCATGGTTATACTTACAAATGCAACATGTGCCCTTACTCTTTCCAAAAGCATTTAAATCTTCTGACTAAAGCAACAGGACCATGCTGTTAAATGATGTAGTCATTTGCGTAATTGTTTCTCTCATGAGTTAGCTCGCTCGATTGTTTATAATTGATTTTTGCTAGCTTACCAATGTTAGATCGGCACAACCATCACCAACATATGTTATTCTACGACTTTGAAAAATAGTTGGGAGATACCTTCTATCATTGATGACTTGATGCCATGCGAAGGTGATGGCACTTTGTTGAAGTTTGGGGGACAAATCTTGTAGCTTGTCAGTGGGGATGGGATGACTCCATTGAATGCCTTTTTGTTCTACTTGTTACTTGTTAGTACCTTGTTCAATGATTCTTCCTAGATCTATCTACTCGACCTTTCTGGACCCGATATAGCTTTAAGTTATTGAATTCAAACCTAATTTTTCCTTTTGAGATAATAAATAGAGAAAATCTACTGGCTAGTCTCCGACTAAATTCCTATAACTGACAAAATCAGCCTAACTAAACAAACCATTACCAACAATAGATCTATTTTGCCATCTAGTTTGTTCATCTAATCCTTAATCCCAGATCCAAATTAGCGAATACGATTCTCATAAATTCTGATATGAAAAAGTGTAGGTTCACGTCCACACAATTTGGCATTAATTTCCATTACAGCCTTTTGGAAGGGCAGCATGCCATTATTTTAATGCAAACTTGTACAAGAACTCAGTGACATACTGATGTAATATGAAGTTTAACTTAAACATCTACTTTTACTTTATTTGAGTTTTAGCTGTTTTGAGTCTTAGACTTATATTTGAGTTTTAGCTGATCAATAATCAAAGAGCAAAGATTTAAGTGATGGATGGGTAGGATTAAGTTATTTGGTAGTCCTTGTATAACCCAAATGTCAAGTGGGGAGAATATTTAGTTTCTTCAAGTGTCTTGGATATCTATTGGGTGGTCCACATAATCTTGAGACATCTATAAAAAGCTTAAGAAACACAAAAATGAAGTAAGAGGGCAACGATTAATCTTCATGTACATAATGAAACCCTGGTTATCTCCATATTGTATTGCAAGTTGCGGCTCAATCCATGCCATCTTTTTCTCTCCCATGGACTCTTTAGGGTTCGGTTGGCCCTTACTTTTTATTACAGTCAGATTTTAATATATGGCGAAGAATATTGTAATTGGATTTGAAAGATGGATTATGTGATCCTCCAACAACGTTGTCTTGGTTTAAGGATGAAGATCATGCCACACTTTCATGTCTCCTAGAAGCACAAAAGTTCCCCAAAATTGTTTATAAGATAATGAAGGAACAAAGATGAACATAAGAAAGAGACAATGGATAGTCATCAAATAGCTAAAAGCCTGAAAGTCCACCAAATGAAGAATTAGTTGTTGGAAAAGTGTCCTAGGACGGTCTACTAGATAGTGTGCCAAATGTAAATTCAGTGATGGTAGAAAATATGTTGAAAGATCTGAACTTTGATACTGAAATATCAATAGGAGCCACTTGAAATTGACCCAAAAGGAGATTTAGAGAAGAAAATTCGACGGAGCTGGTTGAGGGTCCAACGATAGTGATGACCCAGAGGCAATCCAAATTTTTATTAGCATAGTTTGAAGAGCCAACTCTCTATATTACTCTAATTGAAGATTCACCTATTCCACCTCAAATGGTCTAGGTTAAGCACACCTTAACAATTCAAATGATCAAATTGCAACAATGCACCCAACATTTGAGATCACATTGTGCGACATTGTTGCCTTTACCGCTAATAGATTTGATGAGCTAGAGCCACCAATGTTTTCATCCAAGGGCCAAATTTCTAGAGGCTTGACTTGGTCAGGTCTTATAAACTAGACAATGGTGAACAAAAGTCAAGATGCCCTAATATGATCAGACAAGATTCACACAACGTAAGTGTCTGATTTAATAAGAAGACTATATTAGGATTGGGTTTGTATTGAGTTCAAAATTTTAATATGTGAATCTTTAAATTACATAAATTCTTTTATTTAGTTCTCTTAGGCCTTGATTTAATTTAGGCGACCTATGGTCAAGATAAAGTGATATCTATCGAGGATATAGTTGAAAGGCATGTTCTATCTTCACCTAAGGTGGAGGAGGATAGGTTATGCACCAGAGTCTTCCATATTCTTGTTGGTGTTGAGAATATGTAAATTATCTTATTACTGACATTGTTATAACATATTAACATGAACATGGCATCTCACGACATGGCGGACCGTGAAAGTGAAAATCCATACAAAGAAGCACTTACATCCTTACAAGATTGCTGGGTAATTGTTGTCTATTACCAATTACTAGACAATGCTTGGTGAAGTTCAAACTTGGTGCATATGAAGATTATATAAGATATGTTATCACTATGAAGGTCACCCATATCCTGTTGTGGAGGCCTAGGCTCTATGATTGAGAGTTTCTTCATGACTGCTGGCTAAATACTATTCTTTCAAGTTCAAGGGTTCTCGTATGAAAGTCCTGCTGACTCTAATCAGTAATCCAAAAAATGCAGTTTGAAGCAAAATTCAAGGAGACCAACCACAAGTTGTATGCATTGGTGAATCGTGAAGTGAAAGAAAATAAGAGCCTAAAGGTCCTCCGCTGGATTCAACCATCCATGAGTTACTTTCAAATTTCTCATATGTAGTTCCAAAGGTGCATGCTGTTAACATGATCTTGGGAGCAGTTTTGGTTAATCTTATTCTTCCCACACCAATTCTACCTAGAGTTCATAACTCATCACAAGTTGAAGAACTGAAAAAGCAATTCATCAAAAAAGCCTCAATCCATGTGTCGTGACTGTGTTACTGATACCAAGAAGGATGAAAGTTGGAGAATGTTCGTGGATAGTCATGCCATCAACAAGATTATTATTAAGTATTGTTTTCCTATCCTCAGGTTGGACGAATAACCACCCATAAGGTTGAGGTTGACCTGATAACTGATTTTCACCAGTTTGTTATTAGACTCGAAGACTAATGAATAACTACATTTACAACAATTGATAAACTTTATAAGTGGTTGGTTATGCCTTTTGCCATATCCATCGCGCCCAATACTTTCATGAGGGTGATGAGACTATTGTTCCAGTCCTACATTGGTATTTAGGTAGCAATTATATGAAACATTCTGGATAAGTGATGAGTATGGTACAGTGGTACACCATGAATTCTTTGATGTTTTAGCTCATAAATTATATTACATTCTTTTGACCTTCTGTACCTAAAAACAAGTACCACTAATCATGTAGTGGATTGTTACCTGTTATTGAGTAAAGAGTTTGCCTTTGGTAGCACTAAAATTAGAGCAGTGGAGGCTGAATAGGCAGTAGATACTAAAATATTAAGTAACGACTTTGTTGGAAGCTTAGTTTTTGGATTTGCTTACTGGTAGTTGTTGTGAAAGTGATGAAGGAAACCCTCACTATGTGAACAGCTTTTTTTTGTGAATGGTTACTCTGAAAAATCGAGAAGTTTGAAGATTTTGATGTAAATGAATTATATATTGTTATAAGTTTGATTTTTTATTGGGGGAATGTGTGAGCGGTCCTTGAAAAACAAATCCTTTAAGCTAAAGGAGTTTGAAATGCCGTGGACGAAAATGCCTTCCACAACATTTTAAATTTTCTTCTTCATGCCACCGAACCAACTGAACCACCAAGCGTCCGAACCATCTTGTTGCTGCCGGTGGTGCTCGCCGCCGCCAAACCGAACCAAACCTAACCCACCGAACCGTCGCCGCCGCCGCCGCCGCCAAACCGTACCTAAACCTAACCCTAACCCTAAACCCAAGATCTATGGGTCATGGGATGAACCCTAGATCTAGGATTTCTTAACTTGAAACCGAATGGTCGAGGTCATCGGGGTCGAGGTCGCCGGTGTCGAGGTCGGGGTCACTGGGGTCAAGATCGAGGTCTATGGGTCAAGGTCGGGGTCGTCGGAGTCGAGCCGTTGCTGTCCCGCCATCGCTGTTGCTCTTGCCGCAGCCCCTCGCGCCGCTGCTCTTGCCGCCACCGCTCGCGTGCTTGAGAGAGATGGGAGAAGAAGCGGCTAGGCATTTTTGGGTTTCTGAGAAATATAGGGGACCTATTGCTTATTGAAATGTTGAGGTGTCCTGTGCCTTCCAAATTTGTCCAGTCAAGGACTTATCACCCATTAACCCTTTTTTATTTATGTAATGCCATAAACTAGTTGTTGGCTATTAAGAACTTCTTGCTCATTATAATCCATCCATTTCTTTTTTTCCTTTATTTTCTATTCTCGTAATGATGCATATATGCAACTTCTTAGAGTTTGATGTTTGTTACTTTCATCAACTTTAGAACTTTTTAGCTAAACAATTTTGTTTTATGTTAATGGAGCTAATGCTTAGGTAAAGTTACGTGGGACCAAGTTGTCCATCGCTTCTTTTAACCAGCTTTAAGGATTTCTTGTTGCAATTTTTAGTTCTAACTTACAACTTGTTGAGATTTTTATGTTCGATTTGTTGCAACATTTAACAAGATTATCTGTGCGTATGCTATTCAGGTTTCATCTTTACAAGGAGAACAAGGACACTCAAGAGGCTTTAGGAGTTATTGGAAAGATGCTAGGTATACAGGTATGCTATCACTTTCTGCTATCATTGTCTGTTGTTTGCCAAGGAGCGTTCAAACTTTTATCGAAACTATTTTCTATGAGTTGATCATAATTTTTTTTGGCAGCAACGCGCATTTGGATTTTCTGGTACAAAAGATAAACGCGCGATATCAACTCAAAGGGTAGCTATTTATTTCGGTAGTGGATTACGCCGGACCTATAGAGTTTGATGATTTTGCATTTTCTTTTCTTACAATATGATCTCAACATGATCGTAGCAGCTCTTATTTATTCTGATTGTTATTTGAATTGTTTTGTATCGTTGGGAGGGTTTCCAGTGTGCTTACTGCCCATCTAATTTTATAAAATCTTGTATGATGTCTACATACTTCGTGTAATGGAAAATGGAAATACAAGAGAGTTTCATCCTTATTCAAGCCAACCTCACATGGTTGAGTTCGTTTAGATAGATGTACAACTGGGTAGTCCTACTCTCGTAAAGGTGTTTCTTGATATGGCGGTGAGGGAAAAAATTGCATCACTGGACAAGGTCGACAATATTATCTCACACATTTTTATGGTCAAGGTTCTAAATTTCGATTCCGACAAATTAATCGACACTGCCCAAATCTGATATACTTCGCGAATATCATGAAATATCACGGTATATCACTATATTTCACGATATATATCATTTCAGTGTAGGAAAACAACATCTTTTGTTATTTTTCGCTAAATATACCGATTTTTTGTACCTTTTTTTACATCTATTTTTTGTACCTTGGTTATGATTAATTTTGATCTGGCTTTATCAATGAAATTGAACCATGAAGGCTGTTTCCTTGTGCAATAAAGGATGATCATCACTTGATTCTCATTGACTTGGGGAAATCATAAAATAACGCTCTTAACAAATAATCTTGTGGGAGGAAGATTGTAGTAAATGGAATTTTATAATAAACAATTACATAAAATCGAATAAACAATCACATTTTAGTAATAGTTTTGGCAACACAATGACACAAGCAAGTCTCTAGCTGTTGTAGACTTACACCTAGGTTAGAAACTAAGCCCATAGTTCTTTGTTCTTCAATAGATGAAATGTTCCGTTGATATTCAAGAGTTGCCACTATATTTTTTTTCCGCGGTATGCTAGCTTTAATTGATGAGAAAAAAATAGTCCTTGATTCTAACTAGCATCATGGTTGCCAGTATGGGAAATAAGTGGATGATTGATATGAGAAATGGACATAGAAAACATAAAAAAAAAGGTTAAAAATTTGGGAAATGGGAGGCATTATATTATTTATGGCGCATTCTATATGCACTCACGAACTTGAGCTTGGCACCTGTATTTGATCGACTCCCGTGACCCACTTACCTGTATCTGTGATGACACCCCCAAATAATCCCAAAGTACCTTAGTCCTTAACATCCAAGCCTCGTTTCCATCCACCTCGTCATCCGCCGTTGCCGCCGCCTCTTCCTTCCTCCCTCCGCGTTCCCCTCTCCTTGTTTCTCCTTCCTCTTCCTCCCTCCTTCTCCTTCTTCCTCCTCCATCTTCCCCGTTGTTGTAACCGTAAGCACGCGGTAGATATGTCGGTGGTTGCTTGCCGACAGTGTTGACGGGGTATCCACTGACAATACCATGTCGATGTCGGTGACTATCCATCGACATCGCTACAGTAATGTCGGTGGAAACACCAGGTCCCCACCATCATTGTCCTCGGGGATCCACCGACACATTTGCAGGGTGCTTAGGGTTTCAGTGCGGGAAAGGACGAAGAGGAGGAAGGAGGGAGGAGGACGAAGAAGAGGAAGGAGGAAGGAGGAGTAGGCGGAGCCTTGGAGGAAGAAGGAGGAGGCAGGAGGAAGGAGGAAAAAGGTGGAGGAAGAGGGAGGAGGAGAATAAAGGAGGGCGACATCGAAAAGGAAAGGCAGAGAGAACTCCAATGGAGACGAAGGGGGATGGGTAAGGGCTGTCAATCTAACCCTTCGAAGAGGATACCCTTCCCAACCCAGCCCTCCAAATCCTTGCCTTTCAAGAGCTTGAGGGCCAGACTGGGACCATAGTTACCAAATCGGACGTTTTTTTGAAAAAAACGCGTATCGATTCGAAGTCGTAGCAAACAGGAAAAAACTCATTTTTTTGAAAAAAACGTCCTTACGCGTTTTATACACGTTTAAAACAGAAAAAACGCATATAAAACACGTCGGGTTTGGTCCGGGTTTAAATTGGGTTCTGGTTTTATTTTGTTCGTGCTTAATAAACGCATATGCTATATGTTTTGAACTTTTGATTACTTAATGTTGGAAAATGACATATATACATTCTTGGTATAATTTTTAAGATTTTTTTTTGTTTTTTTTTCGATGTTTTTACGTTTTTTCCGTTTTCATCGTATCTTTCCAAAATTTTCCCTTGCCGTTTTTTTCCCGTTTTCCGACTTGGTAACTATGACTGGGACGAGCCAAGCCTTTTTTTCATAAGCATTCCAAGATGAGGGCCGGGGTAGGGAAACCTACAGACGTGCCCAACCCAGTCCTACACACACACACACACACACACACACACATATATATATATATTTATATATATATAAAATCTACCTATAATTTTTAAGTGGTTGAACCGACGACTAAATGGGTGAATCAATTATTAGTCTGTCACTCAGTGTGGCGTTGTGTGGAAACAAAGTTCTCTAGTTCGGATATATAAGTATCAAAAGTATTATATAATATTTATAATACTCGTAATATTTTATGTTGTATTGCGGATCTCAACTCCAGATAGAGGGTTTTATATAATTATTTAAAGCCTAAAGACAGTGAGATACAATTATACGAGTAGTTTAGAAAAATAATGATTTAGCCCTTACTATAATGACCTAAAAGGCTACATAATCATACCGTTAATCGTTATTTGAATGACATCAACATGGTTCTTTCTCGGTCCTAGTCCTTGATGGGCCAGGTTAGGGCCAAACACTTTCTGACCCTGAAGGGCTAGGGCCTTCCCCCTTAAACAAAGGGCCGGGCATGGTTTGACTCCAACCCTGTCTCGACGCTACCCTTTGACAGGCCTATTGATGGCGGCGACGTCGGTGGAGATGAGGTTGGCTGGAAGTAGGGTGGGAGGTAATCTGGGTATTAAAAAAATTAAATCTTCATGGTGTGCCAACCTAAAATCTGTAGGTGTAGATAAAACATTCCTATATATATATGGGAAAGGGGTTGGTGAACTTGAGTTCACAAATGAATGGTGAAACATGGTTTATATTGCGACATAAATCAAGTAAGAGAGAACAAGACTTTAAGATGGATGAACACTGAAAAGACATAAATCAAGTAAGAGGGGACAAGACTTTAAGAGGGATGAACACTGAAAAGACATAAAGAAAAAAGTATAAAAAAACGCGTACAGATGTCGCCTAAAAAACTCAAGTTCACCAATCTAATCGTGAACTCAAGTTCAACTTCCCTGCCTTCTATGTGTGTGTGTGTGTGTGGTTGTCATATCGTGTATCATTTTTCCTTTTCCTTTTTCAATCAAACGTAACATTAGCCTATAAAAAAAAGTATGATGTCATTAACTGTATAAAAATAGACCATATTCAAGTATGATCTATCAAAATAGCCAACAAAGACAACTAGAACTCAAAAGGTACGATTTTGAAAAACCCCATATATCATTTATAGCTAACCAAGACAAGTTACAAAAAGCAACTAAAAAATGAGTGAAATCCCTATACAAAACAAAGATGAAGATGAGTGAAAAACCTATAAAAATAAAACATGGTCTAAATCTTAGTTGAAAACAAAGATAGTATAATTTTATTTCAGTTGACTTTCATCTTTGAACAATGACTGAAAGTCCTAGAAAACAAAGATAAAGAACAGAGGAAGAAGAAAGTGATACACATACGTATGAATTAGGGATGGATACATACCAAAAAATAGGGATTCAAATGATTAATGGAAGCCCGGACAGAGACGATGAATGGAAGCAGGGACAAAGAAGATCAAGGGATACCGAAGGTGAAGTAGATGAAGAGATGTCGTGTTGATGAAGGTCTTCGAAGAACCCTCGTCGGCCTCTACTCGCAGCTGCTGGGAAAAGCAACCCATCGTACCAAGGGTTCGAAGGAAACCCCTTTAAGTTAGCAGTTCGAAGGTCTGACCACATACGTTAGCGGTTCAAAGGCCGAACCAAAACAAAAAAACCCGGCGCAACCGTATTGTGTGTATCACATGTATCGGACGATACACCAATTGTATCAGACGATACAGTTAAAATCTGATATAGTATTGCGATCTATATCGTTTTACACCCGAATCATAATGTATCGTACAATACATATCGCGTATTGTACGATACTAACAACCATGTGTATGACACATTTATAGTTGATAAGTCCGCATGTCGAGGAAAATGAATGAGAATTAAAAATATGTCTACTACATTTTGTCACAAATTTATATCGTAAGTTGGTTTGGAATTGGTGGGTGAGATGGAAAGGCAACGGTTAATGGTCCAATTCTCTAACCGGTTGGGTTTGAAATTTTGTTTTGTACCAGATTTTCCCGTCATTGTTGGAAACCGTTTCTAATTTGTTTCCCAAAAGCATTTTTGTTGAAGCGCTGACTTTGCCAAAAAAGTTGTTGTGGGAAATGCTAGCACCATGGAGGAAAAGTTTGGAAAATATGAGTCAAAAGATTAACAGAAATTAAACATAGTATTTTGAAGGCAATTTATGTGGGACTGAAACTGAAATGTGGGTTGTGAATCAAAACTGATGGCTAAGCCTAAGATATGTCCTATCAAACTGTATTTAGGTCTGGTGGTTTTACTTTATGAAAGAATGGTGAGATATATACGGGAGTATCTATTTGAACTTATAGCTAGAGAGGCCTGATGCATCATAGTATATGTGTGATCCACATGCCATTGAAAGAGGAATTAGAAGACTATAGGTCATTTGTGTTGAGAGTATCGAAAGTCGTGGAAGGAGCATCACATAGATGAGAAGGTTAAAGTAGATGTGTGGTATACTGATAAGGATGAGGTCTATGTTGGTGGAAACTTGATGAAGCAAAAGAAATGAAAGCTAAGTGGTTTGGTCATATCCAGTGAGGAATCGAAGAGAGCTTTAAGGAGAGTTGCTTGGACATTTCTCTTAAAAAAAGGAGTGGTGCTTGGATTCAATGATTCATGTGGGACTTGTGAAAGATAAAGGAAGACTAGAAAAAATCTGAATGATCCTTCTAAGAAATGATTTGAAAATTAAACTTCTTTAGATGATCTAGCCTTTGATAGGAATGAATTGCTAAGATTATTCATAAATCTCGTCCAAGTTTTGGAATTAAGCATGTTTTTTGTTGTTATAATATTTTGGTGATAAGTAATCTCTGGGAAAGAATGCAATGACATTGCCACAGGAAAGCTATGGTTTTAGAAAGAAAAGGATGGACTCTAAATAGGGCTCTGAGCAAAATTGTATGGAATCTTCTTCTTGAAAAAGTAACCAAGCATTTTACCTTGGAGTTTTGCATTAGTCATATTTCATACTTTCTTATTATGTGGAAAACAAATACTCTGTTTTTTGTTTGTTTGCTATAGGAGAAATGTGGTTTTATATCTATAATTGGTTGTAACGTGATGCAATACCTTGATTCGATGCTCATGCATATTTTTCTTAAAGAAATATTTTCCTTCTTTTTAGGTAACTATATTCAAGCAGCATGCAAAAAGGTTAGCTGCTCTGAACAGCAGATTGTTTGGTATTAAAGTAGGGGACTTCTGGTAAGAGCTACCTGTGTTTATTTTTTTACTAAACTGTTAAAGCCACATTAAATTTAATAACCCAAAGTTGACCATTGTATAGCTACGTGAGAGAAGGGCTTGTTCTTGGTCAGCTCTTGGGAAATCGGTTCACAATTACTTTGAGGTACTTTTGGTTACCTTGCCGTTTGCATAGCATTGGCATTTAAGCTCTGTTATTACACACATATCATATTTACTCACCATGCCCACTCTGCTACATATTCTTCTAGAGGTGTTGTTGCAGATTCTGAGGATACCATAAAAGCAGCTGCCGATGGCTTAGAAAGGAATGGATTCATCAACTATTATGGTTTGCAGGTAGGATTTCATATATTGCAATTATGTTTTCCTTTGGATATGTCTCTGCAACATCTGCATTCAATAAGCCATCTTATACTTCTTGATTTCCGTTTGTATGATTAATTTTGGAATGTTATAAGCGTTTTGGAAGTGGTTCAGTGCCAACTCATCTCATTGGTGCGGCATTACTTCGAGGAGAGTGGAAGAATGCTTTTGATTTGATTCTTGATCCGAGAGAAGGAGATATCCTTAAGATTATTGTTTTCAATTAATACTGCTTAATTGGGAAGCTCATACTGTTCAAATTCATTGTTTATTACTTGGGATCTTGTTCTTCATAACTTGATTTAGTTCAAACAACGTGCTTCCATAAGGGAGACACGGGAGGCTTTTAAAGAAAATGGGGATGTTGATTTAGCTCTAAGACAGTTACCCCGTTATCTGGTTGCTGAGAGGGCCGTTGTAAGTTTCTACTATCAACCCTCTTGTACGCATAACTTCATATATTTTTCCCCTTTAATAGTTTGAGTTTTACCTACTATTGTGTTTCATTTGCTCACTATATATTGTTGTATCTTTTTCCTTTTTAGTAGTATGAGTTTTACCTACTATTGTGTTTCATTTGCTCATTATATGCTGTTGAAAGTGGATGTAAAGTTTTAACATCCGTTATTTTTTGTATAGAGGCTTCATTTAATCTTTGAGCTCGTTTGAGTTCTTCATAGATTATTTACATGCACTAGAGAGTGCCTCTGCTGTTTTATCATTACCCTTTTGCTGGGAACATGTGAGAATTTGCATTGTTTCATAAGAAGTTTACCTGATGCGGTACACTCGTGCGAATGGATGAATAAGGATTTAAGCAAAATTATTGATAATAATAATTTAAATTAAAGATCTTGCGATTGACTTCCGCGTTATAAGAAATACTATGAGGAATAGACGAGTGTTGGCAGTGAAGCTGGACTTTTCAGAAGTCTGAAAAGATTCGATAGTGATAGAGATCCATACCTAGGTACAAACGAGACCTGTTAGTGAGGTCCATATCGGTAATACCGTAATAGAAAGACCTGCCACAAAAGCATTCCGATGGAGCATAAATAATTCCTTCCCCCGCTATAATAGAACCAACTTCGGGATAATAGTAGTACATATGTTTATATAATCATAGTTATAGGGATAATGATGCTAATGATAGAGTTGACTTAGCCTAGCGACATCCATCCCTTGTCTCCGATTGGTTTTTCTCTTCAAAATTTTCTAAATAGTGGTATACTTTGGCATTTAGGAGTTAAGAAATTCCCAGGGTCTGGGTAGTATGACTATCAAAATTTGGTCTAAATTCCTTAAAACGGATTTCAACCAATTTTATTGGCTTAAAAGTCAAACAGAGAATAGCAACAAGTTCATATAGTGTGTATGGTGCTATTCGAACCAGGCAGTGATAAAATCAAATAAGTTGGATCTAAGTTTTCAATGATGATTTATTAAGTAAAAGTTTATGGCTCGAGTAGAGATTAGAAAGATCAAATCCGGAAGATGTGGAGACTGTCAGAAGAATCCGAAAGATCATCCAATGAGCCCGGGGTGAAGCACGATGAAGACGCGGACAAATCAGCCGACGACTAGGTGGGGTCTAGCTTCGGGGGCGCAGCAGGTGTCCGGGCAGGGCCGGTGGATGTGATAGGTGACTAGGAGGGCAGCGAGTGTCCTGGCTGGGCCTAATGGTGCGATATGTAGCTGGGCAAGATCCGGGTGGGCATCCGGTGGCCAGGCGGGATCCAGGCAGGCAGTTGGGTGGCCGAGTAGGGCTCAAAGGCATGGTAGTCGACCAACTGAGGCCGACCTGCAACAAGCGACCACAGGGGGCTCGAGGCCTGGTACCAGTTACGAGAGAGGGGGGGATGGTTGCACATGGGGTTCGCCATCATCATCGTCTCCATTGTTGTCGCCGAGGATGATGCCGGAGGTGATGATGATAACGGAGACACAAAGAGAAACTCGTAACGAAGATTCTGGCTCGAAGCACGAGGTCTCTACCCTCAAATTAACGATTCTTAGCCAAGAACCCGAAGAATAAACTTTCATTTTTTTTTATCATAGTTATCTGAAAAAACGACAGCTACAAACATATAAATAATGTTCTTTCAAAACTCTAATGGGTATTGGGCCTAGAAATAAACCGAACGACCCATTATATGTTGAGGTTACATAAAGCTGAAATGAGGACTTGAGAGAGACTGGATGTCAATGCAGGTTGGACCTAGCGGCAGCGACAATGGACCTGGTTCGTCAGCCGGAGGTTACGGTGGTGCTGGTGCGTCAGGGTCTAATGATGATGAGTTAAGTTGGACGAGCGAAGAAGAGTTGACTTGGGTGAGCGAAGATGAGTGGTTGTCTTATTTGTGATGTAAACAATGTAAATTTATATAAATAGTTCAAGCTTTGATGTGTGTCTTGATTGTTTTCTTCAAACAATTCAAGTAAATATGCATGCATAACTATAAAAGACTTTAATTTAAAACTTTTAAAAAATCCAACAAAATATCCCTTTTTGGGCCATTTTGAATTTTTCCCCACCATTTTGGTCGAAATTTCGGTTTCGATCTTGACCGAAACCAGACATGAAATCGAAATCGCAAACCATGAGTTGATGTCAGATACCAATTATAAAGAGATGCCTAATTATATGTTCTAATTTACATTTTACTATGCTTGGACGTCCAATCTAACCAATGCACCATCGTGTCATTGTATGTAATTTAGTAAGATTCAAAAAGATTTTGATTAATAGATTAATGGATAAGTAAAGAGGTAGCCATAACCATCAAGCATGTCCCATCTATTTGGGGTCTGCTTTCTTAATCCTTTTTGACCATTCATTTCTATTTTTGGTTGTATATGTTGTCAATGAAACTTTTTCCATGTATTTTTAACAACTTTCATCAATGTTATTCTAGGTCTTCCCCTCCTCCTTGGACCTTCTACAATAATCTGAGACCTTATTGGGGCGTTTGCTCTACATTGTTTATGCCCAAACATTCTTAATATGTTCACTATCTTGTGCTGAGCAGGGTACCCTACTTCAAGAATTGTTGTATCGACGTATTAGATACGGATATGGTCAGACCACCCATGAAGTGTGGATACATATACGATACAATGATAAACTCAAACTGATACACACCATACTAACAAAATTGGTTCTGATTTTCAAAGCCTTTGTTCGCAAGTGAAGAGGATACATGCCATGCATTTCACACATCCCCACTGAATGTCAACGCTATCTTTAAAACTTCATTACATAACAAAATTGAGATCACTGTCTTCCTAAGTTCAGGAACTTCCACCTAGGAGGAGGCAAACCTAACTCACTATTTGTAAGATAATGGTTATGTCATGATCTTCTGTTGAACCCAAATTAGTCCTTTAGAATAGAAATTTCTACATGACTTTGATTTTATGGTTTAAATGTTTCTTGAGGACTTAGGATTGTTTGACGAAATTTTAGGTGTGAAAAGATGATCCCAATGTTGAAAAACGGACTTCCATACCCTGTCCATCATATAAACGATCTTTCTCATCTAAGGGAAACTTTATTTCATCGTTTCTGTTTTTGGAGTACACTACAGAAGGTCACCGACTAAGGTGTTTTTATTTTCATAACCTTAAGTACATGCTGATCATATAATGGACAATATAGATACTCCGCTTTTGACCTTTCTTGTGACAATTCAGGTACTCACATCATGCAGCTTCTTAATTTTCCGAAGCAATGTTTAAAAAGGCGAAAGGCGTACCGAGGCGTTTTTCCACTGGAGAGGCGAGGCGTAAGCCTCAAGGCGCACTGAGGCGTAAGCCTCGAATTTTTTCGAGGCGTTTTGGTAAATAAAAGTTTTTAAAAAAAATCAGAATAAATACTATTATTGAATGTGTAATAATAATTGAACTAGATATGCTGCATATGCATAATAAATCACAATATGTTATAAAATCTTATATGACACGATTGAGGGCTCCATCGAGCAATCTAACAACAAAATAGAAAGTCAAATTGCTCAAACACGCTTAATTCTTTAATATTCAAGATAATAATTAAAATAGCAACTAACAAGTAATAACAAACAATAAAATACGAATATAGGACTAACATTGTTAAGATTAAAAAAATAACAAACGATGATACAAATACAAAGAAGAAATCATAGGAAAACCTAGTAGAAGATACAAGATCATGATCCATACCTCTAAACTTGAAATAAATCTTTATCTCTCATAGTCTCACATGTAGTTGGTAGACAATCCACAAAGAAGAATACAACTTCGAAATCAAAATCGGAAAATAAATGCACACTAGATCTTGATTTTGGGTTTTTGGAGACAAGAGGGTTTCAAAACCTAAAGAGATCTAAAAGGATTTAGGAGGTTTCAATGGGTGAAAAAAGGGTCCATAAGGACGATTTACATATCAATCCCTTAGTGACCCCCCACACCAAACATTTGTTTTAACCCCTCCACGCCCTATGTTTCACGTTTGGTGCAAGAGGCGTATGCCTTGAATGCCTTAAGGCGTGCCTCGAACAAATGCGTACGCCTCTTGATGCAGAGGCGTGGACTTTTTATATGTGGCTGCTGAGGCGTAAGCCTCGAGGCAGCACAGGACCGCCTCACCTTGAGGCGGGTCTCGAGGCGTAAGCCTCGAACGCCTTTTTAAACATTGTTCCTAAGGTCTAAAGTTAATACGGTTGAGCCCATAACAAGAAGCCCAATCCCGAGCCCAAGCCCAAGTTTGGTAAGCCCAAATGGTCTTATGACTCATGCTTCAATGCAACTATGATGTCATTTTGATGCCAACCCACCCATGATCCAAATGGTCTTATGACTCATGCTTCAATGCAACTATGATGTCATTTTGATGCCAACCTATGAGCTCATCTAAAATGTCGAAAAATCTATGAAATATTCTAGAAAGTGCTTCTCTAGGGTATGATGGTAGAACCTTGTCATCGTACTACTTAGTTTACTACAAAAAATAAAATCATGCCATCCAAGAACCTGAACTTGGTAATGGTGGATTCTGTTTATCTCCAATCTTCCCACATATACCAAGCATATCTAAACAAATCTTCAATATATTCTCTCTTTTCTGATTTTTGTTTTAACATTCGTCACTTCGTCATCCTGCATGTGATCATACACAGACAAATAGTTCGATGGAAATATTTTCCTTGGACTTTTTGATAGTCATAGCCCCTTAATCCTAGTCTCCTAGATGCGCCTATCGGCCCTTAGCAAGGAACCAAAAAGGATTCGTTGCACTCATTGCAATTCATACATCCTCACACTAGATTCTTACTTTTAAAAGGGTTATAGGGAGGAGTGTGTTGCCCCATACATTAATTGATTTCCTCCTTTGCTGAAAGCTGTTCCTCCTACATATCACGACTATCTTTTTAGAATAGATATTGCATCCCTTCTGTCTTTTCAATCCCTTTGTTTCTTGTCTTTCAATGTTTGTATTCTAGGTGGGCTCCTAGTAAAATCCTTAGGGCATGTTTTGATCCAATAGGAGGTGAATCTACATTAATTCTGTTTTAGTCTTAATTTGTCCTCATGATCAATGATTGTCTCTTGTGTCGCCGCAGGGTTGGCAATCAATTGAAGACAAGTTCAGGATATGTTGAAGTAGCGTGGACTCATATACATCAACCCCTCTACAATGACAATTATTTTCCCTGACAAAATTCAAACCCCAATGTTTCATGTAAGTGCGAAAATCGTGAAATGATAAGATTCCAACTCATTCGTTTCATCAAAGTATCAAAGTACAAAAATCGTGAACCTTGGCTCGTGCAGCTTTAGGAAAGCTTATGAAAGAGAGAGTATAAAAGCATGGTGGAGCGCCTGTGTCGGTCATGGCCACTTTTGGAAGTAAATGACGACAATTCCAATACTTTGACATTAAAACTTTATCGAGTAGGTAGTTACCTTTATTACAAAAGAATGGAAACTCTGTGCATTGTCCTTTAAGGAGTGCTCTATAGGGAGTCCTTTCTAATGGTCAGTGTTTTAAAAAGCGGCCTAGGTGGCGCCTAGGCGCTAGAAGGCCCCCCACCACCCAGCCTAGTCCTAGGTGGTGCAGAAAAGTGGTCCAGACCTCTAGGTGGGGCTAGGCGGTCGCCTAAGCAGTTTTAGACGGTCCCAAGTGGGGCTAGGCGGCATTCTAGGCGGGACTAGACACTAGAATGGGTATAGATGCTATTCTATTATTGGTAATCATAAATTTATGGTTTAGAATGTACTAAAATTATGGATATTATGATATTATCCAAGATAATATCATGCTTGCTTTTGTTCTTGTTAATCTTGATTCTTGAGTTTATTGTTATGTAAATGATACATGCTCTTTAAAATAATAGTTGGGATAATCTTGTATTTATAGTAAGTTAAAAAAAATATATTATATATAATATCAAAATAATTAAAAAAAGCAAAAACGCCTAGGTACTAGAAGGTCCCCCACCGCCCGACTAGTGCCTAGTGCTTTTTAGAACATTGCTAATGGTAATATACTCCTATTGAGATGCTTTGAGGAAGATGATGTCTGAATTTTTTTGGATTCATATGCTTGTCCATGGACATGTAGATGCATATGTTAGTGGAGATGTTGAGAAGAGGATCAATAAAAAAGTTTACTACTTAATGCTCCTGGATCAGGATTGCAAGCCTTTTCCATTTGGTCGCCTCTGCCAACTATGCGTTGACAAGATTTACACATCCTTCCTCACTTGATCCGGCCTTTCTCAATATGGGTCCTCAACACAGGGGTTCCTATGGCAAATGGCAATGTGCATTAATAGGCTTCCATCCTTAATGGCAATGGGGTACTTCACCCAATAGTCTGAAGCTGAATGTTCATTTCAGTAAAAATTCATCATGAAAGTGTTTTTAGAATTTCAGTGCGAGCCACCAACAATGCTCCAAACTTTGTTTCAGAGTATCGGTAAGGTTGTGTAAGAGGTATGATCACATGACTGCATCATTATTCTCAACACAATTACCACCGAATCGAAGTCACGAAGCTAAACCATGACTATAATTATTACGAAGATTATTGAGATGCATAGCAATTTTGATTGCCATAAAGGACAATAAAGTTTTGTATGCCAATGACACCTTCATCCATGGTTTGAAATTTTGATTTCGCCCAATATTTCGACACTCCAGGATATCGAAATAATGTGTGAAAATATTTACACAATATGGAAATACTGTAGTTTTGTAAAAATGGTGGAAATATTGAAATTGTTTTTTGGAAATTTTCAATGAAACTCTATATAGTCATGAATCAAACATAGATACTAATTCTGGAACACTTTGATAATACTTCTACCCTATTTAGGGGTGTAGAGCTTCACATAGCATGTATTCTATGCATCATGTGCTGATGCACAACAGTCTAAAAAAATAAATAATTGAAGTATTGATTAAATGATGCCTTTTGTATGTAAAACGGCTAAAATATAGACCATGAACTAAAGAAATATTATGCCACCCCACACAGCCCCAAAGCAATAGAAATGCGTACCCATTGATTGTAGAACATTGAGAGAAAGGGCATTGGCACCGTCTCATTGGATAAGCATATTTGGAATAAAAAAGTGTCCGAATTTTGTAAAAAATGTATAAAATTTCACGAATTTTTTGGTGAAATTTTGGCGAAATTTCACTATCTACCAACAGGAGCCAGTGTGAATCTCTTTTGGTGCATCTTTTTATACCGCCCCATGTGCGGTGAGCCTAATCACCTAATGTTTTGTGATATATCATGAAAATGTTTTAAAATGCGCTATGTGGACATAAGGCGATGAGGGAGTTCCAAGGTGGCTAGTCGGAAGGCGGGTGCCTAAACGGGCCCCTAGAGGTTGAGGTACCCTAAATTTTATAAAATTATTTATGTAGAATTGAATTTACTATGTTGTCATTGTCATTCTGCTTTTAGGTGTTTACAGTGGGTCAAGGGAGTCACTATCATCATTCTTTCATGTGGTCACAATAGGGCAAGGGAGCCACAATATAGTAGTAACACAGTAGTGTACTAGTTAAAGAAGAAAAAGAGAAGACTAAGAGGAAGAAGAGGAGGAAGGGGAAGAAGGGAGAGAGGACACTTACCGTGGATGGTTTTTGCGGACACATCAATGACCTTTCTTTCAAGAAAACATGTCCCAACTAATGTGGTGCGGTCTAAGGCCCAAAACGCCTAAGCGGCTACCCGTACCGCTTTTTAGAACATATATCTACTTCGAGAATATTTCGGTTGATAGTTCGCAATATGGCTGTAGTTTTCAAACTGGACGAGATTGTAGGGGATTTTCTATTTTGGTCGCTTGGAAAAAAGGAAATAGTTCGTGAAATATTTATAATTTTTTTTTACCTTGGACTATCTTCACGAAGGGGTGCTTGGGTTTTAAGAAAGCTTTTTGCTGTTTATTGGGTTTAAGAGGACATCTAAATTATGATCTCACATGGAGCCTGTAGTGTTGCTTTTCTAATCGCAACTTGACATCATCCTCCATAAATGCATTGGGTTGTTATTAATTGCTTGAAAAGAATTTGACACTGAACAAGGTGGACAGAAGCTGTTGTTCATCATTCCCCATGAGGTTTGATGAATTTGGAAGGAAAGGGATCACTAAACCTTTAAGATGGGTTCATCTATTATGGACAATGTTTGGGAGTCTGTTGATGCTTTCATTTCCTATTAGAGTGAGGGTCTCTGGCCTTGCATGTCCTTGGATTATTCTATGCTGCTTCTTGCATTGGGAGCTCAACTTCTGCTCTCCTTTTTCTTCTCTCCTTATTATCTTTTTGGTGTTTGCCTTGAGAAACTCAATGGAGGCTTTTCTCTTCATCCTCTTTTTCTTTAGATTTTTTTATACGTCTACTGTGTATTGAATTAAGCCCATTTAAGCTAGATTTTGTTTTGCGAAAGTCCATTACTTTATCTTCAACTGTTATGTTGAGCAAGTTGCATAAGTTAAAGTTGAATAAGATCATTGATTTGGTTTAATTGTCATGGATTACTGAAGTCATCTTACTAAATTTTATAAAATTATTTATGTAGAATTGAATTTACTATGTTGTCATTGTCATTCTGCTTTTAGGTGTTTACAGTGGGTCAAGGGAGTCACTATCATCATTCTTTCATGTGGTCACAATAGGGCAAGGGAGCCACAATATAGTAGTAACACAGTAGTGTACTAGTTAAAGAGAAAAAGAGAAGACTAAGAGGAAGAAGAGGAAGGGGAAGAAGGGAGAGAGGACACTTATCGTGGATGGTTTTTGCGGACACATCAATGACCTTTCTTTCAAGAAAACATGTCCCAATTAATGTGGTGCGGTCTAAGGCCCAAAACGCTTAAGCGGCTACCCGTACCGCTTTTTAGAACATATATTAACTTCGAGAATATTTCGGTTGATAGTTCGCAATATGGCTGTAGTTTTCAAACCGGACGAGATTGCAGGGGATTTTCTATTTTGGTCGCTTGGAAAAAAGGAAATAGTTCGTGAAATATTTATAATTTTTTTTTACCTTGGACTATCTTCTCGAAGGGGTGCTTGGGTTTTAAGAAAGCTTTTTGCTGTTTATTGGGTTTATGATGGGTGCAGATGCTTAAAAGTTTCAAGTGCTGAATTTTAAACAATTAAAGACATAAATTCTGCATGTATGAATCAAATTTCAGCAAAGACTATGGCCACGGATCATCATTCATTCATGCCCAAACATATTTAATTCAACAAAGTAATAAAACTGACAAGATGATAATTAATTTCAGATTCTAATAAACAAGTCCAGCAATAAAGGAAGAACAATATCTCAAACATAAGCCAAAGTCTCAAAGATAAACATTGATCTAAACGATAATAAACCTAATGGATGAGATTCTCCAGAAAACCAAATATTCGGAACCCTAACTTAAATTCAGCAATAAGGCCGGTTGGAAAAGAAGATTTATCACACGAAAGTATCGAAGGACGATTCAAATCGTGCTTTGGTCAATGCCGGCCGCTATCAGAGACTCCGTTGTTGCAGATGAAAGGGCGGAAGGGGAGGCGTGGTCCGGAAGAAAAGGTTGAAGAAGCCGAGATGATTGGATCTTTGAAGGATGAAGGATCTCCGCGTCGATCTCCCGCGAAGTCGTAGACGAAGGCGTGGTGACGAGGTAGAAGCTTGCGGAAGGAAGAAGAAGACTAGATGCAGGATGATTCTTCGAAAGATAAGTCGAACAAGCGATCTCGCTTCTCCGTTCTAGGGTTTCAATTCAATTTCATCGTCCCATGCCAATTAGGGTTTTTAGGATTTATAGAGGATGAAACAACAAAGAAACACAAAAAAAGAAAAGAAAGAGAGAGAGAGACGCGCAGGAAGAGAGAGAGGAGGACGCGAGCACGCTTCCCAAGGCGTGCCCGCGCGGGTGCTTCCGCGGGAAGGGAAGGCCAGCCGGGTGAGGGGGTTCGGTTGGGGGTTTTTGGCTCCCTACGAATCTCATCCATTGAGATTTAATCGACCTAAGATCCTACGGCTAAAAACCTAACATAGAAACGAGTCAGTTCGGCATCTGTGGCTCGAACCGGATGCGAACATGGCTCGCACCTACCCAAACCAGAAATAAAAAGACAAATAACTCAAGATCCGTCAGTCGGATCGACAGAAAATAAATACCAAAGTCATAGATCATCGAACAAGCTTTCCACTGATGCAGACAGATTGACGATCGGCTTCCTGGATCTTCGTAGGGAATGAAAATACACCATCAGCTGTAAAAATCTGCACGTAGGGCTCGTCTGCATCAAGTCCCCCGGACTCAAAAGAACTCGACTCCTGTCGAGTAAGGTCCTGGATCCGGTGGGGGCTCTCCTGGAAGTAGCCGCAACCTCTGCATCTGCTCCAACTGCTCTCCCGGGTCCGGTGGCCAAGTAATCAGCCTCAGGTACACATCGACTTCATCTTGCATCCCCTGCCCATCCATGCCAAGCGAAGACCTGAAAGCCAAAACCAACATCCTCCTCGGCACGGAAAGATCGTCAAGATGTCCAGATAAATTCATGTGATAATAGGAAGATAGGTTGACATGAAATTCAAATGACATATGAAAAGAAAGGCCGCGGGAGCATAATATGTTGCGGGTCATTGGCTTGCGCAATAAGCAATGGTTTATTTGAAAGACCATGGGGTGCGGTTGCGATATGTGTTGCTCAAAGTGGCCTGCGCATGGTGCAAAACAAGTGGATTCTAGACTAAGAAGATATGTCATGCAATCATTGGCTGAATGCAATGAATAAAATAAGAAATTAAATAACTCATCAAGCCACTTGTTATGACTTCGAAAAAGTAAAAATGATGGGCTTTTTGAAATCTGAAAGCATGGCTCATAAGTACTCAGCATTGAAAAGTGAACAAACGTATCAAAATCTTCTTTAATGCTTAACTCAACACTTGGTCGATAATATGGATGCACATATGAATGGTCTGTGAATGTAAAGATGTCAGATGAATGATGAATGCGAGTGCCATGGATGCCTATAGACGCTAAATGCGATGTACATGCGATGGAATGCAATATGTTGTCTAATCCCTTCTCAATTTTTAATGACTCAGATGAACACCCTACTAGATTATCTGCAAATGGTGGTATGGAAGGGCTCTGACTCAGAAGAGCTTGAGGTGCATGGGATCGGTGCCTCCTAAAACATGTGGGCCATAGGGTGACGTTGATGCCGTCCTTGAGGAAAGTATAGGTATTGGCTTTCCCGTGATGTAGTGCATCTCGGTCAAACTGCCATGGACGCCCAAGGATAATATCAGCAACTTCTAAAGGAAGGACATCGCACCAAACCTCGTCTCGATATTGTAGCCCAATCGACAACTTTGCCAAACAACAATGAGTCACTAGTTTGCTCGTGGTGTTGTCTAGCCAAGATGTTTTGTAAGGGTGAGCCAATGGTTTGACTTTCCATTTCTTGCTCCTAACTACCCTTTCATTGATTAAATTGGTGGTGCAACCTCCATCTATCAAGACATAAAGGTCCATGCTATTGACAGTGCAGACTGTTCGGAACAGCTCGAACCTCTGGTTCTTGCAATGTGGCTTTGGGGGTCCTCCACAGAGTTCGTGGGGTAGCAGCGCTTTAGGTGCTTGGGGTGATGGAGACTGATGAATAACTAATAGTGGCGCAGTCACGTCATCTCCCTCCAAGACTAACTCGTTGAAGTTTTCGTTTTCAGACTCATGACTATCCTCTCCATTATCCGCAAGATTTGTCTGTGGATTGAATTGACGTCGAGGACAATCGGCTGACTTGTGACCCGGCTGATTGCACTTGAAACACTTCATCATGCTCGGGTTGGGTCCTAAAACTCCTTTACCCTTCTCAGTGGGTGTAGGAACTGTACCAGTTACAGGGGAAGGTCCAGGGATTGACCTACTAACAGATCCGGATGGTGCCCTAGTGTTGTCATATCGTCGGGACGCAGATCGGGAGTGGTGAGACTCGACTTTCTTAGCCTGACGGTGTGCATCACTGACCTGATACAAGTCATGAAGGGACACCACCTCTTGAATTGAAGGTTTAAGACCATTGACATACCTAGCGACTCTCTGCTCTTAATCTTCATGCAGATCATTGCGAGCTTGGAGCTTGTAGAACTTATTGGTATAATTATCTACCGATTTGTGCTCTTGTCGCAGGTTTTGGAATTTTTGGAACACACTTTGTTTGAAATCAGAAGGGAGGAACTTCTGTTGCATTTTTCCCCTCATGTGTGTCCAAGTGGAAATCTTATCTTTTCCCTTTCTACCCCTAGTGGTCTGCAACTGTTTCCACCAGATCAGTGCATGACCTTTCAGTTTGAGACTAACAAACTTGACTTGTTTGTCGCGGGGGATTTCCTTCCACTCAAAATATTGGTCGATTCTCTCGGCCCACTCTAGGAACTCTTCGGGATCCATCCTACCTTCGAACTCAGGGATTTCGATTTTGATACCCTGATCCCAGCCCCAATGTGATTTCGTTCTCCTATGAATTTTTCTGCTTCGCCTATCAGACCCGTCGGAGGAACTGACGCTATCACCTCCTGACTCAAGATCTAACTCACTACGCTCTGGAGACGTTCTAGGCCTGTGTTCCCGATGGGGTCGGGGTGGATTTTGGGAATTAGTGAAGGCCAAGGTCAAGGCTTCGATCTGGGTCTGTAGCCTATCCATGTGTTCTTGTTGCCTTGTGAAGGCATCTTGCCAAGTGCGGGGTAGGGAAGGTCCAGCCATTATAGATTCTCTAGGAGATGGTATTGATTCACCTTAGAGATAAAGGGTTGATCCTAATATGGATGCGCTCACGGGATGCTAGTTTCCTAATTAATGCAAAGACACAAACTAAAAATGGAAAGAAAAAAAAAAAATTCAGCACGCACGCGATGATGCGAATGATGTAAGAGGACCGGCTGTTGCGTAAGAACGCGACGACTAGTGCGCTCTGATACCAACTTAATGGGTGCAGATGCTTAAAAGTTTCAAGTGCTGAATTTTAAACAATTAAAAACATAAATTCTGCATGTATGAATCAAATTTCAGCAAAGACTATGGCCACGGATCATCATTCATTCATGCCCAAACATATTTAATTCAATAAAGTAATAAAACTGACAAGATGATAATTAATTTCAGATTCTAATAAACAAGTCCAGCAATAAAGGAAGAACAATATCTCAAACATAAGCCAAAGTCTCAAAGATAAACATTGATCTAAACGATAATAAACCTAATGGATGAGATTCTCCAGAAAACCAAATATTCGGAACCCTAACTTAAATTCAGCAATAAGGCCGGTTGGAAAAGAAGATTTATCACACGAAAGTATAGAAGGACGATTCAAACCGTGCTTTGGTCAATGCCAGCCGCTATCAGAGACTCCGTTGTTGCAGATGAAAGGGCGGAAGGGGAGGCGTGGTCCGGAAGAAAAGGTTGAAGAAGCCGAGATGATTGGATCTTTGAAAGATGAAGGATCTCCGCGTCGATCTCCCGCGAAGTCGTAGACGAAGGCGTGGTGACGAGGTAGAAGCTTGCGGAAGGAAGAAGAAGACTAGATGCAGGATGATTCTTTGAAAGATAAGTCGAACAAGCGATCTCACTTCTCCGTTCTAGGGTTTCAATTCAATTTCATCGTCCCATGCCAATTAGGGTTTTTAGGATTTATAGAGGATGAAACAACAAAGAAACACAAAAAAGGAAAGAAAGAGAGAGAGACGCGCGGGAAGAGAGAGAGGAGGACGCGGTCACGCTTCCCAAGGCGTGCCCGTGCGAGTGCTTCCGCTGGAAGGGAAGGCCGGCCGGGTGAGGGGGTTCGGTTGGGGGTTTTTGGCTCCCTACGAATCTCATCCATTGAGATTTAATCAACCTAAGATCCTACGGCTAAAAACCTATCATAGAAAGAGTCAGTTCGGCATCTGTGGTTCGAACCGGATGCGAACATGGCTCGCACCTACCCAAACCAGAAATAAAAAGACAAATAACTCAAGATCCGTCAGTCGGATCGACAGAAAATAAAAACCAAAGTCATAGATCATCGAACGAGCTTTCCACTGATGCAGACGGATTGACGATCAGCTTCCTGGATCTTCGTAGGGAATGAAAATACACCATCAGCTGTAAAAATCTGCACGTAGGGCTCGTCTGCATCAGTTTAAGAGGACATCTAAATTATGATCTCACATGGAGCCTGTAGTGTTGCTTTTCTAATCGCAACTTGACATCATCCTCCATAAATGCATTGGGTTGTTACTAATTGCTTGAAAAGAATTTGACACTGAACAAGGTGGACAGAAGGTGTTGTTCATCATTCCCCATGAGGTTTGATGAATTTGGAAGGAAAGGGATTACTAAACCTTTAAGATGGGTTCATCTATTATGGACAATGTTCGGGAGTCTGTTGATGCTTTCATTTCCTATTAGAGTGAGGGTCTCTGGCCTTGCATGTCCTTGGATTATTCTATGCTGCTTCTTGCATTGGGAGCTCAACTTCTGCTCTCCTTTTTCTTCTCTCCTTATTATCTTTTTGGTGTTTATCTTGAGAAACTCAATGGAGGCTTTTCTCTTCATCCTCTTTTCTTTAGATTTTTTTATACGTCTACTGTGTATTGAATTAAGCCCATTTAAGCTAGATTTTGTTTTGCGAAAGTCCATTACTTTATCTTCAACTGTTATGTTGAGCTAGTTGCATAAGTTAAAGTTGAATAAGATCATTGATTTGGTTTAATTGTCATGGATTACTGAAGTCATCTTACATATTGAATGTATAGGGACTTCTTTTTTCTCTGTTACTTTTTTCATGCTCAACTTTATCCTTTCAAATATGTAACTTATTTTCATTTTCTTCTACCAGCTCCAATGTTTGAAGAAATGCCCTGGAAACTATTTGCAGGCACTAAAGGCCATACCCAGAACCCTAAGAATGATGTATGTAATCTTTTCAAAAGTTTGATGGAAAAAACAAAACTTCCACTGCGAACTGCATAGAATCTATGGCGAAATATTATTCCAAATGGCAATATAATCAGATATTCTATTTATTTAAAGGATGGATAATACCATCTATTTGGATTAAGTCATGATGTCTTTATTTCATGCACCTTGTTTTGTTTGAGATAATATAGGTTGGTACTCCATGGCATGTCCTGATCTTCTATCTATCACATCTTTTGGAAATTGTTAATTTAAATCCAAACATTTAGTACAGTGATTATTGTTCATGTATGCATGTTTATGAAAGATGTAAGAATTTGCTACCAGTTGTTATAGTGGAATACTTCCTTGTCAATTCACAAAGTCAATATCATTTTCTCCAAGAGTACTCAATTCACAAAGTGAGTATCATTTTCTCCAAGAGTACCCGATGTAAAATTGAAGTGTTATTTTTTTTTCAAGGTCATATATACTTTGTTCTTTAGGGTTTCGCTAAAGTTCGTCTCATTGGTTTGTATTTGTAGTGACCATGGTTCAAAATCTTGACCGATACCTAGTCGTACCGTCCATACAACTTGTGTTCGGGCCAAACCGAATCGAAACATAAACGTGACTGGTATCGGTCGATACCAAGCCGTATCGGCCGGTACTGGGTTGACTCGGTGCCAGTCCTGGCCGACAACTTCATATGTGTGTGTGTGTGTGTGTGGGGGGGGGGGGGGGGGGGGGGGGGGGGGGGGGGTTATTTACATGTTTTGTTGATTTTTGTGCAATGTATTCCATCCAAAACTTACCCTCCACTCTAACTGCACATGTGAAGGGGTGTAACTTCATTATTTAGTGGGCATGGGGACATTAGGGAGGCTATAACCCCCCCCCACCCCCACCCCACCCACCCACACACACACACACACACACGCGTGCGCGCGCACACACACACCTCAATGCTATCCCACACTACACCAACTGAAAGGAGAGGAGAGGAGAGGAGAGGAGAGACGTTGACATGTCAAGTTCATATATATATATATATATATATATATATATATATATGGGTCAGGATCCAGGGACACGCTACTTTGCTATAGAATTAGACACGCAGTCTCCAAAACCCTAGATAGAGGTTTCAAAATTTGTTGATTTTTTGTGATGGTGATAACCTTGCCTTAGATAGCACATCAGCAAAAAATCAACACATTCTAAAACCTAGAGACTAATCAAATATTTTCTTCAATTTAACGGTTAAAATGAACGATCGATAAAGCGTTTTAGATTTGATGCACCTAAAGGGTTTAGAATGTGCTGACTTTTTATGAATGTGCTATCTAAGGGAAGATGATCATCCTTACAAAAAATCAATAAATTATGAAACCTCTATCTACAATTTGGATGATGTGTGTCTAACTCTGTGGCAAAGTAGCATGTTCCCGGATCCCGACCCTTTATATATATATATATATATATATATATATATATATATATATATATATATATATATGGGAATAGAGAACACGATCCTCCCGACTATCCAACGTACTAGTCCTCCCTTCAATTTGGGTGCCACATGGCACTTTTAACCGGGGTTAGGGGTTGGTCAAGGTGGGTACACCTCTCCTAACAATGATCATGAAAAAAAATTTGAAAAAATAATATGCCAAGTGACATTTTTAAATTCACCATAGCAAGGGCTATTTGCTCGCTACAGTTTGCCGTTAAATTTGTTGACCGTTGATCGGGTTGTTATAATTTTTTTTTTTAGAATTTTTTTTAAAATCTTGATCTAAGTAGAGTGGATTGACCATCCATAAAAAAGTGTTATGTGGCACCCAAATTGATGGGAGGACTAGCGTGCTAGCTAGTTAGGAGGACCGTGTTCCCTATTCCCTATATATATATATATATATATATATATATATATATATATATATATATATATATATATATATATATATAGTAGCCTACTCTATGGAGTAGGGAAGTTATCTACTTCATGGGTTTAACGGATGTCACATGGCACTTTCTAACCTTTGTGGATGTATGGTCAATCCACTCTTGGTAGATCATGATTATAAAAAGAATCAAAAGAAAAATACTTAAAACAACCCGATCAAGTGGAAACAAATTTAACGGTATATTGTTGCATTAAACACACATTTTGTGGGATGCAAAAAAGGCCACTTGGCATGTGTTTTCCAATTTTTTTTTCCTTGGTCATTGTTGGGAAGGGTGAACCAAAGTTTACCAAGACTCACCTCACATGGCATCCATTAGACCAATGGAATATATAACTTCCCTGAATCCCTACCACTGATTTCAGCGATGCGAGTGGTAGATTTGGTTTAGAAAGCGGGGTCCATCGCTGCTTAAAAAAGATATAGCGGGGTACGTCTATACAGAAACAATGGCTGGTAGGAGAGGGCCCACCATTTGGCTCCACAAAAGCTTAACCTAACGCACCGCACACCCTAGAAGTATTATTATTACAGCTTTGGCCAAAACGCTATGATTTTTGCTACTTTGTTTCGGTTCTCAGCCAACCGAACTGTGACCAAACCAAAATATCGAACCTTGTACATGTGGATATTATACACGTGTCTCCATGTCAAGAATTTTTTGACTTTGCTATGTCTGACACATGGGGGCATGTAGATATTTGGTATACCAACACTTGGCCCTATGTCAGGAATATAGAGGTTGCTGTGTCTCACAATTGGGGACACCTGAACATGTGGCGAATAAATTTTTCGAAAAGTAGTGTGATGGTTGTGCAAAGGAGAATGATATTTGAACATCAAGGGGATATAAAACACAAACAAAATGCCGATATGGGGCTATCGGCCAGCGCTCTGTCTGATTCGATGGCCATTGCACTGAGCGCAGGCAGAATATCCACCCCCCATCGACATTTTATCTGCGTTTATGGCCCCTTCTGTGTTCAAATAGTAGTGTTCTTGTGCAGATGTAAGCCAACAAATATCTCAAGCATTGATAACTGAACATTTGACACGATATTTGACCATTTTTCTGAAAATAAGAGCTTTATGACATCTACCTTCAACTAATAGCCAGTCCTCTGCAAAATGCCATTGCAATTGGTCTTGCTATTGCCTGTATTCTAACTCGACCTCTCGCAACAATCATTTGTATGTGCAAAGTACAAGTATTCCATACTTGAGGGTTATAAAAAGTCATGGCCAATTCATCTTGACGCCTACCCCCAAATTTGGGCCTAATTTATATGCTAATAATTTCCTTAATACCTTATTATCCTAGTAGCTTATACACACTATAGAAATTGTTTTCCTTTATAGTTGGCATTGGATGTGGCATTAGTAATGGATGCCACGAGAGAACATCTAATGCGCTTAGGTGCTCGCTTTTGGTCACCCAGTCTGAAGACATGCATATAAGGCTGCAACTCAGGTTGGGTTAGGTCAACCCTGAACCTAACCGAGCCCTAAACCCAACCCAATCTAACCTTTGGTTGAGAAAAACCAAACCTAACCGGCTGGGTTGGGTCCTGGAAGCTACACTACTCCCATGTCTTTCTCTTTCTCACTTACTCGTGGTTTTCTTGGGGTCATTTTGGGCATAATATTTTGTCATAGTTTTTTTTCCTGTGTACATCCAGTCTTCTGCGGACCGCGGTTAGTTGTGGAGGAAGAAAGCTCTCTTAGAAAAGGAAGTAGTTTGTTATTTAGGACGTTCTCTTTCATCAATAAGGAAATTTATTTTTAGTTTTTGGAATTTATCTAAATCAACCCTTACTGGTTTGATCTTTGATCTTGTTCTTCCTCAATCCTCTCTCCTTGGAAGTTGGAAGCCTATTTGATCCTTTGATCAATGCATGTATTCATTGGTCATCCGGTATTAGCTTGTATCATTACCCTCTACTTATGTAGTTATATAATTATCAAATTCATGTATTTGTTTGAAATATTTTAAATGCAAGGCAGAAAGTAGAGGAATTAAATGCATTGTTATTTTGATCGCGGGGGGAGATACTGACCTTATATTTGAAAAGTATGATTTTTTTTTCTTTTAATTTTCGCATTATCATCTTTTGACCTGACTCTGCATATCTTATTAAGCATGCAAATAGGAAAAAAGAGTGAACTACCACTGAAATAACCTGTCTCCATGTTTATTTTAATCAGTTTTTGATGTCTCTTCTATGTTTACCTCTCTATAGGTATGTACATAGCTACCAAAGTTACCTTTGGAATCATGCAGCTAGCATGAGGGTGCAAAAATATGGTACGTAATACTGTTGTTACTTTTATTCTGTCAATATTCTTATTTCTATAGTATGTAAGTCTTTGTCGTACCAAACCGTAAAATGTGGGTTCTTAACAACAATTATGTGCTATTATATCTCACTCCAACCTCCATCCACCATCCTTCCATATTCACCTCCTCTTTTCACAATTATATTTCAGGGATTGCCCACGTTGTGTTAGGAGATTTGGTATTCTGTAAAGAAGGCTCTCCTGGAAAAGTAGCTGCCATTGACAATTCTGAACCTGAGGATGATTCTATTGATGCAGATAACAGTAGTAGTCTATCTGATATATCTCATGCAGTACTTCCTGAAGAAAAGGTTCAGTTTGTAAAGGTGAGTTTATTCTTGAAATATTTTAGTTCTCTTTTGTATAGGGCTTGGTACACCCATAGTCACCAAGTTTGCCTTTTTTTTTATTAAAAAAAGCATTTAAAACGTGGATTATTCGTCAGCTGATTAATAGTCGTCTTATACCCCAAACTTAATACTTCACCAAATTTGATGTTTTTACCCGTTTTTTTTTCTAAAAAAACGTGTTTAAAACTTTTAAACACCGAATTTGGTGACACCACCCCCTTTTCTCTATTCCATCGTTTGTACCCTTTCGCGGAGCACGCACAACTTCTTGTGCAGCTGTGCTCAAAATCCATGTTAGGAATTTATATTTGCTTGTTTATATCTAATATTATATGCATGCGAGTTATATGACTTAGGTGTTTATTTGCATTGATTTTGCCAACTATAGCTATGTATAGGCTTCATTCTAATATAATGGCACATCCTTGTGCTTAAGTCCATTTCATTAAGTTTCATTGGTCAGAGACAATCCTCTGTCCTCATCCTTTATTCGTCTTGATTGTCATAGATCTCATCATTAGGTTTTAACCATTCTCATCCATTATAGAGATTGATATCTTGTCTTATGAATGTCATGTTCTCAATGTCTTGGTTGGTTCAGGCTAAAAGTTGACTCGAAGGTCCCGAACTTTCGATTTTTTTCAAATTTCACCCATGTCAATTAAATCCTGAACCTGATTTTTTTCAGTTATTTTTTGAATTTTTTGATTTTCGCCGAACTTTTCCGAGTTTTACCCTTGCTGACTTATTGCCGAACCCGAACTTGGTGACTATGATTTGACGATTTTTAGAATTGTTTATCTCGTATTGTGATTTTTTTTCACCTTGCTATTATATTCTCGCCTGCCACACTTAAACATTTGTTAATACCACTGTATGGTCCAGTGTTTCTTTTGCTGATATGATTCAAAGCACTGATCTTGTCACAGGCTGTAAATTCCGAAGATCTACTTAGAGGATGTTATACATTTGAAGATGTCGTACTTCCGTTGCCAGGGTAAGGGAGCATCGGAACTTAGTGTACATCTGAGAATTAAGCATAATTCTGTGTTATGTTTGTTTGCAGTTCAAGAATAATTTATCCAGCAAATGACATTGCTGACATGTATCATGATATGGCGAAAAAGGTGAATCACACCTAATTTTTGTCTTTCAGCATTCTTATCTTAATTTTATTACATAAATTAATCTATCTAAAACCGTTCAAACTGGTCCACTCTACTTACCTTTACTTTGTAACTTGGCTATTTATAATGTTGTATTAATCCACGAAAGCATAACTAATTCTTGACGTGATTGAAGTGTTGTTTGGGGGTAGAGTCTACCTTAACCAGCTGCTCGGATGATTCTTTGATTAGATATTTCAAGTCTGCCATGTGATATACGATACTCCACATTTTGTTTTGTGGCAAAATGTGGAAATACAAGATAGTTTTTATTATTTACCAGAAAATATTTTATGACGGGTGTCATACCTCCTCCAAAATCTCTCTTGCTACACTCGCTCATTCTTCCTGATGCTTCCAGCCCCTTGCCACTTATAGCATACTTTTATTACTGCCTATTGAAATTATGTACAGCTCAACTAATGTTTGGTTTTTCTTTTTCAAAATCACTCTATCAAACTTCTTTTAACTACAACTACAAGTACTATAGTAAATCTTCTGTTCTTACCGTATTCACTTTGTTGCTTTGTGTAGACTCTTTCTAGATGCTCATGATTCATTAATTGTTTAGAAGAATTACTTGTCACTTTAGCAACCAAGTTGCCTTACATTAGCGACTCCAGTAGTTTGTGATGTAACTTCTGCCTTTGTATTCATAGAGATCACGTTTTAATCAGAATTGACGCATGAATGATATCCCTAAGGGCAAAATAATAGGATAGAAAATTTGATGTGTATGCTATAAGTAAAGCAAGTATGTTTTCGATGAATTTGTACTTGCAATGAGTGGGTCTATGCAATGCTGTCCCAGGAGACCAGCTGGCCACCTAGGCGCACCTGGAAGGTTTGAGCATAGGGTAACCGCCTAAGGCGTATTAGGCACCCGCTTCTTAATATAATCAGGTTTAGATGCTCGTTTATGCCCCATAAGCTTGCCTAGTCTCCCTAAAAGCCTGGATGAAGGCTGGCCCATAGTCACGAATTCATAATAATATTCAGATGTTGTGAATAAAACTATTCACAACTATTACATGGTATGCAATAGTAGCAAGGTTTTAAATGTCGTTTTCGGTTTCCATGTTAGTCGGCCAAAAAAAAAAAATTCGTTAATTTGTCGGTGGAAAAATTGTAAAATGAAAAGACAAATTTCGGTGGAAATATTTTGTTTTTCGGTCAAATTTTGGTGTTTTTCGATGGAAATTTATCGTTTTTCGGTCAAATTTCGATTTTGTTTGTTTGATATGAAAAAGATGGAATATTTCAGCAATACTTCAGGATAAAGATGACAGTAAAATATTGTCTATTATGAAAAAAATCAAAATTGAAAAAAATTTAATTTTTTACTGATAAAGATGAGCTTTATTTTGTTAAAAAAGATAAAATTTTTCAGTGAAATTGTCTGGAAAAAGGACATAATATCGGATTTCGGTCAAATGTCGGTCATTTCGGTTAAATGTTGGTCATTTTGGCCGACATTTCGTTATGTCGGAAGGAAATTTAGTAATATATGAAATTCGGTCAATTTCTATGTCAAACCCTTGAAAAAACGACATATTTCGGTGATTTCGTAGAAAATTTATCGACATTTGATTCCATGGATAGTAGGGGCCTTATATGACTTACAGTAGTTAAATATCAAAGGCATTAACCATTCCTTTACTTTGTAACCTTCCGCCTAGAGAGAGGGTGACAAAACAATTGATAGACCACCATTCAACACAATTTGTTAGTCATTTTTATGTTCCATTAGTTGGATATGATTTGATGTCCTATTTATGTCCACTTTTTCACGTGCCATGCATGAGATAGTAGTACTTTGCTTGTAAGTTGTAAGTATTATGGTGAATTTCATTACCTTCTATTCATGGGGCTTTGGAGCGTGGTTTATATGCATGCTGGCTTAATAGTTTCTCTTCTATGTGTCTAATAACTGGAATGATAATTGTAGAATGTAAATATTATACTTATATAACCACATTTATTACATAACATATATCTTCAATTATTAGATATGATGTAATTGGTAAAATAACTATAATTGACATATATGCTTTTATATATGTTCTACTGCCTTCTTTGTCTAGTATGGCGCTTAGACCGCATAAATCCATTTAATTGCCTAAAGAAGGTGGGCCACCTAACTGCCTTGACATCATTGGGTCTATGTAAAGATTTTCGGAAAGGAATAAGACGTGATTAGCAGAGATTATTCTGAAAGGATTAAGAATTAAGATATCTCTCAACTGATAAACGATGTTGGGATTTTTTGGATGATCATGTAGGTTGTGTCAGGATTAGATGCGCATCTTCATGCTTTCACATTGCCCTACTGAGAGTATGCTTTTCTCCCATTTCATCTTCCTTCCTTACATAGTATTAGAGGCTAATGTTGTCAGGGCCTTCGTGTGAGCTCTGAAGGAACAAAGTCGAGGAAAGGGTATATACTTGTGACAATTTGTGGGAGCTTCCTACTGGGTAACAATAGGGGTTGCATTGAAGGAAGTTGTAAACCATGAGTCGGGGCATTAGGTAAAGATCTCCAAATCACTAGAACCCACATATAGTAGTGATCATATAAATAAAACAAAAAAGGCTTTTTTACATGTTGAAGTTCCTTAAGGACTTTTGAGTTAAATAAATAATTTAAACATGGTTGTTAGTGGAATATTAATAGAAAGAAGACCTATCTGGGGGCATAGAAATAAAGATATGAAAATAATTTAAGGCAAAAGATGGGGGTATATTTATAAATGTCTCATTTTAGGGATCAATATTTGGGTTAATGTGGAAGGTTCAGGAGGATTATTGCAAGAATGATAAAGATGTTGAATTGGGTGTCCTATAATTAGGAGGGATTGCATTAGAATCCATTGCTTTGCAGGAATAGGAGTAGAAACCACCCTGGTGTGAAGAAGGTCCTGTGCGTGAAGGGTCAGAAAGAGGTTGGAACTTGGAAGTACAAAACATTATACTTAATTACTTAGAGATAAATGGTTTGATGGAAGATTGACATTCTCATCCGAACCATTATATTTCATGCAAAACATTTGATTTTTTGGCTGCCAACCCAAACAGTGACCAAAATTGTTGCAGGATAAAATTTTCAGGATGTATTGGAAATGCTATATCGATTCACCAAAAACATTGTTTTAGGTGAATTGATGAAATCACGTGGAAATTATTCAAAACAAATCAAACAAACCTAAGTAACTTTTTATTTAACTTTTTCTGAATCTCCTACTACTACTACTACCAACTGAAATTCGAGTCCAAATTCCATACGAGGCTCAAACCCAAGAGCTCGTCTATGAGAAGAGGGTGCCAACCACTAGGGCAAGCCCTCCTTTGCATATGGTATGATTTGATAAATGATTGGGTCAATGGGTTCTATGCATAGTTCATATAAGCTACTTTTTTTCAATGATGATTCTCTGGGTGTGGTTCCTGGTGAAAGACTAGTGCCAGGCACATCCAGGTGGTAACTAGGGGTTGATGAGAATGGCTCTTCTTCTTCTTCAAAAAAAAATGATGATTTGTGTTTTTTCGTTTCATCATATTTATCTTATTTGTTAAAGCTATTTATTTTCCATTTTAGAGTATACGTCATTGTGACTATAATATCATATACACTATAAATACATTTTATATTGAAAGTTACTCTTAACTTATTCTTCCTATAAGCTTCACATAGATGGCAGGTGGCTAAAATGGACATGTCCACTAGGTCAACAAACCCAAACAATATATATACATGAAGCATGATTACCGCAGTCATACCACTCTGAAGTGTGTGAGCACCTACAACCTAAACGCGGGAACACTACAACTCGAAATTCCTTTCAAAAACACGGGAACAAAATTTTTTCCTCTTCTCTCTCTCTCTCTCTCTCTCTCTCTCTCTCTCTCCTTTTCTTTCTTTTTTCTTGAAAAGATAGGGAAAAAATCCAAAAGGAAACCCAAACAGAGAAATGGACGAGCTGTATTCACTTTTTGAATTTGAAGGGACATTGGAAGAGCAAGTCAAGACTAGAACTCAACTATAGCTAATACAGGTTTCGGAACAAAGTTTAGCCCTGTGTTGGTCGGGACATCAGCACGTTCGGCTATGGTGAGTCATGCAATATGTGGATGAAGCTTTACCTAGTGAAACTGTTCCTCCAAATGTTTGCATTCACTGCATCAAGTGGTTGGATGCACAGGACACTCTTTTGCAATATCGGCGGTGTGTAAAATGAACCAGTTCCTTCATGCTCAGCTACAGAAGGGATTGGAAGGTGAGAGAGATCTTTAAGGAAAACCAAGCCTGAGTCCCACCTCTACGTATTCTAATGTGACGTCATGTGGTGATATCAAATTTTTTATTTGGCAATCGGAGAGGTGGTCATGCAGAAAACAAGTGAATACTAACTGAGGTTACTAGGTCAATGAGCAATAACCTCACATTGCTGTTCTGTTTTAAAATAAAATGAGGTTTTTTTTGTTAGGAATATTAACTTCTTGGTTTAGGAGTTAGGACACAATTCAAATCGAACCGTTTCAAGCCAGCAGAAATACAATATCATGCCAGAATGGATCTGATACCAAGGTACACAAGCAAGGAAGGTTAAGATGCATTCTGTCCAACAGGGAAGCAACTCAGGGAATATATGTACACAAGTGAAGTGTGCTCACCGCAGGTGACTGTACTACCTTAAAGAGTACTATTAACAACTATTTACATCCTATATGCTACTACACTAGACATACATCAATCTAATACATGATATGTATACATTTACTCTAGAATTTTTCAATATATGTGCCAAACCTTCATTCCTAGTACAATTTGCTACTTTGTTTTGGTAAATCTTTCATTATTTCATATAGTAGTTTCCTCACCCCTTACAAGTTCAACTTGTTCAAGCTGAAAAGTGAAAACCTACGAAGTAAAATGAAACACATCCCTTTGTTGAACTAATGCTGGGCCAAAACAGTTGGAAACCGAAGTTTTAACCTTAATTTGAAGGCAATTTCCCTTTGAAAGATCTTGGCTTTTGATCAGACAAATGGTGAATTAGGAGCCGACCCCAAATTTGGAGTAAGGCTTGTTGTTAATGCTACATTAATGTAGTAATGACCTTATATTTATTTTCATTGACTCAGGATGGTATCAACTTGACAGAGGGTGTTCATGGTGCCAAGTAAGTTACCATATAGCCGTGTCTCTTTATGTATTAAGCATGACCAAGCTTTTCTTCATCTTGTTTTCTTGCATTGCTGACAATTTCTACCTGGTTACTTTATTTGTGCACCCTATGTTGAACTAAATGGTAATAATCGCTTCCAATTCAAAGGGAATTTTCAATTACAAGGATGACCGGAGGTTATAGGAGGGTTTTCCAGCGTCCCATTGATTTTGTATGGTATGTGAATGTTTGACTCAATTTCGAGTTCGACTCCTCAACGGTTCGTTCTTTTCCCTCGGTTTACTCGGTCGGGATGTGGCCGGAATCAGCGCTGTTCAATGGAGGCACATTTGGGTTTGAGTGCGGGACACTTTTCGACGTGCTCGTGCTGGCTCCAACCGAGTGAACCTAGGGAAAAGGACGAACAATAGAGGATTAGAACTCTTCAATTTTGACCTCTTCTGTTTTTTTTTTTGTATAGAGAGCTGTTGAGATGTTTGTCCTGTGGGTTACAGGGAGCTACTAACTTACATGGATAGCAATGTACCCTTGGCAGAGACTGATCTGGATATCATATCCGGAACGAGAACTACTGATGTACTCAAGGAAGAGGGTTTTGTTGATGGAGAGCCTGGTAGCCAAGCAAGAAATCCTGAAATCGAGAAGATGAACTCGATTGGTAACTGTGAGACTGATGATGGAAGCGAGGGGAGCTTGTTAAAAGTCATGCTTGCTTGTAACTCTGATGCCCAGTCCCCCAAGATGGCTCTGAAGTTAGCATTCACTCTACCAGCTTCATGCTATGCCACGATGGCCATAAGGGAGTTGCTGAAAACTTCAACTTCGGTATGCACTCTTTATTTCGTAATCTGCATTATTCATACTATTCTCATGTTCTGCATGTAAGCATATTCAAGCCATCGGCTGCAGAGATTCCCTTGTTAAAAGATTAGATTTAGTTAATCAGCGACCTGATGATCATCTTTCGTGTAAAAAATTAAGGGTTTCTGTGATTTTATATTGAGATTCTTGACAGTGTTTGTTCAGTAAGGGCAATAGTTTCTATGAACCTTATGTACACTATGCTAGAGGTATAATTTGACCAGAGTTTTTCTAGTTTTCAACATTGTAACAAATTTGGTGTTCGAGAATAAATCGGCGAGGGGGCAAAATTCGGAGTTCGGAAAAAAAATCCAGAAAGTTTGGCAAAAGTTCAGAAATATAAAAGTACAAATTTCTATATTACATTAGCAATTTTATATGAATAATATAAAAATATTTATTATAATTCAAAAAAAAATATCATATTAAAATAGGTAAACTCGTGAAATATTCGTAAATTTCGTGAATAATGCGGGAGTATTCGGGCACGCCTTATGAAGAAGAATAATCTAGAGAATAATTTGTTTGCCTTTAAGTTCACGAATTTTTCAAAAATTGGAGTATTGTTATTATGGTTTTGAAAAGTATGGCTCTTCCATTGATTGCTGCATTCTTTTCATATCATGAAATATCAATAGTCCGTTTCATGAGTCATGTACCAGCTGCCTTGTTATGGTTTTCCACATGTATCCTTGCTTGAACAAAATATACTTCTCTAATGGGAAACCGAAGAGAATTACTCAGTTTTATCATAAATTTGACAAAATAAAGTTCATCCCTTCAACTTAAATCCTGATGTATGCACTCTTAGTATAAGAGGTGGCCCCCGTACGTAGAGGGTCTTAGATTACTGTGGAAGGGTCAAGGAGGAGGGGAAGACCTAAAATAACATTGATGGAAATTGTTAGAAATGATATGGAAAAGTTTCCAGTGATGACAGAGAGAGCCTTTAACAGAAATCATTGGCGAAGAAGGATTTGTATTTCGAACACCAATCAATCTGGACAAGCCTCAGATGGTTATGATTATCGTTTATGGTCAAAAGAATTTTTTTACCCTTGTATTAAGATTTTTCCTTGGTTCAATGCAGGTGGCTTATCAGAAGACAATAAACCAGTGAGGGCACACATTTTGAGGCTCGGCTCTCTTGTGGATGTTCGAAATCTTAGAAGCCTACTCTTTATAAGAACTGGAGCGAAGGAACCAGACTCTGGGTAATCTTTAGTTGTCCTTTCAGTTCAATTCTCTAATATTTCGCAATGATGCTCTTTGACTTCGTCTGAATCTCTTATATACCACACTTGTTTTTGTTGGCAGCGAAAGTTGATCCCTTCGATGCCATGGCTTCACCAGCCGATAGTTCATGGTGAAGGCCCAATATACAGTATGATCAAACAGGTGGCCTGATGATGGTCCATTCAGTGAGCTCCACAGAGTTTGGGTTGCGATGATCTGCTCCCTTCAGCTCAAAGATCCATTCTGTGTTGACCTTGAACAAAATGCTTAATTGTCATGCATTGATCATCGGGTAATGGCCATCTTGCTTGCTGGCAATAGATTCTGTAAATTCAAGATTTTCTGGTAAATTACTGTTGGGTATAAAACTTTTTGTAATTATATTGAGGAGTTTATGGAAAATGGATTATTTACATGCATTCAATTAGTTTATCATGGGAAATTTTATTATGTGGCATCTCTTTACCTAATCATACCCAAAATAATTTTAGATCTAGAGACTAATACTGATCTTTAATGCTCCAAATGAACTATTGTATTGGTTCGATTAATATTTATTTTTAAATAATTTCTTTAATCAATATATTACAAAACAAAGCTTCATGGAACGCCATATCTCTTGTTGAATGCTTGATTGACACACAATTCGTAGATGAGACTTGATTCAGATGCGAATCGTACGCGCAGCTCACACGGACCAGATACAAATCTTACTTGAATCAGATGCCGATCTCACCCTGGTGTGGATCTCAAACCCTGAAACCTTAAACCGGTGATCGATTTATGAAGGCCACACAGGAGCACCGATTACCTTGCCACAGAGACGAGAGGTAAGTCCGCTACAAAGATGGGAGGAAGGCCCGCAGGATTTGATTACACAACCTGTCAGATGGGGGGGTAGGTGCTTTGCCACTGGGATGCGACCTCAATCGCCACACCACCAGTATTGGAGGCGTAAAAATAGTTCGGTCCCCAACCTCCAGCCAACCGCCTCTCGCTGCCTACCTCTGTCCTCTTTTATTCTTTTTTGTTCCTGTTGAAAACCCTAACCCATTTAGGGGGTGCCACAACCCACAGCCAACAACAGACAATGTCTGCTGGTATCGGTCAACAACTTCGGTGGGTGCCAATGGACATTGCAATGCAATGTTAGCATGTAGCCATCGACACTCGGGATGCGTTACAGGATGGTTGATGAATCCATCATCAGCCAATACATAGCATATAATTAGGACAAAATCTTGAGGATGATCATCACTGGCTAAGTTGAGAAGGTCATGATCTCTGTCGACAATTCGCACCCAGTCCCGACAGGTTGAATCGCACTCAGCCTGACTGACAGGCAAAGGGACGGATGTTATCAAGTGCCACATCAGAACGGCCCGATCCAGATGGAAACTGGATGGCTGAATAGCATTGGTCATGTATCCAGGAACTCTGGAGGCAGAAATGGTAACAATGGTACACTGATTAGTGGGTTATAGTCTTTTGTTGATGCATTCAATGTTTGAATATCCTCAACATATAATGCACAATGTACTTCTTGCACCCACCAGGGGATAAGGGAGTTTGCAAAGCAATTGATGCTTGGGTGATGAGATTGTGGGTACAGACACCCGGGATTAATCCGAGACCGAAGTGGGTTCATTGTCCGAAATGTTTCAGGACATCCGCCGATCTCAACAAAAAAAAAAAAGTACCAACCGCAACAAAAAAAAAAAAAAAATCTGAATTCAATAGCTATAAACTCATTTTCCAAGTAAAATACCTGCACAATGAAACAAAATGAAAATTGTGGTATACGAAAAAAAAAAACTTGTTAAAAACTTAAAATACATCGACTATTTGAGCTAATATGCATCACATGCAAACATATACAGAACATCTTGACTAAAATTTTCGGAAACTTGCATTTCAAGAACTGGAATTTCATCCGGAAAAAAAAACATCAAATGATGTAATTTGGGAATTATTAGGGAGCCGCTTGTAAACTTGCTACGAGGGGAAAAAATTAAAATAAAAACACGATATTTCATTAGAAACGAGACTTAAAAACATTCACAACAAAGGACAATATTCGTAACTTTCATAGAATTCTAAATGCAAGACTTAGCTAACAAAGTACGTTCAACATCGGAAAAATCATAATCTATCAAGAATAGAGCTCATGATAACAAAGGATCTTATCGAAAATCTATCATCCATTCCAAAGTAGAAGGTTGCTGAACCAAATTATTTCGATTATGCCATTCTATTATGTAACATGAAATTGTGCATTCAATCTTATTGAAAAACTATCATACTCACCGTTGTAGCTCACCGTTAGATCAGGCACTGACATAAAACAGTCTCCTAATCAATCTGATACATGCAAACCTAATGAAGTAACATCTCATTGAAGCCATCTCTAAGAGTACTAGAGGATAAAGCTTCCTGTTTTTATCTGCAACGCCCTACTTAAGCCCAAAAGGAGTTTCTACTTACAACCGAACGGAGAAAGAGCCAGTCAGTCATCCTTTGTTTTAGGTATCATACAACATGAAGGCCGTTTCTTTTGCCGACGGCTATCTACCGTGCCATAGAGATAATCCTTCAGAAGGACTCTTCTCTTATCTGTGGCTTTGGCTCTCCTGTTTACGTGTTCCTCCTTGAGTTTCAGCAAGATATACTGGATTTTCTGCAGATCTAACTCCAGCCTTCCGATCTTCTCAGACCCTCTTCGCGCACGTTCCGATACCTGCCTTCTGATCTTGTTACGCTTTTCATTCTGTTTCACAACCGGACTATCTGCAGACGGAGAACATTGTTCAGCCTTTTCCATCAAGATGCGGTTGGTATCAACCAACTGCAAGATGGCACCCTCAGCCTCTTTCAACTGAGCTTTGACCATTTCAAACTCAAGACTTGTAATGGGGAAGTCGGTCGTTTCGGATGACTCCATGTTCCTTTGCAGTTCTTGCACGCTCGTTTGAAGAAACGACAGCCTTTGAGCATTGGAAGAAAGCCTTTCAATGGCCCCTCTCTTCAATTCTCGATCGTACTCTGTAACTTTCTTGGGCAGCGCTAGCTTGTCGATGCTCAACTCTTTCTCGGACACCAGTTCACAAGATGGGTATTCGGTCTTCACTTCTTCCATTGCGTCGATCTGATACTCTATCTCGTGCACCGAGGTTACTGGTGAAGCCTTCCCCATTGTTGTTTTGCATGAATCAAACAACCGATCATTCGTACCATCTTTTTCCGTCGGACTCGGCCGATAGGAACCAACATCATTTCCATGTTGTGAAGAACTTGAAACAATATCAAGTTGAATATCTTTCATCATCTGCTCATACTTCACTTCAGAGATTCCACCATCACCGTTTTGTAGCTTAAGATCCGCACCAGGTTTCTCACTCTTCTCCAGCTGCATGACGATATCTTTTGATTTTAACAGTTCAATCTCTTTCAATGCAGCCTCTAAATTAGAATTGGATTCAAACATGTCCTGCTCTAGAAGAGTTTCAGTATCAACCACCAGCTTCTGAAGTGCTTTAACCTTGGCCCGCAACTTTTGCAATTCAAGACGTCCTGCTGGCAGAGTCGCACTACGATTTCCCCTTGGTTCTTGACTGCTCTTACTATGCTGGAAATATGCCAATAGATTCTCCTGAAAACATAAATATGGAACGTGATTAAAAATAGACCGGGAGAAGTGTATTTAGAACAACCACTAGGATTTGGCATGCATTCAATCGTTCAATTAGAATAACTGAAGTGGATGAGGCTTTAAAAATGATGCATATAGGTAAAGCACTGAGCCCTAATGGGATACCAATTGAAGATCGAAAATTCTTAACAAGAAATGGATTAAGTTTGTTAACTGGTTTGTTTAAAACAATTTTTGTTGTACGATGGCTCGTTATAGGCCTCCTTCGGCAGAACCCTATAGGATTTCATCGGACGACACACAGGCTTTGTGAAGAATCTAGGCTCTTGGATACCCGCCTCCTCACAAAACCAACTTGTAAGGGGAGATCTAAGGTAGGTATATAAACAGCCCATCACCTACTCAGTGCTCACATTACTGATGTGGGACTAACCCGTGTGAGGCATGACCATCTCAACACCCCCCCTCACATGGGACACACGTGGCAAGGGCACAATCGGGAGGAGCTCCCGGAGCGGGTCTAGCTCTAATACCATGTGAAGAACCCAGACACTTGGATACTTGCCTCCTCACAAAACCGGCTTGTAAGGAGAGGTCTAACGTAGGTATATAAACGGCCCATCAACTGCTCCCATTACTGATGTGGGACTAACCCGTGTGAGGTATGACCATCTCAATAGTCTTTGCGCGGGTGAATCGCTTCCCAACCCAGCTCAAAGAAGCCTATTTCACACTTGAGGGCCAAGAAATACAACAATTTGATTGTTTTCGACATCTTGAGTCTATTATACAGAAGAATGGAGAGATAGATGTTATATCCAATAGGATTATAGCTAGTTGAATGAAGTGGAGAGGAGCTTTGAGGGTGCTAAATGATCGATGCATGCCTTTAAAACTTAAGGTAAAATTTTGCAAGACACAATAAGGCCTGCAATGTTATATGATTAAGAATGTCGGCCCTTAAAAAGATATCAAGTCCATAAGATGAGCGTGGCAGAGATAAGAATGTTGAGGTAAATGTGTGAAAAAACGAGGAGGGATAGAATAAGGAATGAGAATATTAGAGGAAGTGATTGAAGTGGCACCAATTGAGGACAAGATAATGAGAACAAATTAAGATAGTTTTTTTAGGGGTACAAATTATGATAGTTTGGGCACGTATAACATAGAGTGGAGACATCTTGTCAAAGGTGAAGTTCTCAAATTACTGTGGAAGGTCTAATGAGGAGCGGAGGATCTAAAATAACATTGATGGAAGTTGTTCGAAAAGACATGGAGAAACCTTCATTAACAAAAGATATAGCCCTAAACAAAAATGAATGGCGAAGAAGGATTCTTAAAGTCGACCCCAAGTAGATGGGACATTGCTTGATGGTTCTGGTTCTGGTTATGGCTTGGTTAAAAATAGAAGTTTCAATTAGACATTACTATAATACAAAGAAATATAACCAGGAAGATAATCTTATATAAATTAACAGTTCTTGAGAAAAGGTTACCTGTTTTTCCCGGCGGTTAGATGTACGATGATTTGCCAGTAAAAGGGTGTGCTCTTCAAGAGATGTAATGTCATCCCAAAGAGCCGTTACAAGAACCAAATATGCATTCAATTCTTCCTTCAGGCTACCATTTTCTCCCTCCATGGATGCAAGCTTTTCCCTCGACTCATCCATATTTGCATTTCTTACTGCGAATTCCTCATGCAAAGTCTCTATTTGTACCATAGAACTTATCTCACATGCTATTAACAGCTCAAGTACTTTTTCTTCAAACACTGCTGCATTGACTGTGGCGATATGATTGCCATTTAATAATGTTTCAATTTCGATCTCGCACGACTTCACCTCATCTACTCCTCTCTGCTGATCGTAAATTAACTGTTCTTCCTTGGCTTTATGGTCTTCAACTTCTTTATGTAACTTGTCATTTTCTTGACGAATAAATGTGATCTCATTTTCTCTTTGCGCATTCTCTTTAGACAAGGTGAAAACCTTATTCTCCAACTCTTCTCTCACCGACATAGCCCTCTCAATATCCAGTTGAAGAACCTCAAGATTCTTATATGATTCTGTGTTTTTGTCTTGTATGGAAAGGAACCGATGATTTTCTTGTAACAGCTCAATGTCTTTCTGTGCTAAAAGACCTTTCCCCGATTCAATCTCTAGATTCAATTGTTTGCAGAGATCTCTTGTTGTGTGGAGGTCATCCTCTAGATGAACATTTTCAGCCTCCACTGATGCCAACTTTTCATTCATCAGTCTGATCTCCTGGTCAAGGCCATTCTTAGCTCCACAAAGAGAATCCAGATCACTCCTTAACGACTGCAGCTCTAATGCTTTCTCTGCGCTAGAACTCCTGAAAATCAAATAGAGGTACTCCATGGTCATAACCTCTGCAAGGACAACACTGTTTTCCTCTTCAAGAGTGTTCGCCTTCTCCCTCAAGTCATAGAATTCCTGCCTTAACTGTTCATTCCTCTCCAGGAGTTCAAGCTCCTTGCTTTGCAGCGCTGACAACTCCTCGGTTCTTGTTTTAGATTCTTGCTCAAGAGCGATCTTTTCCATTGTCAGATGCATGACATTCAGCCCCAACTGCTGCAGGATGGTGATGATAACTGATTTCCCAAGAAGAAGATGTTGATTCTCATCCTGCGCATCAGAAATAGAATTCAGCAGGCCTCTAATTTCACTCAAAGTGAGCTGCAAAAGAATTTCATCTTCGATGCCATCCAAAGACTCGCAATCCTTATTGGCGCAGAGTTCCTTCAACATCAGTTGAATCCCCACCTTCAGGTTTCTGTTACGCACCGACGATGCTGTTAACTTTTCCTTTTGCGCGAGAAGTTCCTGTTTGAGGTCTGAGATCACTTTCTCTGCACATTTTAACTCATCTAGATGCTTCTGACAAGCAACTGAAAGAATAGAGTTATTTTCATTCGTATCACGTAAACACCTCTGCAAGATGAAATTCTCGATCTGAGCATCCAAGACTTCATATTGTTCCAATTCAAACTCCTCCTCCCGAAGTCGACCTTCTTCTTGTAGAAGACTTATCTGGTTTTCTAAAGTACTCAGCTGAGATTTGCTGGACAGAATGATGGACATAATAAGAGTTTCATACTCTTCTTTTTCTCGTTTGAAGGAATCTTTTAGCTCCATCATATGACGAAGTGGTAAATCCTTTTCCCTCTCTAGATTCAAGTGCCTGACTTCTAAATCTTCATACATATTTTCCAGGTTTTCCAGACTCTGGATAGTTCTTTCTACCTGACATGGAAATGATGGAATCAAAACCGATTTACTAATACTAAGAAATTTGTTATTCATGAAAGAATACAAATGATAAGAGGCCAACAAAAAGAATTTAGAAAGATTGAAGCTTAGAAGATAGAGTAATACAAGGAGCACATGACATGATTGACCAAGTTTTCCAAATATTGGGCTAGTCATTAAAACAACAAGAGGGAAGCAACATCAAAGTCCGAGTCAGGAGAGAGAGAGAGAGAGAGAGAGAGAGAGAGAGAGAGAGAGAGACATGATTGACCAAGTTTTCCAAGTATTGGGCTAATCATTAAAACAACAAGAGGGAAGCAACATCAAAGTCAGAGAGAGAGAGAGAGAGAGAGAGAGAGAGAGAGAGAGAGAGAGAGAGAGAGAGAGAGAGAGAGAGAGAGAGAGAGAGAGATGGCAGAATGGAAGGATAAAGGGTTCTTGAAAGACATACCTGAGAGACAAGAGTACTCTTTTCAGAAAGAAGACTGAAATTTTGTACATAGAGAGACTGGCAAGATTCTTCCAAGACTTTCGACTTTACTCGTAAACCTTCAAGTTCCACATTCACATCAGACAGAGAGTTCTCCAAGAATGTATTTCCCTCAGAAAGCTTCTCCATTTCTTGAGCAATAGACTCAACTTGGGAGACCAGCGCAGCCTTTTCAGATAGATGGATGGAAATCAAGCCTTTAAGAGATCCGCACGACTCTTCCAATGTCTTTATCTTCTCTATTGAACTTTCTATCTCAGCATTGGCATCTGACAAAGAAGTTTCCAACACCACATTCTTCTCCGACATCTTCTCCATATGTTTCAGGCTCTCCAAATGAACAACTTTTTCATCCTCATGCTTCTTGCATATCTCTTTTAGCTCTGCATTTCCGGCTTGCAACTCCTTCACCGTTGCCTGAAGGGACTCAACATTACTATTGACTGCCTCTATTTTCTCTGTTAACCAACAGTGTCTCTGTTCTAAATCGTTCTTATTTTCTTTTAGACAAGAGAGCTCTTGCTGAAGAACTCTCTTTTCCTCGACATGGACTCCCACTTCATCTTCAAGCTTCACTTTTGAGTCCTTCAAGAGGATTATTTCATCTTGCAGACTTATTATCTCGAAAGCAGAAGTGAGGATTTGTTCGTTTAGCCTACCATTGTCCTTCGTAAGCTTTTGTATCTCTTCCTCTAAACCCAATTTACTAAGTTCCATGTCCTTTAACTTCTCAATTCCCCTTTGAACCTCCAGAGCCAAAGCTCTCCCCTCTTCTTGAGATTGAGAGTGCAACTTCTCCAAACGTACGCGATCGTCTTGTATCGAGATGTTTAGATTCTCCAACTCTTCTTGCTTCTTACTAAGCTCTTCCTTTTGATCTTTTGCTCTCTGTTTCAACATCTCCACTTCCAACTGTAAAGACCGATTGGCCGTATCCAGCAGAAGACATCGCTCCTCAGCACTGGTTAATTTCGACACTACCATAAGTATCTCATCATTAAGTTTCTTGAACTCTTCTTGGCAGGACGAAATTTCAGCCTCCATTTTCGATATCCTTTCCAGGGATAGCTGGTGTTGAAGAAGAGCAGCTTCTTTGTCAGATTCTAAATTGGAGATGGTTTCTTTCAGACTATGAACTGCAGCTTCTACATCATCTGCTCGCACTGACTTGGATTTGACATGCCCCTTGAGATTCTGGGTTTCCCTTGGTATCTGGGAAACTTCTTCTTGCAGTAGCTTACACTCTGAGTCGTTTCCTTCATCTTGGGCATTCAAGCCTTTCCTTGCCCTCCCTTCAGCAAACATCCCATTCAATTGTTTTAATCCTTTTTTGCTCGTCAATGCTTCGTTTTCTTCAGAATATGCCCCATTTCTTTTGATGTCATGAAACTGTGATGGAACATGCAAGGCATCCTTATGTGTATCATCAGAGACAAACATTGAACGAAATGGCGGAGGCATCTCAGGAGCATGAAGCGCCGCGTCGGTAGCAGAAGATGCGGAGGGAGATTCTTCGGACAATGCAAATGGAATTTGATTGGGAAATGCTTCTGCCATGGTTCGCTGAGCCTGACGAAGTGCCCCAGTTGCATGATCATATCTTTCTGCTAAAGCACGGTATGCCCGATAAAATTCCTCGACTAATTTCATAAGCTCTGGTCGTTTCTTATAGTACATCTCAGCTCTCCTTGCAAAAGAATCAGCATCTTCTTCTATGAGCTTGATCATAGATTTGACCTTGATGTCCATATCTGCTAAGTTAAAAAAGTGAATTCCCTTGGTGAGATACATCATCCATTAGTTTAATGATACACAGCCATAATGGCAAATAATAGTATTTTTCTATAAATCAGTCAACTAGTCAAGGAAGAAAAAGAACCGCAAATGGTCTAATTAAGATGGAAACCAAATAAACCAAACTTTTCAGTAGAAACATTTCAGTAACTACGTATCTCCTTATAGAACCAACCTTCAAACTAATCTGCCGCAATGTATATGATTTGCTAAATACAACTATCAATTCAAGTCCAAGAGGCAAAGATACTTTACAAATGCTCTAAATGACAGGGACATCTCTAAAGTTCATAGAATCCGTTTGATTGCATTACGATTCTCCAACAATAAATAGGACTTTATGTGGTGGTTAAGATTCAATTATCAGCACCTATCTGAAGATGCATCACTTATTCTTACAAAGGGTACAGTTGGTGTGTTGATTAAGAGAGGAAGGGGATATTACTATACAAAACAGTGTTTTCAGACTCGTTCATACTTGGATGAGTCAACTCATTTTGACTCAACTCGGTCTCAATGAGACCCGACTCGGACCGGTGACTCACAGGCCGCCTGACTCGTCCGAGCCATGGTCAGACTCGTCTCTGACTCATTTGAGTCATGGTCAGACTCGTTCTGACTCGACTGATCATTTTATCCATTATATTTTTATATTTGCATGACTTTGATGCATTTTGTGATACTATTTGGCATATGGATGCAATATATATCTCTAATTTTTTTCAAATTTTTACTGTTTAATCTAATATTATATATATTAATCCAACTAGTCACTATGTTTATGACTCTTACGCGCCACGAATCAACTCTTCCGAGTCGCGTCGCTAAGGGTCGTAAAGAGTTGCTTTCCGAGTCCGAGTCTGAAAACATTGATACAGAGCATAAAAGGAACTTCAAACATCATACCATCGGCGGTGAATTACTACTAGACTATTGGTAGCTCTAAATGCAAAGGTGTAACTTCTTAGAAGCTAACTCCACTAGTGCATGTAGAGTTCTTCAAGAGCTGTCTTTATGCCCTCCAACCATAGACAAAGTGAGTTGCCTTCAACAATTACTAGTTAGCCAAGGAACTCAAGCTTGGTAATTTACTCAAATATCTCAGACCAATACAACTGGAGATACCTCTATGGATACCCTCTAGGAAAGATCTACTAACCACCAAACAAAGAGATCAACATCAACATTAAGTTGTGGACGGGAGTTCAAGGAACCACAAACTTCTCTAACAATGGTGAATATCAAAATTAGCTATCCACAGTTTCTTCAAACTCACTGCGGTCTAGCCAGCAATTATAGTCAAGGTAGACCTAGACTCTTACATCACATGATCTTACTCTGTCCTCAAAACTATTCAGTTTTCCCCATTCAAACATTGCACAATATTGGCTCACTGCCTGCCTGCCTCCCAGTTTACCACAATAGATGAATAGATGGAATAAATCATAGAATCCAACTTTAGAATGAGAGGAGAATCGAAAATCAAACAACAGAGAATATGAGTTTGGTGCGTGTTGAACATTGTCTTTAGAACAGAATTTGCCTCCGTCAATGCACTAGGCTTCTAGCGATCTATTCCCAAGATACAAACGGACCACAGTATTGGATATTGTGTGCACTGCAAAGTATCCAAACACACTATTGAATATCACTTCTGCTGTCACAGAAGAATGAACACCCAAAATTTCTCTCTTAGATAATCAATTAAACTAAAATCGAACCTAGGGAGATCCGTTTAAGATAACTGAAGAGACACATAAACCAAATTCAAACACAACTGTTGGAAATGACACATCAGGAAACCTTACAATTGAAAACAAGTACCCAGAATTTATTAAAACATTTGGGGGAAAAGGCACCCAGTCCCATTTACTAGATCCTACCGAGTCGGTTGGGTTCTGACCGAGGGACAAGTTTGTTTGGGAAAAAGAAAAGGCCCCGGCTCCTGGAACGATACATATATGCTAAGTGCAAAGTGTGCCTCAAAAGCACCTAATGTACCCTAAATATCCAATCAACCATCGCACACGTGCGCGCACGTGCGTTACAGTGCTTCGCGCCACTCCGATGGATTACACCTTTGCCATAGATCCCTCTTGTCCATAAAGACATAAGTCTTCTCTAAGACTTTACTTATATACCCACCTTCTCCACTTCCCTTGAGCGATGTGGGACTACAGAAATAGTGTGCATCCCATGTGCAATGTATTTTCCCTTCAAAAGAATGAAAATTTGGATCAACACATGGTTAATGGTATTTGGAGGGAACCATTCAAATTTTGGGTCACTAGAGTCCAAAAAATCAAAAAAACTTTAGCTCAAAAAAGTAGTACAAAAAGGCCAACCAACCATATGGGAAAGCATTTGGCCCTAAGTTGGTCTACTAAGAAGGCACAATAAAGCCCAAATACCCAACATCTTTACACTACTCATGATTAGAAGGGAACGATCAAGCAACATAAAGACCCTCATTTAATTTAGAATAAAATTACATAAAATAACCACAAATAGATGCCGTCGAAGAAGGATCTCCAAAATCAAAAGCTTCATGCAATGTAAAGGGAGTTGGTTTGTCACAGCTACAGAACTTCTCTAGGAGAAAATTTAACTATTGCAATTTTTTGCATGTTTCATCCTGTGATAATTTCCAGTGGAGGATCCATAGGGATAAATTTATGGGATATTTGCATAAGACCTACTAAAACATATTGATATTACAAATATCCCCTCGCTTTGTAAGTTTTATGAATAACGCACTCACATATTCTGGTATTCACTAAAATACACCCATTGTTACCTTTTTGCCCTCGAGTTAAAGTAATTAAACTAAAAAAGTGAGGGGCAAAATGATGAGTTCCATGATAATCTAACCCATCCAATTTAACATAGACAGATTCAAATCATTTTTGCAACTTTTTAACCGTAAAATCGGCAAGATATGAATGTGACAAGAACGCATCCATTTAACATAGGCAGATTCAAATCATTTTATTCACCTTGTAAAGGACAAACTAGATAAGTTCCATGATAATCTAACCCATCCAATTATTAGAAACATATGTCTAGTTGTATCTTCCCTAGAATGACTCCCACATATGGTAATGTATCAATATTGCAGAATGAGATTCCTAGATAGGCAACTGTAACTTGCCAGAAGATAAGAACGGAGGTATGCTTCTTCTATACAACGAATACACCACACCTCAAGAAAGAACATGGAGATGGGATAACCCATATTAGTTTCGAACTATAATTTGGTTTACATAAGTTGAAACAATAAAATGCAAAGTTTACTATATTTCATGCACATACTTTTGAAGTTTGTCGGGAAGAAAGTAGATACAATACCATCAGCTACATAAACATTAGGCAGCTTCAATTTTTAATCAATAAAATAAGTCCAAGATTTAAAGTTTATTGCCAAGAAATAAAATGCTGCATAATGAGCATAAAACTCTAATATGAATGTGGTCTTCAGCGTTGAGATATTAATGAAGGAAAATGAAAGAATGTTTATATAATCTCATACCCCAATATAGCAGCAGTCTAATTTATTTCAGTTGCAGGATCAAATACATGTATGACAAGTAAAATAAGAAATTAGTTATGGAGAACTATGTTTACCAAGGAATTAAATTTCAGATTTCGACCCTATACCGGAATCCTGAAAAAGCGAGATATTTGGCCCAAAATTTTGCGAAATATCCCGATTTTTACGAGACCGTGTGTAACAGAACAGAAAAAACCGAAAATATTGGGAATTTCGGCATGCAGATTTTGTTTCGGTACGCTAACAAAAAAAAGAGAGATTTTGCAGTGTTAGCAAAGTATCTCGATTACCCACAAACACCTGAACTTTCAAGTCAGGCTAGCACCCATAAGACAAAGAAGAGCTTGAACCAAGATGATTGTCTAAATGGCTGAAATCTGTTGAACTTACTCCTAGAGAAAGAGTTCATAGATGTTGAAATTTGACTTTCTAAGTGACAACAAGCTATTAAAGTTACTCATAATGCAAGGGCTTTGTTTAGATATTTATCAATGTTTTTTGCGAGAATTACTTCTTTAACTAATCATACTAATCAACGTCGAACAGCAAAAGTAATAATCCGCTCATAAACTTGATTTTTGATCTTTCTTGTTCATAACGTATCACTACTCACTAGCTCTATCAATTTCCTTGAAAGAAACTGTATGCAATCCCTCAAACAAGGCAATGAAAAGGAGGAAGATATATACCGGTAAGGTTTTCCTGAAGCCATTTAGAATTCTTTGGGCTGATATGACTGTCCCACCACCACGAATACAGGCGTCTGGACTCGGCGTGCGTCAATTTTGCCATTAATCCAACCAAGCAAATCAACAATATTTGCTTCGATCTCGAAAAGGCTTGATCCTTGTACCAATATAAAAATCTCGGCAACAGATCCAAGCCAGAGCAAGCAGTGAAAGAATTCACCAGACCCAGTTCAAAAGGCCACTGAATTCAATTCACAAAGCCACTGAATTTAATGAACAAATCGAAGAGATATCCGAAGCTTCGTATTTCCCACCCATGAAATCTCACATATTAATGTTAGATTAATTACTCAGAGCTCTGCTTGCGCACACTCAAAATCACCTGATCAACAACAATCACATCAAAAAACAGCAGATGGTAATTGGGATCCTTTAAAACCTCAAATTTTTAATGTCAAAAATATAGTAACAATAGGACAACTTGGAAATGGAAGGCAAAAACAAATCCGCGCCGTCGGTTGAACAAAACACCGAAAGATCCAACCTTTTTTTTCTTTTTTAGAAACTTAAACAGAGGTTGGAGGTGGATTTTGAACTCATGATCTCCTTAGAGGAAAGATCCTACCTTTCTCAGCAAGGCTACTACCTAATCAACACTTAATGTGAGTTATGCAATAAGCCTTTGATCTTAATCTACCAAGGCATGATTTTTCTGTAACTGGATGTATTAATCAAGATTAAGGAATAGGAACTTACCACCAAAGATTGGAGGTAGAGCCAGATAACAATCAAGAACAGCAGTGTGGATCCCAACCTCAGGAGAAAACCCAAAAGTCTTTATCTCAACAGAAGCATAACCCCCTGATCATTGATCAACAGCAGCAATAAGGAGGGATAAGACAAACTGATTAAACCCAGTAGAGAGAAGTACTAGATCATGCGAATCTCTTATCAGATCATGTGAAATCTCATGAAACAACAGAAAGCCTGATTACCCATCATGCCAAAGCCGCTGAATAACTGAATTAACCACTAAGAATCACAAGAACACGGCTTTCCCGCAACTGGGTGCTGATTGAAATCAGGAAAGAACACCCTTTTAATGGGGAAAAGGATCATACCATGGAGAAAATCGAAGTGGGTTCTCGTCAAGCAGCTGTGCTGTAAGATCCCAGCTGCTTTCTCATCCACACTCAGCCCATTTCTGTTACAAAACTCTCTCTCTCTCTCTCTCTCTCTCTCTCTCTCTCTCTCTCTCTCTCTCTCTCTAACTGCAATTGGCAGGGAAGAACAGAGCAGCGAGGGGAAAAGGAAAGTGGGGTGTGAGACAAACGGTAGCCGTATGGGAATCGAGGGTGGGGGGGGGTCAATTTTGGTAGAATTGCGGGAATTTGGGATTGGAATCGGGGAGTTACGGCTTAGAACGATGCTTTAATTTAGTGGGAAACGGACGACCGACAATTCATTTTGGATCACAAGAGAGCATTAATATAGTGGGAGTCGTCCTTTTTTATTTTTTTTCTTTTTCCTCTGTTCTTGCTGGCATTTGTCTCGGCTTAGACCTTTCGGTGTGGAATCAGAGTCCGGCTGAGGTGAGGGGACTCTTGTTTGCGATTTTTTTACGATAATACCCAAACTACTGACCCTCCCTTCAAGTCTTGTATTTCTTTGAACTAATGATATAAAAATATTATTCTATTAATGTTATTGAGATACTTTGGCCTGCAACGTGCAACCCTGGCTGACTCTCGGTTATCGCACCGTTATCGTCGGCGGCGCCTTCCTACTGTTGTTTGAATCGTCGACTTCCACCCTATTGGTAGAAAACACTTGCCCTCCATCCGGCAGGTCGTGTAATCTAATCCTATGGATCTTCCTCCTGTTTTTATGGTTGGCTTATATCTTTCATTTGTGGCTAGTTTGTATTAACATGTGATGTACTGATCGTGAGATATCTCCGAGAGCAAGAGAGAGAGAGACCTATTTAAGACATAAACGCTATAATTGGCACACCGCTTAGATTTGGGTGAGTATACAATCACTTGTTTATATCAAATCGTAAGTATCACAATTGAGTCATCGAGAAATGCTATTCCAACAACTAACATGTTATCGGATCACAACCTTGTAATGCTTGGCAGTTGGTGTGTGTGTGATTCACGGGTCGAGGTGCATGGTTGTGATCCAGTGCCACATCAGGATGTTCCTGATGGATGAGGATACTCGATGCCGAAGCTTCATTTTCCTTTCTCCATACCCAATCCTTCTCTCCACGCTTTCTATCTTCCATCTTCGAAGGATGAACACATTTTCATCTTAATGCACCCTCTTTAGCGGTCGCCATGTCACTTGTCAAGTGCGATTCATCCATCCGGGGTGCCTGCATTGGATGGCCGCGATGCCATCGGCACCCAAACCGGCTAATCCGAAATATAAAGGAGTCGATTTATGATCAAGATTCTTCTAGAATAGAAGAAGAGTGGGATCTAAGGCAGGTGAGGGATGCGTGGCTTTTAAGCGAGCCTAGTAGTAGTAGTAGTAGCCCGTGAGATATCCGCTACCTAAATCACAGTATGGTACGGAATCCCACTATTCCTTTGGTAGCGGGCCTGGTATCCGTCTGATCGCGATCCTACGGCTAAAACTGGGTCGTAGAACTGGCACAACCGGAAACGGTTAGCAGTTGGGAGGCGGATGCAGAGCACAGTGGGCCCTGGGGTCCTGAAGGTCATTTCCGTAAAAACAAAGAACAATGCAATGAAGTGGAGTCCGCGTAGGCGATGGCAGTATCGTAGATTATTGAAAAAGGTGTGGGTAGTTTTGAAGGCGACATTAAAGACTGGGCGGTGGCGGCGTCGCCAGTAGGTGGGGAGATTCGTCCACCCGCAAAAGAAGCCCACGTGCGGAATGTGACGGTCTTTCACCACGGAATCCTGATGTTCCAGTCCACACGAGGCACACGCAGTATATATTGAAAGAGTCATGTTGTTTGAACAAAACTGAGGGCATCTCCTGATTGGTGGGACAATGGTCCATAGGATGAACCCTAGGGGAATGCCACGTGTGCGGATGGTGGCTGGCGATCGGCCGATCGGTGTGGGCAGCGGTGGCCGATGAGTCGATGGATTGCAAGCAAGCGGCATCATGTGGTGATCGGCAAACGGCTATCGACATTAGGTGGCATTCGCAGGTGATGACCGATAAGGCCGCTATGGGTCTGTGACAGGCGATGGTTGACAAGGGTGGTTGCCAGCTACGGTTAGGGGTGGGACTTGGGTGGGTCTGACCCGAACCCGATCCGCCCAATCCTAACAATGGACAAACATGGACAAAACTGATTAAAAACTTGGACAGATTTGGACAATAAAATATCAACCCAATTTTAATTCGAACAGATTTGGGCACTGATCTTCCCAATCCAAGGAATCCGAGATAGTGACACACTAAGATTGAATGCTTTCGTAGTTTTTTTTATAGAAATCAAAGACTGTCTATTTGATGTTGAATGCTAAGAATTCGTTTGAAATATGTATAGGATATGCGTTGGACTTTATGTTTTCGTTATGCAAAACAAAGATTTTTTTTATGCAATTCAAAATTTTGTTGGATTTTTTTTTCATCTATTTATGTGCACAAGCATTTCTAATTGAGCAACCCATCCATTATTTTGCAAATTGGGCAACCCAAACAACTAGAATGGGCAAGCACGAGTTGGGCTTCCACGGGTTGCCCGGGTTTGACGGACAAAATGGGTTAAGGTTTGTGCAAGTCGGGTTGGGCATGGGCAGACCCTTCAACCCGCCCAACCCACCCAAGTCCCACCCCTAGCTACAGTGGGGTGGTGGACGGTGACTGACGAAAGTGGTGGTTGACGGGGGCAGTTGCGGCCGATGGCAACCCCCTAGGGTTCATCCCATGGCCCATAGTCCGGCCAATCAGGCGATGCCAGCGCTCCATTCATGTGGAGTTGTCCCACCAGATTGTTGAGGGAGAAATTTTCAAGCCGCCTTGATCGGGAACCCTGCCCCATAGCCTTGATTGAATGTTGATGGTTTGTAAAGTTAGAGATTAAAAAGTAGGTAAAAAGAAATAAGACAAGTGGAGTTGTTGTCGAAGTTCGGTCTTACGACCTACGTCTCCGGACGAGAGGTGCCACTTGGTTTCCACTATAATGAATATAAAGGTGGGGGAGCGTTTTCTCGACAGGCCGAGAGAAGCTTTTTACAGTAGGGGTTGCACGGAGCAACAAGAAAAGAACAAGGAGGAGAGAAATAAGCTCTAGCTCTGGCTTTGGGATCCTCTCTTCCTCTGATTGAATGACCAACCCTTTTTCTGAATGCCTTGGGGGGCCTTTTATAACATAGGCAAGTGCCCAATATGACAGTGATGATGTGGCACTGGTTCTGGGCCACCTTGCTGGGCCCTTATTGGGCCGTTGTGTGGGCCCAATAAGGGGGAGGGCTTGAATTGCGGGTCTTGCAGAGTGGGTCCATAAGCCCGGACGGGCTTACCCACTTGGGCCGTCGCGCGAGCCCATGCGGCTCTGATCCGGTCCGATACAATTTTTGCACCCACAATTGTCCCTTGTTTAAATAGCATTACTCGTATTAAAAATGTAAACAACTTATATATGTATTAATGCATTCTATATGACCCTAAACTGCATTGAGTTACAACAACCAATTTAATTATATTCATAAATTTTAGGGTAATAAGCCTACAGCCCCCCTTTAACTAACCCAACATTTGGATTAGGGGTGGCAATCCTTGATCCGACCCGCCAACCCGACCCGAAAGTAGCGGGTTTGGGTTTGGCCTAAACGGGTTCGAGTCATAAATGACTCGACCCAATTGACCCGTTTATTTAATGGATCGGGTTCGGGTTTGCACTTATAACCCGATTGTCTCGACTTGACCCATTTACGAAATGGGTCGTGTCAACCTGACCCGACCCGACCCGAACCAACCCAACCCAACCCAATCAAACCCGGCCCAATTCGACCTGTCTTGACCCAACCCGACAGGTTTACATGGGTTCTGTTGAGCCAACCCGACCTGACCTGTTTAGCAAACGGGTTAAACGGGTCAGGTCGGGTCAACCCGTTTATTAGACGGGTTAGGTTTGGGTTTAAGTTTTTGATCAGTTTATTAAACGGGTCGGGTTCGGGTTAGGTGTTTTGCCCTTATACCTATGTCTCAACCCGACCCGACCCATTGTCAACCCTAATTTGGATAAACCAAGTGAAGTTATTCGTTTGAACTCCAATCCCTCTAACCAACCCAACATTAGGTTAAACCCCTCTTTTTAAAAAAAATCCTGAGAACACCCTCACCTCCTCTCTCGATCAGCCATGGCAGAGGCGACAGACTTGAGCAGCGAAGGCGGAGGCGAGCACGAGCGATAGAGGTGAAGACGGCAGCGGTGGCAGGGGGGTCGGTTTAGATTTGGGGTTTTTCAGTCTAGGATGTTGTAGCTCGTGTGTCCTTAGCGTGGATTTTCTATATTAACATTAATAAAGATGGCTTTGGTTATTGCTTTAATTAGAATACTACTCTGGTGTATAATAATACTCATATAATAAAAGGACCTTAGGGAACATAGTAGGCCACTGAGACGCATGGAGGATCCATGCTTGGGAGACCCAGTGGACCAGTTCTGTGTAGACCTATAACTAGTTCACAGCTTAGGTGATGACGGTCGCTTCACCGAGAACAAGCTGTTGGCAGGTAGAGGATGTGGTGAAGTCTCCACCACGGGAACGTAGGATTCCCATTCACCTGACCAAGCACGATGATCGTGTTGAACAGGAACCAAGACGGTGCACAGTTAGTGATTCAGACACTGGTGTATAAACCGTCTTACTACTATAGATAATCTGTCCTTAACCCTGAGGGACCATGATCACTGGGCCAACCAGTTGTGTGGTGCTTTGATGTGCCAACGTGTGCGGACCTTCCATAGTCCAATACCACGGTGCGTTGGGTTACCCGGCTGGCGCTTGAGTGACATGTAATCCCTACAGGTTATCCGACGTCCAGTGATGGATGGGTGCGTTTTAATGAGTCAATCTATCCACACAGTTAACCCAGTCCTGGTGGTTGTCAGTATGACTGACAATGTTCCGGATGCTAGGCATAGCACCGGAAGGTGTGTGGTGTTATAGATGACAAGTCATCAAACCCTAGTCAGATGATCGATCGGGATCTGACGGTGCTCCCCACCGCCCGAGTCGTATCATGGCACCAGTAATAGGAGGGACTAAGGATTATCGGAGTATAGTAGAGAACAGGGTTACGAGGGAGTAACATAAGTTTAGGATCACTAGAGTTCAACTCGCGTCGCACTTTGGGTGGCTACGCGGGTTAATCGGATTAGGGCTGATTAACGGAACTTTCGGTGTGTCACCGGAACAGTTAATCAGGGATCCGGTTGGAGCTAGAGATCCCGAACCCTGAAGGTTCCACCCTGTCGTTGCGTATAGGAATTGTTCCCCGACCTAGTTGGATACGTTGGATGCAAAGTAACGCAATGGAGCGCAAGCCCGGAGCCAAAGAACCTAATTCACATGTGTTACGGGTCGTAGGGGTATTTTGGTAAATACTGAAATATGGCTCAGAACATATTGAATATGGATCTTAGAATGAGCGGAATAATTCCAGGAGCTCATAGGCGCTGACGGAACTCGATTCCGAGTAGCGCACCTCACTCAGTCTCTCTTTCAGTTTTTCGCTTTTCGTGAAGGGCGTTTTCGTCCAGGCTTCACGATAGACACCCGGAATCCCTAAAAACCGCCCCCCCCCCCCCCCCCCCCCCCTTATCGCTATCCACCTAGGGGCCGGCCCAAGCCTCCTTGGAGCCATGGGAGACTGACCCTATATAGGAATAGGGAGGGGGAGGGGCCGGCCCGATGGTTCTACTCCCTCTCCTCCAAAAATCCGACCCCTTTAGCCTCCTCCTTTGTGGTTTCGGCCAAGGAAAAGAGAGGAAGAAGAAGGGAGAAGGAAGAGGAAGGAAGGAGAAGGAATAAAGGAGAAAGAGGAGGAGAAAATCTCGCGGCTCGCCATCGTCTTCGCAACGGATTCCTCCGTCGGCTCGTAATCCCTGCACTCAGAGACGGGATTTCGAGGATTCTTCAATTCGCAAAGGACAAAGTGCTATCCGACAGTTTCCCTTGCGATTCCAGTGCGGTTCTTCATCGTTCCGTCGTCTCCGGATCATAGATCCAAAAAGGTATGATGATTCTAAACACCTAACTAGATGCATGCATGTCTTCCGTAGATCGTAGTATGCCTCTAGGGTGTCCGCACATATGCTAAGATCATAGATTTGCATGTAAATTGTTTTGTAGAATTAAGTGCAATGAAACATACACCGGATGATCTTCGGATCTTTCTTTTGCTTCCGCTGCGACTCTGATTAGCGGATCCAATTCCAACATAGGATTCATCCCATGACTTCTAGATCTTAGTTTAGGAAGGTTTGATTAACTCCGGCGACGGTGGAGGGGGGGGGGTACGTTAGGTCTGGCAGGGGGGGTCCATTAGGTCTGGCGACCAGGGGGGAGCGTGGCTTAAGATGAGTAGCAGTAAAGCATAAATTAAAAGTAAGATAAGGTACATTTTCGTCCACGAGGGTCTGAGCTCAAATGAAAAGAATGCTGGGATTGCAGCTTAAAACCATATCCTAAAAAGGACTTTTCACAAAGTCCCTCTAAATTTTAATCTCAATTTGCTTGTACATTTTACAAGGTACTTGGTATGTGTACTTCCTTTTTACTCTGGAAGGACCCCACGGTAGGTGCATCGCCTGGGTAGGGCTAATCCGAACTCGACATGATCTGATCAGAGCTCTGATAGGGTTGGATGGCTGGGTTAGGGTTAAGGTCTCAGGTTCAACCCGAACCCACCCGACATATAATCACAGCGGTGGATGTCGCACGTGGTCATCGTCACCCGATATCGCCGGCCGTCAGATCCTATGATAGAAAAGAGGAGGAAGAATGAATGGTACGTCGAGTCCCTAGTCAGGGAGCACAACGTCTCAGCCAACATTTTTTTTTAGTCGATAAAGTACTATCTATTAACACAACCAAACCAACCAACTACAATAGGAACCAATTCAAAAACCTACAGCAACCAAAGAACAAAAAACTAACCCAACTCGGTCAGGGTCAAAAAAATTTCAGGGATAATAAATCAATTGTGTGTCCTGGATAGTGATCGCCCTGAGAGGAGGAGGGATGTTCCTGTATGCGCAGAAAAAGATACGGGTCGTCTTTATTGCAAACACACAAAGATTATAGATGCCGGGACCCGAGGACTCGGGGGTAGTGAGCCGGGTGCGGCGAATATTCGATCAGGAGATTGTGACAGAGATCCTCTGGAGGGTCCCTTTGATCCGCATCTCCACGTGATATTCGTGCGAGAGCTCTGAAGGGGTTGCCCAAGACAGAGGTCTTTACAGGGTGAGGGTTTTTTTGAGAGGCTAAGGAGTATCCACCGTTGCTTTTTATCCCTTCCGTGCTTCGCGCTTTCTCGGCTAGGGGTTTTTGGCTTCGTTCCTCAGTCTTCGTGTCTTCCTCGATCCTTGCTAGACCTTGGCGTCCTTGATCGTCGGTTCGCGGTGTGGATCGTGCTTTTGGCGTCGGCATTGGCTTTGGCTTTCGGCTTTGGCTTTTCTTTGGCGTGGCTCTGGCTTTTGCTTTGCTTTGGCCCTTGCGCTTGAACTTAGACGGGGGGAGACTTGCGATGCTTTCGTTCTTCCGGAATTCTCGTCGTATCGGCTAGAACGTGCGGTGCTTTGCTCGTGACCGGCGTAGTTGCTTGGCTTTGGCACTTGCGTTGCTCTGGCGCAGGCTTTACCGGGGCTTTTGCTTTGGCCTTTTGCGTTGGCTTTTGCTTCGGCGTTGACCCGATCTTCTTCTCGAACGGCGATGGCTACTTCTTCAAGGATTCTTCCGGCTTCCTCAACGATTATGGCGTCGGCTTGACTTCTTCTCTTCTTCGGGCTTCTTTGGCGTGATTGGAGTCGGAGGCTTTGCTTTGAAGACGACGGGTGTAGCGTCGGCTTTGCTTCTCTTCTTCTTCGGGCTTCTTTGACGTGATCGAAGTCGAAGGCTTTACTTTTGAAGATGACGGGGGTAGCACCGATCTCCATGCGACGGTTGTAGCGTCGGCTTTGCTTTGAAGACGACGGGTGTAACGACACTTCGGGTGTTCCTCTCCAAGCTTTCTTCTTTGTGAATAGAGTGGGTGTTTGTCGAAGGCGACAGGGTGATGACGCTTCGGTCTTCTTCTCCGGGCTTTTGGGCTTGATCGGAGTTGAAGGCTTTGTTGGAGACGACAGGGTAGTGCCACTTCGATCTTCTTCTCTGGCCTTTGCTTTTGGCGTCTTCGGAGTCGAAGGGTTCTTCTTCTCCGAGCTTTCTTCTTCGTGCACAGAGTCGAAGGCTTGATCTTCTTGTGCAAGGGTCTTCACTTTGATGAGGACTTTCAATGGACTAAGCCGGGCCCGAAGGGATAGACTTGCTCGTGTCTCGTGAAGCCTTGGGTCGATGAAGAGCGCGTCTCCTCTTCTGCAGAGCTCCTTTGTTTTGTCTTCAGCTCTAGCTCCGACTCCTTCGACCCTTTGAGCCTTCCCCCTCCCCCTCTATTTATAGGTGAAGGGGGGAGGGGAGAGATATGGAAAGATTTATTTGAATCCCTTTAATATCTCTCCCATAACTATCCAAGATTTTATCCTTCCATTGAAGAGGGGAATAAACCTTTATTTGCCTTCCTTTTCTGGCCAAGTAGTTATGGCTCAATCCTTTTTAAATTTATTTGATTCTTGCACATAAAGTCGATGGCGACCCAGCTTCGTTTCTTGTCCGTCGGATCGAGGGATCGGCGCAGATGCACGCTTATGTAGACGTCATACTCAACCTCCCCCGCGCATGGCGGTCTTTCTTTCCTTTTTCTTCTTTTCTTTCCTTTTCTTTTCTTTTCTTGCATGGCCGGCCACCCCTTAAGGGGTTCAGATTTCTAGAAGGAGGGCCGGGTGGGCCCCACTTGGGGATGGGCCCACTCGGCCTCTTGTTTGGAGCGGGTCGGGTCCAGTTTGCCCCCCCTGAGTCGGTGCATGCGAGTCGAGTTCGGGTCTGGATCCGAGTGTGTGTCGGGTTTGCCTCCGAACTAGCGCATGCGAGTCGGGTTCGAGTCCGGGCGTTTGCCTCCGGGTCGGTGTATGCGAGTCGGGTCCGGGTCCGAGTGCGTGTCGAATTTACCTCCGAATTAGTGCATGCAAGTCGGGTTCGAGTTAGACACAATTTATGTGTCTACAGTTCCATTGTTTGATTTGGATCCCTTCCAGCTGATGACTTGTCCTAGCCAACCAATCAGCAGCTATGTTAGCTTCTCAGAACATATGCAACCACCGAGCTCTGGGGAGACGCAGAATAAGAGCTTGGCATTCGCGAATCAAAGCATCAGTTTGTATTCATCCGGATAGGCGCTGCATGGTCACTAGCGAGTCATCTTCAATCAAGATAGAGTAAGAAGGGAAGTGGGATAAAAATGTTCGTAGTCCACGGAATAGAGCGAACTCCTCTGCAAGCAGGACTAAAGAAGAGAATAAGGGGAACGAACTGGACAAAAGAACCTGGCCAATTTATAGGGTTGATAGTTGATATGGGCTTCAATGTGCTGATTGTTTGATCTTTCGTCTTATTTCATTCTTTCTTCTTTCTCTAATGCCACTAGACAATGTGTCTGCTCTGCTATGAAGACAATTTATTTAATGGCAAATTATGAAAAACCTCCCCTAAACTATACGCGTCATTTCATATTGGCTTCTTAATTATTTTTTTTCAAACAATTTAATCGCTGAACTATGCTCCGTCTACATTTAGCCCCCTCCATAAATTTTATTCGGAAAATATTCTTGTCCTAGTAAGCATAAATTAAATATTTTAAAACAATTTTGAGTCTTATTGAAAATTAATAAGGATATTTTCAGAATAAAAAATTGATGGAGGCGGCTAAATACACACGGAACATAGTTCAGGATTCAAATTATTCAAAAAAATAATTAAGTGACCAATATGAAATGAGGTGTACAGTTCAGGGGAGGCTTTTACAAATTACCCTTTATTTAATGGTACAATAAAGAGGCTAAAATTGTGTACATTTGTGTTATATCCATATGGACCATATGCAATAGGCTGTAATAATGTTGTTTCCGGAACCCAACCCAATCCGAACCAATTCGGGTTGGGTTAAGTTGTGTGCAATTCAGTACCGAAGTGGGACCCAAAACTATCTCAAGAACATGAGTTGAGTGGGTGCTCTGATGTGTCCTCGTTGCATGCACACCTAGAGGACAGGCTTACTTAGGTCCTAGAGATGATTTTTGACCGAACCCATGCACATTAGAGACAATTGTTCGTCTTACCATAACTAACCATTATTTGGAGAAAAATGATGTAAAAGAATCGTACAATTTGGTACCACGCCAAACCCATCTCCACCATCCATCTCATTTTCCTTGCATCCTAGTGATTGGAGCATTATACTAGGGGCCATGGGATGAACCCTAGGTGGATGCATGAGATCCACTTGAACAGGACCAGTCCTAGGAGCAGGCGAACGAGGCAGTCACCTAGAGCCCCCAATTTTTTACCCCAAGAGGGGGCCTACTTGGGCCACCTAGCAGGCTGGCACCATGATCTAGTACAATGGTCCCAATCTTCAAGGAAAATGTCATACTGCCAGCCCGCTTTGCCAACTTTCCGTTACCAACTTGACGTGGCATGATCAAAGCCGTTGATCTAAGTTCCTATTGTAAACTGGATTTTCTAAAGCACGAAGCAACAATAACTTATTAATTTTATTTTATCTTTTTGAGTTCTTGTAATGATTTCTTTACGATCTTAATCGGTGTAAGCAAGTTTTACTAATTATGTATATAAACAAATCGTGTGTGCGTACTTGAAAAAAATAAATTATAGATTTTTTTTTTTTTGTCTTTTAGTTTGGCGGGTTTCCCAAAAACTTTCAGGCAATAGGCCCACTTCGGATTCGGACTAATCCCTCCGGAAATGTGCACTGACCCACTCGGAAGTTTCATTGCATGAATATTAAAGGGGGGGCCCATTTTACGAGTTCCGTTAGGGCTCAAAAAACCTCAGGGCCGGCCCTGCACACACACATACAGAAGCAAACAAACAAGAAGATGCTGCCCATTATTGAGGTAATCCAAGAACTGAAAACTGTGTACTGATCAGAAATTGGATTGATCCCTTCAGTAATGCCCATCATGCAGTGCATGTTGGGATGCACAGTGCAATGATGACCGTTTCTCAATGAGCAATTATTTTCAACACCAGCTAATCTCATAAATAGATCACCTGAGGACACTCTGTAGCTGATCTGTTGATAGCATAGCAACCTTCTAGTAGTATTTTTTTTTTTATTGAGCAACCCACATCGTCTCGTCTGTGGGAGTGTTAAGGCAGTCCCCCAACCAGTTATTAATTCGATGCAAGCGGGAATCGATCCCAGGTCTCGGGTACCAACCCCCCCGAGACTTTACCAGCTCACCTAATTGGCACTTTCTTTGTAGTAGCAGTCAAGGTCTTAAATGTTGGTTTTGATTGGTCAAAAAGGGGAATTTATCGTATTTTGGTCGAAAGTTGGTAGATTCTTTTTTGCTTTTTAAGGAAAGATTTTGGTGGAAGATTTCGATCAAATTTCAACCGATTTCTATCAAATGTTGGTCTGGTATGAAAAAAAAAAAAAGGAATAGAGGTGAAATATTGAATTTTACACAAAAAAAAATATATGTAATTTTTCAGTGAAATCGTCTGATAAAAGAACAGAATGTTGGATTTTGGTAAAATGTTGGTCATTTCAACCGGCATGTCATCATGTCGGACCAAATTTTGGTAGCACTGAAACTTTGGACAAATTTCTATGTATGATCCTCCAAAAATAGACATATTTTGGTGATTTCATAAGAAATTTATTGACATTTATTCAACACATACATTTTAGAGGTGGTCATCGACCATCCGATCGATCCAACATGGGCTATGCACCAAACCACATCAATCCCTCGGAAAAGAAAATAATATCAAAGCTCACACAAGGATAGATTTATATATGTAACAATCATGCACACCGCCTCTCTCGGTCACTATCAGAGGCACTTATCTCTCCACGTCAGCGCCCTCGCACATCATCACAAGGTGACAAAGTTCTAAGAAGACCTTATGAGTTCAGACACCATTTGAGGTGCTTGTAACACTATAAACAAACAAGTATGATCAGCTTCAGATCAATTATTCAAAGCTAAGACCTAACCATACAGGACAGGCAATAGAAGGTTCACATCAAGCCACCTAACTGTCCGTAACTTCAGACAAGGAGGCTGGGGTTCAATTGGAGGCCTACATAACCCTACAGCACCTGCATTTGTTTGTGAATGAATCCGACGGCATCGAGGTAAAAGGTGTCTTCGATGGTGCATTAGGTGGGCGTTAGAAGCACTAGACATCAATAATGATGATCGCAAGGATTAGCACGAAATGCATAATCTAGTCCGTCGATAAAAAGATGGTAAACTTAGATTGCATCCCACCACCTTTCGAATAATAACTTCATGGGGGAGAGATGATGTGGTGCACCACATTAAGATGAAACTCTAGATATACAACCAGGCATCTGCAATAGAAGGTCTAGGCAATGAGTAGGCAGGTGGATGTTGTATAGGTCCTTTGACAGGGGATAATACTGAGAGTTTTGGCATATATAAAGGCACTAGTAATGCTCGTGCCGACAACGACCGCTGCAGTAACCTCTGGCGTCAACACATACCTTCGGCGGAAACACCCGTCTCCGGCGGCTCTGCCTCGGCGGACTAGCGACCCCGATACCACCACCACCAGCCACTATCGGGACAGTCGCCGCCACTTGAGTGGATGCCTTCGGCGGTAACACCAGGTTCCGGCAGCTCCGTCCCGGCGCACCGGTAACCCCAACACCACCACCACCTGAAATTTCCTACTCATAGGGGTCCAATAGGGAGGTTCCCAGAGTACGGAGGGAATACTCGACCAAATAAAAATTTCACACACGATCATCTGCCCTTGCAGTACAATGCAAACAAGCTGATGGGTTACTCGTTTATGTTCGCTCGCTAACTACTTGCTCTCTTAAAAAAAAATTATGTTAGATGCAATGGGATGTGCTCTTCTCTCCTCTCAAAGGTACAAGCACAAGTGAGGACCTAGAGAACCAACTACGTGCTAAGGGAATACACATTTATGGCTAAACAGAATAGTAAAGCACGCAACCAATTTTTACGTGGAAACTCCGAGACCGTGATCCCAAAAGTGCAAGTGATCCACTAAAAAAGGCGAATGTACAAAACTCCAGAACATTACCTTGGTAGATCTGCTGCAATTCACAACCCAAACCTGATGCTTCCCACGAACAGGCATTCCATGAGTTGCTTAACCTAGCGCACAACTGTCACTCACAATCCTCTGTAACCTCCTTTATGTAAATTGATGCTCTTCCCACCTCGGCCTCCTAAGCACCGCTAACTTTACACCCAACTTACAAATGCACATTGCAGGTTCTCAATCCATGAGGCACCAACCACCCTTTAGTAAAGGATGAACCCAAGGGTTCCACCCCACCAAATCAACAACGGTGGGAATCCTCCAAGGATTTGTCACCTCCAATTCCCTATGGGGGAACCTTCAAGCCAAAGTGAGATTTCGCCCAAGGGTATCCGACCCTCCATGGACTTGTCTTCCTCAATTCCCTATGAGGGGACCCTCAAGCCGTGGCAGAGGATTTACACGCTCAATACACATGAGCGGCCCATTACACATGGGTTTTAAGGACGGTTTGGAAGAAATTCGAAACCAATTCGGAAAGGGGATTCAACCGACGAAAACCTCCATCACAAGAGGGATGGGAAACCAAAGTGGTCCGAGTGGAAAACTGTATGGACCAACTTGAAGCCCTCGAGGAAGTGCACAAATGTCTCCAAAGAGTGGAGGAGCGATTCCCGCTTGCACTAGATGAAAACCTCGAGCGAAGGTGGAGGGGCGCAAAAGATTTTGCAAGAACTCTCCCACACAAACTCCAAAACGTTGACAAATGAAGAGAGAAGATAGCTATTTATAGGGCTGCAGAATCAGTACTGCGGTCCAGACCACTAAAGGCACAGTCCAGACCATAGTACCAGCCTACAATCCGAACATGGGTCAGGACCGTAATATGCATCTAGGCCTTACTCCTAATTCGGTCTTGACGATTGGATTTCGGTCCGGACCGCACAGTGGGGAAGTCCATCCCAACACTTAGCTGATTTTTTGTTTAGCCAAAGTGTTGAGTCTCTAGTGGCAAAATTGTAAATCCGTCGAAAAGTAGTTTTCGAAATCTAGGAAATCGGAGAACACCGTCAAACCAGGATTTTGAAAATAAACATATTTAAACAAACACGGATCTCGAAAAGTGTGAAACCGAAGAATTGATAAAAAAAAAATCGAGTAAAATGATTTCGCAATCAAAACACGAATACAAAAACCCTTTACACCTCAGTCGATATGCAACATGGTACCTGCGAGTGGGTATGCCGTATGCGAGCTAGGTAGTATGATCTTGAGTTGTACTGTTGAGTAGATATTGTGTTGCATTACTGAAGTCTTTAATGGGTTATGAATGCGCACGCTGTCCTAACTCACAGGTTACACCACTAACACCGAGTCAATTTGCGCTTACAAATTTGCCAACAAAAAAGATGTACAACATACGTTGTAACACCACCTATCACCGTCGGAACAGTCGTCGTTGCTGCCGTTGCCGCAACGATCGAGAGAGTGAGAGAATATGCATGTGGGAGAATGGGTGAAATTAGAGCAAAAGAGGGTTTATATAACATGAGCAATCGTAATTATTCATAACTTTTTCCATAAGGATGAAGTACCCCTTTTAAATACTACATTTCTCTCTCATTACTCCCTTATATATTTATACATATATATATATATATATATATATATATATATATATATATATATATATATATATATATATATATATATATATATATATATATATATATATATATCACACACACACTAGTAATGCACGAGCCTGTCGGCACTCGGATGGCCGCCTTCGGCATCAACACACCCCAGCTGCCTTCGGCAGCAAGACACATTTGGTTGCCAACGCAACCCGCTATCCCTGATCGCCACCACCAGTCCCACGATGCCGTCATTTTGCCAATGTTGGTGACATGTCGCTTTCCACTATGGGCCGACGTTGTTTATCACTATCCCTTCCCGTCGACATTACTCGTCCGCCACTGCCCCGCTCAGCACCGCTCACCACCCCAATCGGTCGACAGTTGCCCACCGCCATCATCCACCACCAACCCATCGCCATCGTGGGTCAACGTCGTCTGCCACCGTCAGTCTCCACCCCCTTGTCGTGATCACAGTCGTCCGTTGCACCCAGCCCCGACCAGTGAATTACACTCGGCCCTGAGTGACAAGCGAAGGGACTTTGTGATTTATCATTTATTATATGATTTGCAGAGCCATGAAGATCAATCCTGAAGTGATTGTGAACTCATGGCTTAGTCTTTGTCACTTTGAGTTACAATTCAGTGAGACCCCTTAGCTGATCAATAATTGGTAATCTTGGGTGGCTTACTCTCAGTCCATAGGAACACATTCATTGTCAAGGAATTCTAAACTCTTCACGGAGAGAAGATATTCCCTTAAGTAAACTCTCGTGTAAGGTGATCACTGGAACTAAGTGCTCAAGCAATTGTTTTTAATAAATGGTTTATCTAATTGATTTCAAACAAAATACTATTATTTCATAATATATTTCTTAATACGATAAATGTTTTCATCAGTGATCATAAAAGAATGCAGAGTTGTAACTTAAGGATATATAGTGTAATGTGTGTTCAGGGTAGGACAATTGCTTCTCCCAGTCACTACTTGTGAATACAGAACAATGACGGATCTATCTGTAAATAAGTAGGAAAGTATTACCTCTTGCGAGATGGCCTCTCAGTTTGTCATTGAGTTGTTGGGTCAAAACATTATTAACATCCGGTGTTGTATTTTGCCTCCTTTAAGTCCAAGTGGGTTGAGTTAGAGTGTCCGCTTAGTTACCCACACTCCCTTGAAGATGAAGCGGCAAAGACTCAACTCAAAACGCTCCCACCTACTATCACAAAGCTCATGTATAAGCTCTAAACTTCTGAGTGATAGTACTGGACTAATGTTCAGATACTATAGCATGTATCTTTCAAAACCTAGGGCCACACACACACGATTTAAGGTTTATCGTATTCGATCATATGCGTGTTCATGCAAAATGTTTTCATCGTTTAAACCTACATATTTTCCATGCATGATCATGTGGGCAAGACCCACTCATTCATGATTTTGATCCAATCGAATTTTGGCCACCTATTGGCAAAAAAAAATTTTGGCCACCTTAACTAGATCATGTTACTTCGCTGTCGGGATCATGTGCACGCTTCAGAAAGACGTGCGCACGATCCAAAGCGTGCACACGGCCCATTTAGTGCACACGATCCAGAGTTTGTTAAGATACGCTAGATTCTCCGGATCATATCTTAAATGTCCGGATAAATAGGATCTGAGTTGCCATGTCAACAATCGTGCGGACGACCTTGGTCGTGAGCACGATGTGCTGATCATGTGAATGACTTGGAAGGATCTGTGAATGACCTGGAGGAATTTTTATACCATTTTCCTCCAAATCGTCCGTACGATCCCTAGATCGTGTGCACGGTGGGTTCAACCTGTTAGTTTACTATGGATTTACCTTGTTTTGAGCTGGACTTTTGGGCACTCATCACTAGGTTTAACAATTGGCTATATATAGACTGGCTCCCATTTATTAAGGCATCTCTCTCACACCCTAGAATCATTTTTCCTTGCTGTAGGATTCCTTGAGCTACCAAATTGGCTAGTTGAGAGAGAAATCTAGAGGAAGAAGCCCTTATTCTTCTTGAATCATCTCCTTGATCACTTGATAAGCTTCTTCCCCTAGCTATCTGCAGACAGGCTTTTCATCCTTCACTCTCCTTTCTTTTTTCTTTTCCCACCACTTGTGATCTCGGTGGAGGGTCGCCGAGCAGCAACCAATTAGTTCAACAATTGGTATCACTTGTTCAAATAAATTTGGATCCCAATTCTACAAACCTATTATCATAAACACATTAAATTAGATGATACGATTAATAGGATCCCAAGAGTGAGATGTGTACTTGTAGCAATGCAAACCAGCATGCCCTTTGTGTGAAAGTGATGATTTTCATGTAGTACCTACTATTACTAAGTTGTTCTTCAAAGAAATTGATTCTCAGGCATAATGCACTCAGAAAAGGAAAACATTATGTTTCTCCCCATAAAGTATTGATTATTAGGAAACAAGCATCCTAGCCAGGGGAGAAAATGTAATGATCCATATGAGCCATGCTACCACCTTGAACGTTGTATGAGCAAATATTTGATTTTCACTCAAGTACAAATTTCAAAGGACTCGCTTCGAGGGAGCGGAGTACAAAATATATCAGGATATTGCGGGGAAATCCGTCTAAGATCCTTTGATACTCAATTTCGAAGTACAAAGATTACAACAAGTGAAAGAAATGAAAAGAGAAGAGCGTTGCGGTGCTTGATCCTTCCGGGCTTTGCGCGTGATCGGCTAGGGGCTTTGCTTTACTCTTCTTCTTCTTGAATCTTCACTTGTTCTTCGCTCGTTCTTCAACTTGTATTGAACTTGAATCTTTAATCTTTGACCTCAGATCTTCTTCTTCGATCTTCGATTTTCTTTGATTTGCTTTGATCTTCGATGCTTCTTCTCTGGGATTTCTTGAAGCTTTGAAGTATCTTCGGTCGGGAGTTTTTAGATCCTTCTTCTATGGCCCCAAAAAAAAATCCCCTTCCTCTTTTCCTATTCCTCCTTTTATAAGGGTCGAAGTAGTTATTGTAGAGAATAACTACTTTGGGTGGTTGAAGCAACTTCCCGGTAGTTTCTATAACTCCCTTGGATGGTTAGAGAAACTTTCAGATGGTTTACATAACTTCTTGATGATTTAGGATAATATTTAAGTGGTTTTGTAACTTCCACTGATAGTTAATCCTTTTGAGTTTGAGTGAACCGGTCTGATTAAGACGACTTATGGTTTGGGACTTGAATCCGAATCGACTTATTGCGACTCAAATTTTAACAAGATTAACTATTAATCCGGTCTTTTTCTGACTTGGTGGACTCAACGAGTCTATTGAATCTAGCGTAAGCTTACTTGTAGGAACTTGAGCTTGATTATTCTTCGGCCTTGTATATCGGCTTGTCGAATGATGCTTATCTCTAAGTATTATTCTACTGACTTAGATATAGCCTTTGGACGATAGGGATATAGCACTTTTCTTACTCTCCCATTTTCCAGACTTAGTCAAATTTCAGAGTGTAAGGAAGAATTTCCCTGATCACTAGAGAAATAGTGCCTTCCAGACTTAGTCAATTTCTGAGTGTGGAGAAAAATTTCCTTGGTCATCAGGGAAATAATGCTTTCCAGACTTAGCCAAATTTCAGAGTGTAAGGAAGAATTTCCTTGATCACTAGGGAAATAGTGTCTTCCAGACTTAAGTCAATTTCTGAGTGTAGAGAAAAATTTCCCTGGTCATCAAGGAAATAATGCCTTCCAGACTTAGCCAAATTTCTGAGTTTAGATCGAGATTTCCTTGGTCATCAGGGAAATAATGCCTCCCAGACTTAGCCAAATTGCAGAGAATAGATCGAGATTTCCCTAGTCATCAGGGAAATAATGCCTCCCAAACTTAGCCAAATTTCCGAGTACAGATTGAGATTTCCCTGATCACTAGGAAAATAGTGCCTTCCAGACTTAATCAAATTCTGACTGTAGAGAAAGATTTCCCTGGCATAAGGGAAATAATGCCTTCAGATTTAGCCAAATTTCTGAGTATAAATCGAGACTTCCCTGGTCATCAGGGAAATATTGCCTCCCAAACTTAGCCAAATTTTCGAGTGCAGATCGAGATTTCCCTGGTTACTAAGGAAATAGTGTCTTCCAGACTTAGTCAAACTTCTGACTGTAGAGAAATATTTCCCTAGTCATCAAGGAAATAATGTCTTCAGACTTAGCCAAATTTTTAAGTATAGATCGAGATTTCTCTGGTCATCAGGGAAATAATGCCTCCCAGACTTAGCCAAATTTTCGAGTGCAGATTGAGATTTCCCTGGTCACTAGGGCGATAGTGCCTTCCAGACTTAGCCAAATTGCAGAGTATAGATCGAGATTTCCCTGGTCATCAGGGAAATAATGCCTCCCAGACTTAGCCAAATTTCCGAGTGCAGATTGAGATTTTCCTGATCACTAGGAAAATAGTGTCTTTCAGACTTAGTCAAATTTCTGACTGTAGATCAAGATTTCCCTGGTCATCAGGGCAATAGTGTCGTCCAGACTTAGCCAAATTTTTGGTTTTCTGGCTTTAGACAATATTTCAATGTCTACAAACACAAACCCAGGTTAATTTGCGTAAGCTTCTTTTTCCCAAATCTTTATAAAAAGAACCAATAGAGAGCAAGACAAACAAAGTTTACTCATGATATTAACACCTATAATATCTCTAATATGGCGCAGGAGGAACAACAATAAACACGCATCTCTTCATTATGTCACACTAGTAGGGGATCGAACAGAACAGTACGTGCATCTCTACAATATTTTAGAAAGGTACGAAATAAAGACATAAAAGTTCAGAAACATCGCGTTACAGCTGAAACTCAACAACATGTGTCGATTGTTTTTTAAAATGATTAGAAAGGATATAATTCAGCTTGATTCCCATTAAGTGAAACAGCCAATAATTTAGTACTTCACCTGATAGCAGGACACTCATGCTTGGCCGAGTATAGTAACTCAAGCAAGATAGTGTCAAATGATCGAATTACGATATCAATCTCCAGATACTCCTGCTTCAAGACAACCTGATTCAAAATCACACAGATTATTATATAGAACAACTTTCAGAAATGGTACATCATTAATCAGAAAATCCAAGATTCACCTCAGCTCAACAAAGAGGAATTGATAGAACTGTTGGAATGATTCACTGGATGTTCATTGGTTACATCACTACTGAGAGAAGGGAATGCAGGGATAGATTTTAGAATCAATTTCCTGCCTCCCTTACGGCTAGGAGACAGCCCAATTCCATTATGTGGAGGTGAAACTCTTTTACCATTAGGGGAGGCAGTCTTCACACAATTGCTGGGTGATGCATTGCCTCTTAGAATCTCCGGAGTATCATCCTCAGGAACAATTTTGATATGCTCTCCAAATCTTGATATGCTCTCCATATTGCTGGGTGAGATTTCAGATTTTCGAAGTGTCTGACAGGTATCCAACAGAGGAGACTTTCCAATGGGAAGCGTAAAAGATCGTGGCGGTTTTCCACTCGAGAAGAATGGGGGTTTGACAGACATTCTGGAACATAAAGTATTATAATAGATTATCATGTACAAAAAAATAAGTGAACGTAAGCTTGAGCAGAAGAAAGTATGAGGTTCTGAACCTGCAAAATTGGGCAGGTGTTGTGAATAAAACGTTTTCTGGAAAATGGCATTCGTCTTTTTCGATATCAGCATTGTTTTGTCCTTCATCGGACTCCTTCTCACAAGCATCCATTTCTTCCTCTCCAGGTTCAATTTCCTCAACTCCCATGGGCACAACACCTGTCAAAGAAAGATAAAAAAATAAAAATAAAGCTAAACAGGATGGATATATTGCAGCATGCTAAAGACAATTTTTAGATGCATTTTTATTTTGATCAATTCCTTCATATTATTGGTAATAATGAAACCATAACTACCATGTGTTATAGTGGGTCAAAAATTGTTATGTGAAGATACAGCAAGGAAAGACCACTAAACAAATTATTTGGTTTCATATTATTACAAGATTCCTCTAAAGGAAGCATCATGATATCATAGGAACTATCCTAGAATCCCACATAGCAAATCTCGAAGAGAATGATACCTCATATCTTGTTTAGGTGTGGTTGGAATACTTAATTACGAAGATAAACTCAAAACCATTTGTATCCAGAAACAGGGACATAGATGGCCTTGACATAGTATTTTTTTTGGGATTTTTTTAAAATAATATGTAAAAATTAAATATTTAAAACAATAGCATTTGGCCAAAACTATTTATCAGAGTAGCGCTCTGACTGCCCCGTCGACTGATCACACAAGAAACTGAGTTCCACGTTGGACTTATGCATCAGCGACAAACCCGGCATCTGTGATAACGAGTTTAAAACCGGCATGAAGAAGGCCGGTTCAGTAGAAACCCACCCGCAACAAAGTGACTCTGGACTGATTTGTGCCAAGGGTGTATAAACCCGGCCTTCTGCATGCCAGTTTTAAACTTGGCATCACAGATGTCGGGTTTGTCGCTGATGCATAAGTGATTCTGGACTGATTTGTGCCAAGGGCTGTATAAACCCGGCCTTTTGCATGCTGGTTTTAAACTCGGCATCACAGATGCCGGGTTTGTCGCTGATGCATAAGTCCGACGTGGCACTCATATGAAGAACAGTTTGAGGCAAGAAAATGGGTAGCATTTCAATTGGTAGAAGTAACTTATCATGAATGAGATGCAGACCGATGGTGATCATATGGTAAATCAGTGTGCAGGTAATAATAGATCTGTCAATTATACATAAGTGGTAATATGGCACTCACCATCTTTCCTTCCAAATGCATTCTTGCACCCTTCACATCTGCAGTTGCTGGAGCATCCAACTCCGCCCTTCAAACAGAAACAAGTACGTCCAAATCAGTTAATATACAACACAGAGAACATGTAACGAAGCTAAGCCACAAAACCTGATAACACTCGCAGTATTTCTTTAAGCAACTTGACTTCTTGCAATTGCATCCCCTTTTATGACGGGCTGAAGCTGGAGTCTTATTAGCAGCTTCCTATGGGATATTAAAAGGTTGGTTCATTAATACCAAAAAGAAACGAATGTTGGCACAAGTAAATTTACGTTTCAGTTCCTACCCTCATATCTTGAACATTATCAGAGGTGTGTATTACTTTTGGAGCAAATGCAAGTGGATTGCGAGCTTCTATCTGCTTACGAGTAGTCAGAACTGTTTCCTCATGAATTGGCTTGTTATGACACCCTTGGCATGAACATGGCTCAATGCAGTATACTCCGGCAGCAAAACATTCGCAATAACTGCACAAGATATCAACTGGAAAACTTATGGACCAGAATAGAAATGAATAAAATTGAAAATTTTAATGCTTGGATAATTATTTAACAAAAGCAGTTTAGGCATGAAAAAGCACACCATCGATTGTAAAATTATTATTTATAATAGAATTCAAATCATAGTCCTCTGAGCTAACAATATGAAATCTTAATATGAGACACTTCAAACTAGTTCATACACTGAATCTGCTATTGATGAATGCATATAAAAGGAACATTAAAAATTGGCTAAAAAACTGATGAAGTTGATTGCATCCAAACAAAGCTTAAAAAATAGTGCAAAATAACATTCTTTACAAGGTGACCACCCCAAGTAATACTGTTGACAGAAACAAACCAATAATGCAAAATAAGCTTAGTTAAAAAAGAAGATAGCAAACAACAGGCATAAACAGGCTTGGAATTGTTCAAAATTTATGCTAGAAAATGAAATACGTGTTTCACGAGAGCCAGTAAGCATTTATACCTTTCTTTTCACCATCTGAAGATAAAATATTCAGCCAATAAACTCATTCCGGTTCAATGATCTCTTTGATTTACGGTAAATATTGTATTTTTGTTCAAAAATGTGAATATATGGAGTAACGAAACACTTTTGAAAACTTAGCAAGGTTTACATCCTATACTTGTAGATTCACGAAAATGGAGGTATGATTAAAGAATCTTACAGCTTCAAGCATTTTGACTTCTTGCATTTACAGTGCTTGCATGATTCACTTTCTCTACCTTCTGTTTTAGACCTGTACACATTAGGGTCATGGTTTTTCAACATTACTTATTTAGCAGAAAGCCAAAGAGAAATGAAGCAACTATCAGGCACAACAAATTTCAGAACATATAGAATACCTTTTCTTCCTGGGGCTACTTTGACTTAACTCGTCGTCACTTCCAAGTTCAGGCGTCTGCGACGAATCATCATGCATAATCTGAAGATTCTGAACTTCACTACCAGTGGGTTGCAGATCTTTCTCAACAGCCAAGGACCTATTCAGAGATTTCTGCTTAGCTGTTCTTAAAGGAAAAGGGTCAACGGAGCATGGCATGCCGATGAGCTGCCTCCGAGAAGCCAGAGTCTCTTGAGTGGCAACTCTATCTTTACTGGCTGCCGCAAGAGTATTCAAATGTAACCCAATACCAGGTAATACACAAGGTGATGGACTAACTCCAGGCTTCAAAGAAGCCAAATGCCTATTATCAGAAGTAAATTTTCTGTTGGATGGCAAACAATCTGAAGGATGGAGGCTCGAGTCCATGAGTGAGTTCCTTTTGGAAACCCCAGATATCTCAAAAACCAAACAGCGTCTTCGGATGCCACGCTGTTTGTGAGAGTCAGCCTAAACAAACAGCAGAAAGCCACTCTTTACACTTTAATTTCTATGTAGATAATGTCACTAACGTCAAGGAACAAAATAAGTTTTAGGGTTGAGAGGCTACATCTCTACATGATTGAACATGTTTCTTTCTAGATGCGAGTTGCATAACTGGTAGTAAACTATGTAACAATTGTCATATCATTATGTTAGTCATATAGTATCTGTGTCAGTTAGAAAAAAGGCACCATAGAAAGCAGGAAATAAAAGCATAGGAAAACAACATAAATTGGGCTAAAATTACACAAATGCAATCGAAGGCAAACTGTAAAATGGCATATAAACATTAGATTCGTAAACTCCTATAAACTTTCAAGCAAGGCAATGTAAATCAGACTTTTCCATTTACATTGGCAAGAAAGGTCTCTATGTATAGATCTAACTACAATGAATTCAATGTGACAAGAGGTTTCATTTCCAGCCATCCATTGTTAATGTATCAGAGTTTCTTGCCAGTATCTCAAGACAAATGGTTCCACAACCATGCCCCCTGCTGGAAATTGGATAGGAAGCATACAGATATGTAATCAAGATGAAAATATGAGAGTAGGTGACAGCTTCCAAAATACAGTACATTCACTACCACCAGCGGCATAACCCAGTGGTTGGTTGCCCTCTCCACTTGTGGGAGGGCACTTGTTCGAATCTCGTGAGTGCTATCCATAAGTCAAATTTAAAGCACCCCTCCTTTCCCAACGGGATTAGGATTTCACATAAAGAAGAAAGTACATCCATTTATATTCGACTTGGAAAAATAATTGTGTTCAATGTAAAATTAAGATCTCTTTCAAAATTGTTAATGTATAGAGATGGGTAGGGTTACATGTACAGTCGGGTCGGGTTGTATGGTCATACATGTACATATATATTGGGCTTGAGTCCCTCAATAGAGAGCATTCTATTCCTCTCCAAACCCTAGCCGTCATCTCCTAACATGGTATCAGAGCTCTAGGGTTCTCCCATGCGGCGACGACGACGACGGTCTTCCCCCTCCGGCAGCACCTCCCCTCCGACCCCCCTTCCTCCACCCGGCCGGCCCTCCCACCCCTTCCCTCAGCCCATCCGCCCCCCTCTGGCCTCTCTCCTCCGCCCGCAAGGACCCCCCGACCCCTCCCCTCACCTCCACTCCGCCGTCCGGCCCCCCCGCACCACCCTTCCACCCGTCCGGCCTCCCTGACTCCTCCTCTGCACCCCGCCGGCCCCCCCTCCACCCTCCCCTGCACCCCCACCCCCTCCTGCACCCCCTGAAGCCCCACCGCCTCCCCTTCTCCTCTGTCCCGAACTGCCCGTCTCCTCTGTACGGACTGCCTCAAACCTTCGTTGTGCCGGCTCGCCCTCGTACTTCAGGGGTATGGCTTCCTACAGCATCTCTCGGCTCCCATACTGCCTGCACACCGTCGCTGATCGTCGAGTCCCTCCGTCTCCTTGTTTTGATGGTATTCTCGGGCCACGTCCCTCCACCACATCAGTCGACTGTGGACATCGTCCGGGTCTCCTCCGCTATGATGGCGAGACTGCTGCTGCTGTTGATCTCCCTACTCCAGCACCGCCTGCCACCACTCCTGCTCCGTCTCGGTCTTACTCCGACCGCCTCCAGCGCTTTGAGGAGTTACTGTTGCGATACCTCGCCTCCACCAGCTCTTCGACAGATCACAGTCTCTCTGCTAATCCGGGTACTTCTGCTCGGTCTCGGTCTTACTCCGACCGCCTCCAGCGCTTTGAGGAGTTACTGCTTCGGTACCTCGCCTCCACCAGCTCTTCGACAGCTCACAGTCTCTCTGCCACTCCGGGTACTACTGCTCCATGGATCTTCGACTCGGGTGCCTCCTGTCACCTCACCTTTGACTCCACTGTCCTCACTGACTGTTCTCCCACTACCACCCACCAGGAGGTTCGCACTGCGGATGGGACTCTCGTCCCTATTCCGCAATGTGGGTCCGTCACTATTACCTCTGACCCTTCTGGTCGCCTGACCCTACCCCATGTCCATCATGCCCCCCGTCTTAACATTAATCTGATCTCTATCAGTTCTCTTTGCGACTCTGGCCTGACTGTCACTTTCACCCCTTCTGTTTGTGTTGTGCAGGATTCGCGGACGGGTCAGAGGATTGGGCTAGGCCGTAGAGCAGGAGGACTTTACCAGCTGGACCATCTACATGTGTCTTCCGTTCATGTTGCGTCTGTCATGTCTGTTACCTCTGATGCCGACCTGTGGCACAGAAGGTTAGGTCATATATCGAGTGATCGACTCAAAAGCGTATTCCGTTCGGACGCTTTGGGTCGAGCGTCCTTCTCCCCTCTCTCTGTTTGTACGGGTTGTAGACTGGCAAAGCATCAAGCTCTTCCATTCTCTGCTAGTGCTTCCCAATCTGATGCTTTATTTGATTTAGTACATTCGGACATTTGGGATCCTGCACTTGTTGCATCCATTTCGGGTTACATGTACTATGTGTGTTTTATCGATGACTACTCTAGGTGCACCTAGGTTTATCTTATGCATCATCGGTCTGAAGTCCCTCACATCTTTAGGAGATTCACCACTATGATACACACTCAGTTTGGTCGGCGCATCAAGACCTTTCGGTCTGATTGTACCAAGGAGTATCTCTCCTCTGAGATGCGTGAGATTCTTCAATCTCACGGCACTCTTCACCAGCAGTCCTGTCCCCACACCCATGAGCAGAACGGCGTTGCCGAACGCAAGCATCGTCATGTCCTTGAGACCGCACGAGCCTTGCTTCTCTCTGCGTCTGTTCCTCACTCTTACTGGGCTGAAGCTGTCATGACGGCTGTCCACCTCCGTCATCTGCTCTGTCTGGTGTCACCCCATATGAGCGCCTCCACTCCAGCCCACCTGACTACTCTCTTCTTCGCACGTTTGGCTGCACGTGCTTCGTTCTTCTTCCTCTCCATGAGCGCACCAAACTCTCTGCGAGGTCTGTTAGGTGTGTTCACTTGGGACTCAGTCGAGAGCACAAAGGATATCGTTGTTACGATCCCTTGGCTCGCCGGATCCGTGTCTCCCGTCACGTTTCCTTTGTTGAGGATGTCCCGTACTTTTTCCCTGAGTCTCGGGATCTTTCCTTGCCTCCTGCGTCACCCTCCTCGCCTTCATCACCTCTCCACATCCCCGTTCTACCCCCGTTTTCTGTTGCCCCACCCACGCCTACTCCATCTCCATCTTCCCCGCCACCACCACCTCCTCCGTCTCCCTCGCCGCCTCCACCACCACCTGTTACTCGTGTCTATGTTCGTCGGTCTGCAGCTCCTCCTCCAGAGTCGGTTCACACTGGTACTCCCTCGCCTGATACTGCTGCCCCCTCCTCCCTGGTCGTGGATCCTGCTCCTGTTCGGCGCTACCCAGCGCACGAACATCACCCTCCTGACAGATATGACTACTCTTCGGACAGGTTTTGCTACTCTGCCTTTACCTCTGACTCTCCTGACTCCTCTGGCTACTCTGCCATTGCATCCTATTCTCCAGCTTATCAGGCTTTTCTTACCGCACTTCACACCCACCGGGAGCCCCAGTCGTACCGTGAGGCAGCTTTACACCCAGAGTGGCGATAGGCCATGTCAGTAGAGCTTGAGGCTTTTCAGCGGACCCAGACATGGGATTTGGTGCCTTGTCCCTCAGGCGTGGTGCCTGTTAGCTGCAAGTGGATCTTCAAGGTCAAGACTCGTCCTGACGGATCCATTGAGCGGCACAAGGCCCGCCTCGTTGCTCGTGGCTTCTCCCAGGAGTATGGGATTGATTACGAGGAGACGTTTGCTCCGGTTGCTCGGATGACTACTGTGCGCACCCACTTAGCTGTGGCAGCTGCTCGAGGGTGGCCTCTCCATCAGATGGATGTCACCAATGCATTCCTCCACGGTGACCTCTCCGAGGAAGTCTACATGGCTCCTCCTCCGGGCGTTTCAGTTCCTCCAGGGCACGTGTGTCGTTTGCGCCGAGCCATCTATGGGCTCAAGCAGGCCCCTCGTGCCTAGTTTGAGCGCTTCCGCAGTGCAGTCCTGGCCGCCGGGTTTGTTGAGCGTCACTCCGACTATGCCCTGTTCACTCGCTCCTCCAGTCAGGGTATTGCAGTTCTTCTTCTCTATGTGGATGATATGATCATCACCGGGGATGACAGTGCCACCATAGCATCTGTGTGTACCCTTCAGGTGGGCCGCGCAATAAGTGGCAAAGAAGGGGAAGAGTCGGCATGTCGTTAGAGAGGAGCAGCAACCCCCCCCCCCCTCCTTGGGCTCGGTCGGCCGGTCATCAAAAAGGGGGGGGACAACAGCCCCCCCCCTCTTCTTGGGTTCGGTCGGCCGGTCATCAAAAGGGGGGGACAACAGCCCCCCCCCCTCTTCTTGGGTTCGGTCGGCCGGTCACCAGAGGGGGGGCAACAGCCCCCCCCCCCCCCCATTGTTTCGGTCGGCATGTCACCAGAGGGGGCCAGCAGCCCCCGCCATTACTTCGGTCGGCATGTCACCAGAGGGGGCCAGCAGCCCCCCCCCCCCCCCCTCTCTCTCTCTCATTAGGACGTGCAACGAGCCGAGGTGTGAAGCAGTAGTCGAACTCGGAGATCTCGGAGTGCTGACTACGCTCCGAGATTTCCGGCCCAAGGTGACCAGGCGCCAATCGCGCGCCACGTCCTCACTACAGCGGCGGTTGAGCTCATTGCGGGGACACATTACCCACCCGTTTTTCGCGGAGCGTCGTAACCGTCACCCCGCCACTATAAAAAGGGACCTACCCCTTCAAGGAAGAGAGGAAGAATTCTAGAGGAGACGCTGCCCGTTTCGTCCCGGAATTTACGGAGCGCCGGAGCTGCGGAGGTCGGTCGGTCGATAGCCAGAGACTGTCTGCGGAGGTCGGTCAGCAGTCAGATACTGTCTGCAGCTACCGGTAGTCAGATACTGTCTGCAGCGACCGGTAGTCAGACGCTGTTTGCAGAGGTCGATAATTCGGGAGACCGGTCCTCAGGGTGTAATTGGGGTAAGGTGAGAGAATTGTAACCGTCGCAAGTATTATAGTGCATTCTCGCCCCACCCGTGGTTTTTTCCCCTTCGACGCTGCGAAGGGGTTTTTCCACGTAATTCCCAGTCTTCATCTTATTTTTGGCTTGTTGGATTGTGCTTGCCACCCGAACCGCCCGGTTCGACTAACCCCCCACAATCTTGGCGTCGTCTGTGGGATAGTCTTCGAGACTTCCTACTAAAGCTTTCGACTGTTGACCCGTGGGTGTCGACCAGTCCGAGGCTACCTGCAACCAGCAATCCACGATCACACGGTTGAAGAAAGATGGCCGGTGGACCGTATCGTACCCGCTCGACATCGCAGCTCCCGTCCGAAGCCGCACCACTCGGAGATGCTAATGACGTCGGGCGTCTTGTTCAACCATCAGCGGACATGGAGCGCACAGTCCCACTGGTGAATCCCATACTGGGGGTCGGGGACTCCAGTCAAGCTCCGGTAGCAACCCTGGCTCCACTAACAGGGGGTCTGTCGGAAGCTTTTCTGGCCACAATGATGATGACCCAGCAAGCTCTTACCACCCAGCTCCAAACGATGCAGTGCAACTACGAGGAGTTGCGTGACTTCGTGCGGGCCGCACCGACGGGTGGTCTACTCAATCAGGGCATGTTGGCCCAAGCGGGACAGAGCCTCCCCACTCAAGCTGCCCCACCAGTACAAATGCAGCCGCAACCAGTGCCTCAGGTGGAGGTCAAGGTTAATCGCTCAGTGGAGGTCCAAAGTGCGAATCCCGACGGGCGAGACTCGAGTAGCCCGGAGCCTGCGGAAAGAAACAAACACGCCCGAGCTGTGTCGGCACGCTCGGATGTCTGGTCCCGGCTCGGAGCACACCCCCGACAGCCGCCTGCCTCCAAGCATCATTCGAAGACGGACTCGGCACAAGTGCATCGCCCGAAGCGAGACGAAGAACATCATCGTCAACCGAGTGATAGTCATCACACTCGGATGACGCCAGCCAGTCGGCAGCCGGCTCATACTACTGATCGGAGGAGCGTACACGAACGCATTCGGGTACATGCGTCGGAGCGACTCGGGGATCGAGAGGAGATCCAGCGAGACCGACCGGGGGTCCGAGCTCCCGACCGGTTGGAGGAAGTTGCCATCCAAGGAGCCGCACGGTCGCCGCTTGTCGAGAAGCTACTCCGGGAGCCATTCCCTCGAGGATGGAATCCTCCACGCCTTCCCAAGTTTGACGGATCGAAAGACCCGGTGGAGCATGTACTGGCTTTCCGGGATACTCTGGTCCCGCACGAGGATGATCATATTCTCTGCCGGACCTTCGCCAACAGCTTGTCGGGAACGCCCCTCGAATGGTTCCACAAGCTCAGGCCCTCATCCATCTCCTCATTCTCGGAGCTGAGCACGCGGTTCATCGACCAGTACCGATGCAACCGCCGGGAGCTGAAGACTCTAGAGTCACTCTTCGGGATGAGTATGACCCAAAAGGAGACGCTCAGACAATTCTACCATAGGTTCAAGTCCGAATACCTGAGATTGGTGGATGCAGACGGGCAGGATCGCATGGTGATCGCGGCCTTCAAGAACGTCATTCAGCCTACCCAGCTCGTCAACGCGTCGCTCATCAAGCGAACCCCAAAGACGATCGACGAGCTGTCGCGACGCGTTGAGAAGTACATCAAGATCGAAGACGCGGACCGCAAGAGGAAGGCGGTGGAAACCAGGGTCCCGCACCAGGGCTACGCCAAGCCAGCTGCCGTGAAGAACGTCAACAAGCAACAGGGGGAGGCGACGCGGCACGACGCGAAGCGGCAGAGGCAAGACAGGCCAGCGAGGTCACAGTGGAACAGGGAGTTCACAGTACTGAACGCCCCCATAGACCAGATCCTGGAAGCTATCAAGGGCGAACCGTACTTCAAGTGGGCGCAACCGTTTGAACCCGGAGAGAGGGGAGCCAGAGATGCATCAAGGTACTGCGAGTACCACCAGAGCCAAGGCCACACTACCCTGCAGTGCCGGGCACTCAAGCATCATATTGAGGATCTCATTGAGGCCGGCCACCTTGGCTGCTTCATTGACATCCCTCAACGTAAGGAGACCAAGGCTGTAGGGGAAGTCCAGCGAGGAGCGACGGCACCGCGTTTACCGGGTCCTCCGCTAGAAAGACGTCAGCTCCGAGAGGTAGACGCAATCTACGGGTACCATGGCCCTGTACCATCATCAAATGCCGTCGACCGACAGGTGCGGCGTATTGAACAAGCAAGGCAAGTCCACCATGTGGTGCTCGACCCCGTCATTCGCCCCGAGCCAAGAGTGGAAGCAGCAGTACAGTTTTCGGCGGCTGATCTGGTTGGAATAGAGAGGCCTCACAACCATCCTCTGGTCATACGGCTGCAGATAGCGAATTGCCTGGTGAAGAGGATTCTGGTCGACGCCGGGAGTTCAGTAGACGTGCTCTTCCTCAGCGCCTTCGACGCCATGCAGCTAGATCGCGGGCATATGACTGAGTCGTCGTCGACGATAACGGGCTTCACGGGAGAGGCTGCAAGGGTGGTTGGTGAGATCACCCTCCTGATCACAACAGGGCATCTGACCAATCTTACCCGGTTCATTGTGATTGAAGCTCACTCGGCGTACAACATCATCCTTGGAAGGCCGTGGCTCCACCACTTGGATGCGGTCCCCTCGTCGGCCCACCAAGTAGTGAAGTTTTGGACCGACAAGGGCGTGATGAGCATTCGAGGAGACCAGTCTTCGACGGCCAAGTGCGAGCTAAGCGCAATTCATCTGAAAACAACGTGCCAAATTGAGGGAGGAGAACCAGGTGAAGGCGGCACTGAGTTGGGCATCCTCAACCTCTGGACTGCGAAGCGGAGTCAAGAAGCTCCAATGTTCCAGCACCTCGCCTGATCGAGCGTAGGAGCGCGAGGAAGCCAAGTCCTTTGGAAGACCGACCTGTCAGCTGAACTTAAAGAGCTGACAGTGATGGGGGACTTGCTGAAGACCGACCTGTCAGCTGAACGTAAAGAGCTGACAGTGTCGGGGGACCTGCTGAAGACCGACATGTCAGCTGAACGTAAAGAGCTGACAGTGTCGGGGGACCTACCGAAGACCGACCATTCAGTTGAACATAAAGAACTGACTGCGTCGAGGAACTTGAAGAAGGCCGGTCAGTTAGCTGAACTTAAAGAGCTAACTGGTCCGAGCAACCCGATGGAGACTGACCTGCCAGCTGAAGGTAAAGAGCTGAACAGGATGACACACCCTCAGAAGACCGACCGACCGGTTGAATCTAAAGAACCGGACGAGTCGAAGAGCCCGAACACGGAGTGGGAGGAGTCACCCGCCGTCGAGCCAATTCTGCCCGTGGACTTAGGAGAAGCGGGTCATCCGAGGATAACTTTTCTCGGGTCGCAGCTGCCGAAGCATCATGCCGAAGCTATGACAGCATTTCTCAAGGCAAACCTGGATGTGTTCGCATGGTCAGTTGAAGACATGCCAGGCATCCACCCCGAGGTAGCCTATCACCACCTCAACATTCGAGAAGGAGCTGCACCTGTACGCCAGAAGCCCCGGTCGCTAGCGCCGAAAAAAACAGCAGCTGTCAACATGGAGGTAGAAAAACTGCTACGAGCGGGCATCATCAGAGAGGCTCGGTACCCGAAGTGGATCGCTAACGTGGTCGTCGTCCCCAAGAAGTCCGGAGCCATACGGGTCTGCATCGATTTCATAAATCTCAACCAAGCATGCCCAAAGGACAGCTACCCGCTACCGCGCATCGATACCCTGGTGGATTCCACGGCGGGACACGAGAGGCTGTCGTTCATGGACGGGTACTCGGGCTATCACCAGATCCCCATGAATCCAGAGGACCAGGAGCACACGACCTTCGTCACGGGTCGAGGGCTCTACTGCTACAAAATGATGTCATTCGGGCTGAAGAACGCGGGGGCGACGTACCAAAGGCTGGTGAACAAGATGTTCGTCGACCAAATCGGAAGGAACGTGGAGGTCTACGTCGACGACTTACTTGTGAAGAGCCAGGCGGAGGAGACGCATATGCGAGACCTGGAAGAAACCTTCGTAACCCTGCGGAGGTACAGCATGAAGTTGAACCCGGCCAAGTGCGCCTTCGGCGTGACGTCGGGAAAATTTTTGGGTTACTTGGTCACCCGACGGGGGATCGAGGCCAACCCGGAGCAGATCCGAGCTTTGGAGGCGATGTCGTCGCCCAGGTCACGAAAGGAAGTCCAGAAGCTGACCGGACAGATCAACGCCCTCAACTGCTTCATATCCAAGTCTTCAGACCGGTGTCGGCCCCTGTTCGAGAGGCTGAGTAAGCTTGCACCTTTCGACTGGAACCAACGTTGTGAAGAAGCATTTCAGGAGCTGAAGACGTATCTTGGCCGACCCCCTATCTTGACAGCCCCCCAGCCAGGTGCAACGTTGGGGGTGTATCTTTCGGTATCGAAGGCAGCAATCAGCGCTGTACTGATATGCGAATGTGAAGGAACGGAGAGGCCCGTCTACTACGTCAGCCGCATCATGACGTCAGCGGAAACAAGGTATGCGTGGATCGAGCAAGTGACCCTAGCTCTAGTGTACGTGCCAAGGAGACTTCGCCCGTACTTCGTCGCTCACCCCATCAAGGTCATCACCGAGCACCCCCTGAAGGAAGTACTGGATAACTCTACTCGGGCAGGTCGGCTGAGCAAGTGGGCTGCAGAACTGCAAGAGTTTGGCCCTCGGTACGTACCTCGGAAAGCAATCAAGGGCCAAGCACTTGCAGACTTCCTCAGCGATTTCCCGGCGGAAGACACTGCACCGGTGCCAGAGACGTTAGAAGACCTGTCGGTGGCTGCCGATCGACCCGTGGGAGTCGGTGCGGCAGCATGACAGGAGGACGAAGGAAAAGGCTGGAGATTGTTCGTGGATGGCTCGTCATGCGCAGTCGGGAGTGGTGTGGGGGTAGTCCTAGTAACCCCCGACCACACGAAGCTCGAAAAATCAGTGCGGCTACTTTTCCCGACGACGAACAACGAAGCGGAGTACGAGGCGATGCTGACAGGACTGGAGATGGCGACAGCGCTGGGGGTGACCAGTCTACAGGTCTACGGCGACTCCCAACTGGTAATCAATCAGATTACCGGTAGGTACGAAGCCCGCGACGCAAGAATGCAAGCTTACCTGAAGCTAGCCCGGGAGTTGATCGCCAAGTTCGAAGACATAAGCTTTCACCAGTTCCCCAGAACGGAAAACAAGCAGACGGATGCCCTTGCTAATCTAGCATCGGTACTCGGAGAAGACAGAGAGAAAAGGGTCTTCATCGAGGTGCAAGCTGACCCCCGAACAGTCGGCCCCGCAGAAGATAGTTGCCTGACGAGGAGGACAAAAGCCATTGAGGCAGCCCATACTATTGCGGTCGGAGCTGATTGGGTAAGCAACATGAAGAAGTACCTACTTGATGGGATACTACCGGAGGACGTCGATGATGCCCGAAGAACCAAGGCGCACGCTCCAAGATACACCCTCATCGACGACGAGCTGTACAAGCGTTCGTTTGGCGGACCGTACCTCAAGTGCCTCACGAAGGAACAAGCGGCAGAAATCATGAAGGAGGTACATGAAGGGGTATGTGGGAACCATTCCGGAGGAAGAGCCCTGGCACGGAAGATAAAGCTGCAGGGCTACTACTGGCCCACCATGGAAGCAGATGCGGGGGGATATGTGAAAAGGTGCTTGCAATGTCAAAAGCATGCTCCCTCCATACATCAACCAGCAGAAGAGCTGCACCCAGTATCCAGCCCTTGGCTCTTCCAACAGTGGGGGTTGGATATTTTGGGCCCCTTCCCGACGTCGCCCAACCGGAGGAAGTTTCTCCTCGTCGCCACCGACTACTTCACCAAGTGAGTGGAGGCAATCCCGTTGCTGAAGATCGGGGAAGTTCAAGTAGGAAAGTTCCTATGGAGCAACATCATCTGTCGATTCGGACTGCCGCGGGCTTTTGTTGCAGACAACGGGCGACAATTCGACACGGAGTCAATCAAGAAGTTCTGCGCCAGTAACAACATCAAGCTATTTTTCTCTACACCGCGGTACCCTCAGAGCAACGGGCAAGCGGAGTCGACGAATCGCGCTATTCTGGACATACTGAAGAAGAAGCTAGAGCAAAAGAAGGGTTTGTGGGAAGAGGCTCTACCCGGAGTTCTATGGGCCTATCGGACGACACCGAAGCGACCGACGGGAGAGTCCCCGTTCAGCCTTACCTATGGCTCCGAAGCAGTCCTGCCAACGGAAACCCTGGTCCCAACACAGCGAACAGTCGTAGCTGCCGACCCAGAGCGGAACGACGAACTCCTGCTGGATGGCCTAGACCTGCTGGAAGAGAAGAGGGAGAGAGCGAGAGAGCGCCTAGCCAATTATCATCAGGCCATCAAAAGGGCGTATGACCGCAAAGTCAGAAGGCGGGTATTCAAACAAGGGGACCTGGTCATGCGGAAGGTCTTCGACAATACCAAGGAGTTGGGAAGTGGCAAGCTGGGAGCTACCTGGGAAGTACCATACATCATCGATGGTATGGGAAAGAATGGAGCCTACCGCCTGAAGACTCAAGACGGCGATGCAATAGCAAGGCCATGGAATGCCACCAATCTGCGCAAGTTCTACCAGGGTAGCTAAATGGGCGAAACGCTTGTAACCGTTCTGTAGTTCTGGATCTATTCAATAAAGATGCATTTGCTCAACGTTCTTGTTCATGCGTGAGAATAATGGTTAACTAAGGCAACATAAACCAAGTGGTATATAACACTCCGAGCGAGTTCTACCACTTGGCCGACCGGTCGACAGGTCCCTGCGAAGGGCATGACCGGCCGGTGAACACCTGGGAAGATCGGTCGACAGACCCCGCCGGGGTACAACCGGTCGACCAACCTAAACCAAGTGGTACGTAACACTCCGAGCGAGTTCTACCACTTGGCCGACCGGTCGACAGGACCCTGCGAAGGGCGAAACCGGCCGGTGAACACCTAGGAAGATCGATCGACAGACCCCGCCGGGGTACGACCGATCGACCAACGCAAACAAGGAAGGGTATATCACCCCCCGCTGATATAAGAGCCAGATATTGGTCGCACGTCGTCGACGTGTAATCAGAGTACGAAGGTCAAATTTTGATTGCACGTCGTCGACGTGCAGTTATGCATGTCGTCGACGTGTAGTCAAAACATGGAGGCCAAATTTCAATGATACGTCGTCGACGTGTACTTAAGATGCAAAATCGACAAGAGAAAGACGACAATCATAGCATTCAGATTAATCGAATTAAAGGGTCCCAATACAAACGAGCGTGCTGTTTCATTACATCACAAAATAAGACATAAGTGGGAGTGGTCAGTCATCTTTCCCAGCTTTCCACGGCCCCGGCGGGAGCTTGCTGCGCAGCTTCGTAACCTTCTTACGCCACCCCGCCGCCTGTTCTTCAAGGTACAACTTGCACTCTATGGAGAAGTCCGCATGCTGCTGAGCAAGCGCAGCCTTATGCGATGCTTCAGCCTGGTCGATAGTGGACTTCAACACGGTGATTTCGGCTTCGTAAGCCGCCTTGGTGGCCTCGGCATCCATTCGCTGCCTCCTGATCACTGAGGCCTGGTCCCTGAACCGATCCCACAGCCCGTCGATTTCTGCCTGAGCGGTATCCAGTGCCTCTTGCAACTCGAAGGGGTCAGCAGCGTTCGCCTGCGCGACTTCGAGCTGAGCCTGGACTGCAGCTAATTCCTCAGCATGGACACGTCGTGCCTCCGCTAACTGAGTGCGGGTCTCCGCTAACCGAGTGCGGGTCTCCCTCAAGTCCTGCCGAGCAGTCTGCAGGGAGGCCTCGAGTTGCGCCATCCTTCGAGCGCCCCTCTCGGCGACATGGCCGGCAATCGTAGCCACGCGACCGCTCATCTGACAAAAGTGGAAGAGGTGAACCAAAGAATCAGGAGTGGAAACTACTGCAGCAATCAAGCCTACAACGACTCGAAGACTTACCTCATGAAGGTCGCCGAGCTGGCTCCGCCAGCTGGAACTGTCCACCCCAGTATCCTCTTCCTCCACCTGACAAGCAGAGAGCCTAGGGGAGCGACGGTGAGAGGTAGCTTCGGTAACTCCGGGGGGAGAACTGGGAGGCGGCACGGCGACGCCCCCTGAAGCAGAGGAGGAAGGTGAAGCCATGAAGCATCGAACATCCTCACGTGCGAATAGTGGAGCAGATGGTGCAGCAGGGGGTGCAGCAGGTGGTACAACGGTAGGGGCAGCAGGGGGATCGCGGGGTGAAGCGCGCCCACGCGACCCCGCAGAGCCAGACGGCATGGGTTGCTTGCCCCGACCAAGAGAGGGAGAGAAACTGTAACTGGAAGACCTCTCGGAGTCTTCTATCTCCACGTAATGTCTACCCGTCGACGGCACGTCTTCTGACCAGTCGTTGGGGAGGAAACGAAGATCGTCGCAAGCAGCACGTCGCATAGCGGGAGCGAGAGGAGAGCGGCCTTCATCGTCGTCGCTAGAGGACTCATTTAGAAGGACGCGTCTCTTTGCCTTCCCTGCGGTTGCAGCTACTTTGCGTGCAGCTGGTTGCCTGCAACCGCCAACAGCCGCAGTCGACTTAGCGCGGCGCCTGAAGACCACGCAAAGTTTAGAGGCGGCAGTATTTGGGTTGAAGCGTCTGACGGAGCTAACGTACCTGTCAGGAAGCTCAGAAGAGCAAGCAGAGGGCTCTTCTTCCCTACCCGTCGCCGCAGGCTGTTTGCCCTTCTTTGGAGTGGTACTGTAAGACCTAACGACCGGTAGCTTCGGAAACAGCTTCCGCCAGTCGTCGTCGTTGTTCGTCACCCTCCTAATAAGTTGGTCCAACTCCTCCTCAACAGACCCAGGGCACTGAAGCTGCCTAGATGGGTAGAATTCCTCGACGGTCGCAGCGAGGAGGGAGACGGATCCAGGGATTTTGAAGCGACCCCTTCAGGGTCCTCCGACCACGATGGGGCACTCCCTCCAACCCCTTACCGAGTCAGCTAAGCCCCCGATGGGAGGGCGACTGCCCGCGCGTGCCTGCAGGCTAAAATAGGAAAAGACGCTGCCTGGCGTCATCTTGTAGTCCTTAATGAAATAATTCTTCAGGAGGTACGCGACGCAGAGCTGCTGCCCCGCCCGTTCTTCTATCGCTTCCATGCAACGAAGAATCCTCCAGCCGTTGCCGGCTATCTGGCCTGGAGACACTTTCATGTACTCCAGCAGGCGACCAGAAAAACTTGCAAGGGGAAGCCGCAGGCCGCAGCGTAGCTTGCCGAGCGTGACGACAGTACGGTCGCCGTCTGACGGGTCCAAAGGACCAGTAGCAAAGGAAAGTGAGATCGTATCCGGAATGCCGTAAGCCGCCCGGACCTCCTCCATCAGAGGGAACTTCTTCGTCACGGAGAACCAGGAGAAAGGCATCTTCGACGACGACTCTCGGCGTGTATCCAAACGCAACTCCTGCGAACACGCTACTCCTCCGCGTGTATCCAAAGGAAGCTACGTGCAGCGTGTTATCAACCCAAACGAATTCTCAGCCGCAGAGGAGAAATCTGAAGCAGAGGAAAGAAATGAACCTTTGGGGTCCTATTTATAGAGAAAGTTGGAGCTGTAGGGGTTGGTTCAGATTTCGAGAAAAATAGGCGGCGAGGTGGCGACGCCTGGTGACGCCATGTGGCGAAAAGCCGGGAAAAGCCCAAACAGTTACTTGGAGTCCCTACAGCACCGGAACTAAGCTGGCACGCAAACCGAGGCGGGCAAGCAAACCAAGACGGGCACACGCACGTCGACACGGGCGCGCAAACTGAGACGAGCACCCACGTCGACACGGGCGCGCAAATCGAGATGAGCACGCACGTCGTGGTGGGCGCGCAAACCGAGGTGGGTACGCAAATCGAGGCGGGCGCGCAAGCTGAGACTTGCACGAGAATTGAGGCTGACACGCAAATCGAGACAAAGTAATCCTGACCGGGCGGGACTAAAGACCGTCCGGTCAGGAAGGGGTATTGTGTGTACCCTTCAGGTGGGCCGCGCAATAAGTGGCAAAGAAGGGGAGGAGTCGGCATGTCGTCAGAGAGGAGCAGCAGCCCCCCCTCCTTGGGCTCGGTCGGCCGGTCATCAAAAAGGGGGGGGACAACAGCCCCCCCCCTCTTCTTGGGTTCGGTCGGTCGGTCATCAAAAGGGGGGGACAACAGCCCCCCCCTCTTCTTGGGTTCGATCGGCCGGTCATCAAAAAGGGGGGGACAACAGCCCCCCCTCTCTTCTTGGGTTCGGTTGGCCGGTCACCAGAGGGGGGCAGCAGCCCCCCCCCTATTGTTTCGGTCGGCATGTCACCAGAGGGGGCCAGCAACCCCCCCCCCCCCATTACTTCGGTCGGCATGTCACCAGAGGGGGCCAGCAGCCCCCCCTCTCTCTCTCTCTCGTTAGGACGTGCAACGAGCCAAGGTGTGAAGCAGCAGTCGAACCCGGAGATCTCGGAGTGCTGACTACGCTCCGAGATTTCCGGCCCAAGGTGATCAGGCGTCAATCGCGCGCCACGTCCTCACTACAGCGGCGGTTGAGCTCATTGCGGGGACACGTCACCCACCCGTTTTTCGCGGAGCGTCGTAACCGTCACCCCGCCACTATAAAAAGGGACCTACCCCTTCAAGGAAGAGAGGAAGAATTCTAGAGGAGACGCTGCCCGTTTCGTCCCGGAATTTGCGGAGTTGCGGAGGTCGGTCGGTCGGTAGCCAGAGACTGTCTGCGGAGGTCGGTCGGTAGTCAGATACTGTCTGCAGCTACCAGTAGTCAGATACTGTCTGCAGCGACCGGTAGTCAGACGCTGTTTGCAGAGGTCGATAATTCGGGAGACCGGTCCTCAGGGTGTAATTGGGGTAAGGTGAGAGAATTGTAACCGTCGCAAGTATTATAGTGCATTCTCGCCCCACCCGTGGTTTTTTCCCCTTCGACGTTGCGAAGGGATTTTTCCACGTAATTCCCAGTCTTCATCTTGTTTTTGGCTTGTTGGATTGTGCTTGCCACCCGAACAGCCCGGTTCGACTAAGAACCCCCCACAGCATCCCTTCAGCGTCACCTCCAGAGTCAGTTTGAGATGAAAGATCTGGGCTCTCTTCGCTACTTTCTGGGCCTCGAGATTGCCCGGTCAGCTCGTGGTCTGTTGGTCTCCCAGCAAAAGTACATCTCAGACATCTTTGTTGATGCTGCTCTTACTGACTCTCGTACTGCTGACACACCCATGGAACTCAATTTGAAGCTTCTAGCTACAGATGGTGAGCCGCTCCAGGATGTCTCCCGCTACCAGAGGCTGGTTGAGATGCTCGTCTACCTCACTATGACCCGGCCAGACATTGCCCATGCTGTTGGCATTGTCCATCAGTTTGTTCAGGCTCCACGTTCAGTTCACTATGCAGCTGTCCTTCGGATTATCCGCTACCTCCGAGGCACCGTCACCCGTTCACTACTGTTTCCCTCCACCTCTCCGTTGGTGCTGCGTGCCTACTCCGATGCAGATTGGGCAGGAGATATAGCCACTCGCCGCTCTACTACAGGATACTATGTGTTTCTTGGTGATTCACTTATTTCGTGGCGCAGCAAGAAACAGGAGTCTGTTGATCGCTCCAGCACCGAAGCCGAATACAGGGCTATGTCTTCCACCACCGCAGAGATTGTCTAGCTTCGCCGCCTTCTGCTTGACTTGGGAGTTGTGATATCCGGGCCCACGCATCTTTTCTGTGACAACCGGAGTGCTATTCAGATTGCTAGCAACCCGGTCTTCCACGAGCGAACAAAACATATTGAGGTTGATTGTCATTATGTTCGCCAGGAGTTTCTCGACCACACCATCTCCTTGCCATTCATTCCATCATCGGAGCAGACTGCTGATTTTCTGACGAAGCCCCTTATGATTGCTCGTTTCCGGCACTTTATCGGCAAACTCTCGGTTCATGATCCACCGTGAGTTTGAGGGGGAGTGTTAATGTATAGAGATGGGTCGGGTTACATGTACAGTCGGGTCGGGTTGTATGGTCATACATGTACATATATATTGGGCTTGAGTCCCTCAATAGAGAGCATTCTATTCCTCTCCAAAGCCTAGCCGTCATCTCCTAACAAAAATCATTCTATGCTCTTTAACATCATCAGTCCAAAACAACTTAACGCATAACGGTAGCCGCACCTAGCCACCCAACCCCCTCCCCCCACACCCCATCCCTACCAAGGTTGAGTGAGGAACAAGTTATCATATAAGAAAGATTGAATTTATTTCTTATATTGGGATAGTAGAAGATGGAACATGGAGGGCCTCGGAGTCCATAATTTGCATCGATTCCGGCTTGATGTTATGGTCAAGCAGCTTTTTGATATGCTCAATAATATTTCTAGCCTTTGGAGGGCTTTCTGTTTTGACAAGTATGGGTTTTTTGTTCCCTTATGGGATTGACCTCAGCCCAAGCATTCTTCTTCCCGGATTTGCAGGTCTTAAGGAGGTCTGGCGTCAAGCTTCTTTTAATCATTGGCATGTTGCTTTGGCTAATCTCATATTATTTGCCTATTTACCTCTCATCTATAATTTTGAGCTAGTTGCATGTTTGGCTCTATCTCGGAGGTAATGTTTGTGGATGGTCGTTGGAATGAGGCCCTTATTCATGCTCTTTTTCCATCCTTTTGATGTGGAGTTATTCTATCCACTTCTATCTTATCTACGCCGTTGTTATATTATTTAATTTGGGTTTCCACTAGTAAATCTACAATTTCACGAAGGTTCTATGGAAAGTCGATGCTTCCCCTCATGCACAAAGCTTTAGTTGAAACTTTATCATGAAAAAAATCCCCACTAAGGAACTTATTAGATTTCATCTATTGTTGCTGATTTGCCTACAATACCAACATTACTTGAGCCTGTGAGTTTGATAAACAACAGTTTGAGTCTGTGATGACTTTCATTCATCCTTGTGATAATTTGGGACTTCTAAATTGATTATCGGCATTCCTATCCTAGTGGAAGTCCATACTTACAAACAATCACTTGAATCTTGCATTGCTTGCCGCAATTAGGCCTATGATACTCCACATTTGTTGATCGTTAGCACTCTGAATAACTTAAGTTAATTCCAAATACCTATACTTTAAATTTCTAGTTGTTAATTTGCTCTCATCTCTTCTGCATCATATGCAAGACATACTTGTATTGATACTGCATCAATGCGAAGCACATATGGTTTTGTACATGTGGTATAATGGTATTATCTAAGTCGAAGCCAACTACAAAATTTAAGGGAAAGACGCAAAGACGTGAATGAAAACTGATGCATAAAAATCAGGTTTGTTGTACCTTATAGCCGAATGAAACACAATCACTTGTTCCATTGCCCATATTCTGACTTTGATTACTCATTACCACCTGTCTCTGAGAGACTCCTGCAACTATTTGTGGGGTATGATCAGTTTCATTTTGCTCACCAATCTCTCCACTGTGTGTAACATGAGGATCCTGCGTGCTATTTTGAAGGCAAGGGCCAAAAGAATCATCAGTTTGTGTTTTCTGTGAATCATCAACAAATTTCTCTGTAAGATTCAATGAAAAAGAGGTAAGAGAATTTGCATCTTTGCCTCGCAATTTTTCATTCTGATCCTCGCAAGCCTCTGACTCAGTGGAGTCATCGAATACTAACAGATCATCAGTGTCATCAGAAATTAAATTCTCCCAGTCACACCCTGGCACTTCTTCCTTAATTTGCTCAGTCAGATGGTGTTCCTGCACAGCCTCAGCTGCAAACAAACGTTTTCTTTTGTCCAGACCATCTTGAACAAACTGAATTACTTCTACATGTGTGCAACCTATATCCAGTTTGGGATCCAGTTTGGCTCCAAAGCAACGTCTAACACTATGGTTCGGCCTACCACAGTCATACTGCGCTGAGTGGGGTAGATTACAAGGTAAAGTTGAACATTCATCAGGACGGTCGACGTTAAATGAGCATTTTGTATTGCAATTTTCTTGTGCAACCACAATGCAGCTGGACAGTTTGACAGCATTTGAAACACCTGCGCATAAGTTGCTTTCATCCCCATTCTCCAAAGAGTTCTCTTGCTTTGCTGAGTCTGAATACGGATGCCTGATAGTGCGAAAGATAGAGAAGTACATAATCAAGATTATCATTTAAAACTAGCACCAGCAAGTTATAGAAAAGATGCATAAGGATTTGTGGTTACCTTGTCAAAAATCTAGATTCCTTTTGAAGATTGACATGTGGAGAAGAAAAGACAGAAGAAATAGATGTGAAACCGGGCGAAGTATACGCTTGTACACTATGCAGTGATTTAACAGGCTGGATAGGAGACAAGCTATTGATGAAGCTGAAGAGTGGAGAATCCTGTAATGAATAACAAAACGTTAATAAGCCATCCCTTTTATACCAACTGTATACCCATCAACTCTTGGGGCCATAGCATGAGCCATAGATGAGATTAATCTTTTCATATGCAGCTGAATGAAAGAAAGACTGAAGATGGGGCAAGAGTGGGCTTCTCTGAACCGTGGAGCGGCGATTCTAACCCCTCCTGAACCTGGTGGACCAGGGTCAGGAAATCCAGCGACCGCAGCAGTGAATGAACACCAAGAGGGTGCCTCCTACCTTGACGCCGTCCGCCAATCAGGTCAATCATCTTCTACTATTTCCAAGGATTCCTTGATCGTCTTCGACTCTTACAAATAGTCAACTTGGAAATTATTGCTTTTCAGTGCTTCAGCATGAAGACCTTTCTAATGGGAAAGGTATGGAGGCTGAGGATTCGGCTGCTCCCACGTGCACTACTCGAGACCCCTCCGACTCTTCACCTTTTACTTTACCACCTCATAGTCATGATGTTGATAAGTGATAATTCCCAGCCTACTCTGATGTTTGATGCTTCAATGAAGGTGGACATGGAATTACACAATACACCTCTGTTGTCGTCTTTGGCGATGGATGGGGCCCCTCCTGGCTTTCCTGTTCCAAAGTTACATGATAACCACCCCCATGCTTTGGCAGTCTCCCAAACCTCACATCTTCCTTCTCCATCAACCAGAGGCTAATGTCACTCCGGAGTTGAAGTCAGGGGATTCAGAGGACGAAGATAATAAGGGGAGATTCGGGGGAAGTAATCCTCATTACTACTAGACGTTCCATAACTTTTGGCATATTTGGCCGGAATCCGGATTGTCGTGGGTTGTGTTGGATAGCTGGAAACCGGGTTGTGACAAGGTGACAAACCTCATTTACAATGGAATAAGTCTACAGTGGGTAATATTCATCAACTTGCTAATCACTTGATGGATTCCATCTCTCAGCAAGAAGAAGTGGAAAGTTGAATTGCATATCCTCCCGACATGATCTGTTTTTGCATGTTGGGAGAACATGCATCATACAAGTGAGTCAGAAGAAGTGCAAAGTTAAACCACAAGAAGATGTAAATGAGAAGGTGGAGGATAGCAAAACATGGAACCTGCACTGGATCAAATGGCTACATCCAAAATCCGGATCAATGTTCCAAAAAACCAAAATTTAGTGTGTGAAATAAAGGTCGATTTCTTGTCGATTTTGGTCGGTGAAAAAAGGGGATTTTGCTGGATTTCGGTCAAATATTGGAGGGAATTTTGGCTTTTTTAAGGAAAAAATCAATGGAAATGTCAGATTTTTTATCATATTTCATTCGATTCCGGCCAAATGCTAGTCAAACATCGGTGTTCTAAATTAAAAAAATAACTGGTGGAAAAATATGGAAATTTTCACTAGTAAAGATGGAATCTTTCACTGAAAAAGATGGGATTTGTCAGTGAAAATATCCGGAAAAAAAAAAAGAAAACGAATGTTGGATTCCGGCGGATATTTCGTGGTGTCGGATCAAAAATTGGTACTATAGAAATTTCAAACGATTTTTATGTCGGAACCTAAAAATATACATATTTTGGTCATTTTGTAGGAAATTTGTCAGCATTTGACTCCATGCTGTTGAGAATAGTTCCACATCGGTAAAGGGGTAGGAGTTCCACATCTTCATATATTGTTGCCCCCTTCCTCTCGTCACCAGTTTTGAGGGGGCATGGGAATCATAACATGGTATTAGAGCTAGGCCCCACCCCGTCTCCCTTCCATGTGGTCTCATCGCACCCTCTTTCTCCCTCCGATCAAGATCTTATCCCTCCCTCCGATCGAGAGGCGTTCTACGTGAGGGCTAGGCCCCACCCCGTCTCCCTTCCATGTGGTCCCGTCGCACCGATCGAGAGGCGCTCTACGTGCGGGCGAGTGTTGAGAATAATCCCACATCGGTAAAGGGTGGGAGTTCTACGTCTATATATATTGTTGCCCCCTCCCTCTCATCACCGGTTTTGAGAGAGCATGGGAATCGTAACACATGCTATCAACAAACAAAAGAAATATCTTCCACTGTGAGTTCTCAATGGAATCCTACTTGATATCAATGTTCTATCTTGAATTGATAAGCAAGAAGTGTCCATCTCCTCACCAATTGTCAGTTATAAAACCAAGACAGACTAAAATCATGCAATACCGATAAGCCTAAAATCATGCAGTACTGGGAAGTTCCACAAAGAATGCAGCAACACCTGAACCTATGCAATATGTATCTCCAAACAAAAAATGGGAAGAAATGCCCACATATGTCATACAAATCCTAAGTTCCTAAATCGGAGACCGGGAGACGTGAATAAGAAAAAATGGAAACATAAAATCGACCAAATTAACAATTTTGAGCAGCAGCATTACATTGCCGAAACGAAGAAAGGGATATATCAAACACCCAAGAGATAAGCAAAGATCGAACCACAAAATCCACCAAACTAACAACTTTGAGCAGCAGCAGTACAATGCCGAAAAAGGGACGGAATGTATTAAAAACCCAACTTTCAACCTTGTTAGTTCCAAATACAAACCCTACTACCAGAAAGGCCCCAAGGAATAACACTCACAAGTTTTTAAATGCCGATTTTGATGTTGATTTTGGTTGGTAGAAAAATGGAAATTTGTCGGGATATCGGTCATATGTCGGTGGAAATTTTGTATCTTTAAGGACTTATTTCGGTGGAAATTTGTGGAATTTCGTTCATATTTCGGTTGGCTTCGACTAAATGTCAGTCAAACATTGGTTTAATATGAAAAAAGTAAGAAATTGTGGAAAAATATAGAAATTTAGGGGGAAAAAAAGAGGATATTTCGATCGTTTGCACTCACATTTTTGCATTAGAAACTACAAATTCTATAAAATCCGTAGAGCCTACGCCAAAACCCACACGCGCCACAAACTTGCACCCAGTGATGGAAATTCACCGACAAAAAAAAAGGCTAAATGGTGAGAAAAAGAGGGGGGAGGAGAGGAGATCCCGGGTTTCCATTCAATGGCCATCGAATCACCTCGAAGTTAGAGAGCGGCGCCCCGGCGTTCTGGCTCCTCTCCGGCGTGTCCATGGCCTCGGAACGCCCCAGAGCTCTCCCACATCCTCTCTCTCTCTCTCTCTCTCTCTCTCTCTCTCTCTCTCTCTCTCTCTCTCTCTCTCTCTCTCTCTCTCTCGGTCCACTGCTTCTCTCTCTCTCTAGGTCCACTGCTGGATTTGAAGAAGGGTGGCCGATGGGCGGGAAGCGATTTCTTTTCTACTGTTCTCATCATCCCCTTCCCCACCGGTGCTTTTGTTTCTTTACATCGACTCATCGGTTAATAAAATGAAGGGTAAATTACACTTTGACTCAATATAGTTTAAAAAATACATTTTGCCCCCTCCCCCCGCCCCCCCCTCATTTCAGTTCTGAATCTTCTGATCAAATAAAAATCGAATACTTAAAATAATCACCCAAAACACGGAGTCATCATGGTTTGGGGTCAGCTATTAACATATGTTCCCACTCATTTGATCACCTGACCCTTATGATGGAGTCCCCTGGGGTTCTTCCGGAGGCCTGTAGATCTCAACAAGCCAAAATCGTCAACTGAGACGGAATTAGCCACGATAATACTGTGGTTTGGAACGACTAAGTTAAGGGCTTTATGATAAAAATTACCAAATAAGGAAATTAAGTAATTAAGTCATTTTACTAACATTTCAACTTTAGGGTGTGATTTGGAAAAAAAATAAGCTAAGGGGGGTGAAGTGTTTTTTAGCTAAGCTCAGGGGGCAAAGTATAATTTACTCAAAAAATGAAAAGATAGAGAGTATAAAGCGTTCACATGGCAGGTGTGATAAAAAAAGAGGAAAAGGAGAAAGACAGCCTCTCATGCCTCCAAAGCGGTTGGTAAACGGAGTTCAATGCATTTTTTTTGTTATTTACTTGTCCCGATTGACTGATAAAGTCAGCCCACGTAGCCACGTAGGACTGCAACTTGGGAATGATGAACTCGATCCAACCCGAGCCCAACTCGAGTTTGGATCAGGCTGGGCTTATAAATTAAAAGAACGGGTTGGAAAAGTTAAACCCGAACTGAATTCGGGTTGGGTTAGAGCAGAGGAGTCGCGCAACCGGAGTTCGTAACCTATACCTTAGCCAAGGGATGCCGAACAATCTTTTGGTTGCTCCTTGTTGTCCTCTACCCAAGAGCATTTTTGCTGCCCGGATGATGTGCAGCACTCTTACAGCCCGATTGGGTTGTGCCATGTCGACCATTAAAAAGAATATAACAGATAAATTTTATTGGAAAGATTTAAAATAGTCATTCCGAACTATGGAATTATTATAGTTCAGGATCCAGCTAACGACACTTGTCCCCTCACGTTCGATTACCCGTTCCTTATGATGGGAGCTCCCTAGGATTCTCTCGGTAGCCTGTAGATCTCAATAATCTGGAACCGTTCAATGGATCGGAATAACAAGTGTCGATGGCCGGACACCGAACCATGGTGATACCGTGGTTCAAGACGACTATGTTAAGGGCTTTAAATTTTATTGGGTTAATGTGTGAGAGGTCCCTAACAACAGATACATCCTATGAACAGGATATCTTAAAATTTCATTTAGCCTAAGATCCCTGTCTTTTTTGATAAATCTGAAACTACCCTCTAGTTTCTTCTCCCATCTGTCCCTAGCAGCTCCAGCGGTGACGGCTAGAGCAGAGGCGGTGGGGGTAGCGGCCAACACTCCGACGACAGTGGCGAGCAGCTCCGGCGACGGTGGTGTTTGGTTCGAGGTTTGGTTGAGGACCCTAAGTCTAGGGTTCATCCCATAGCCTGTAGATCTTAGGGTTAGGGTTAGGTTAGGTTCGGCGGCGAGTAGCTCCAATGGCGACATTCGGTGTTTGGTTTGATGGCGATGAGCAACTCCGGTTCGGGTTCACTAATTCAGTGGCATGGAAAAAGAAAATTTGAATTACTGTGAAGGACATTTTCATCCACAGCATTTCAAAGTCCTTAGGCTAAACCGATCTCTTTATTAGGGATAGCTCACTAAGTCCCCCAATTTTTTTTTCACCCCAAAAATGATGAACATATCCCATTTTTTTTCTTCTATTTTTGTGTGGGGTATGACTAGTATGTCCCCGACTCTCCAACACATCCCATCCTCTTTTAACCTCCATACCCCATCTCCTTCATCAGTTATGGCATAGCCTCGCTGGCCGTTGCCTCCACCGCCCACTTCCGATGCCACTGCCTCTTCTCTTCCTATCCCCTCCTCCTTCCCCACCACCTCTCCTCCTCCAGGGGGAGGAGGATAAGGGGGGAAGGGGAGGCACCGACGTCGGAGATTGGTGCTAGAGGCGTTGATGTCAAAGATGATGCCGGAGGGGCTGGCGTCGGAGGCTTCGAGTTACAGGGGTATGCCGTGACAGACGTGCAAGCATGGAGGTAACGGGGTATGGAGGTTCAAATGGGATGAGGTATGGAGGGGGAAAAGGATGTGGTGTGCTGGAAAGAAAGAATGGGGTATAGGATAAGGTAGTGGGGGGATTATTGTCATTAAAAATTGGGTAATGGTTGTCCATTGGAAGCGGGGTATGTTTATCATTTTTTATTGTGAACAAAATTTCTGTATAATGAGGCTTACTTGATAACAGATGTACGCTACACTTGGGTTGTCCTGCTATGCCCTTTTATTGATTGACATGGCACAACCCAATTGGGCCATAAAGCAAGTGCAGCAAACCATTTGGGTAGCAAAAATTAGGGATGCAACTTGGGCAGCCCAACCCAATTCCAACTCGAATTTGGGTAGGATTGGTTTGGGATTTTACTTATATGTTGGTTAGGCTTGGGTTGGAAAATCCCAACCTGACCTCAATTCGAGTTGTACTTGGGTAGAGGTTTTGGATAACCCGACCATTTAGTAAATAAATATTTAATATATCTTGTTGGGTTAGCCGCTTGCGGCATGAGGATGACCCGGTACAAACCCACTTGGGCTTTGGGTTTAAAATTTATGGGGCCTTAACTAAAGTTGTACCTGTTGGTGATATGGTTAAGGGATGAGTCCTAGCCCTTAGATCAATACAGTAAATGGTTGGATTGATTCCAGATATTAGGATTTTGAGATGATGTACTGGTTTAGTTATAAATAAGATGTACCCCATCTATTAGGTATATCTTCTAATCTCTTGATGATCAATTACTAAACCAGAAATACCTCTCCCTCTCATCCCTTCTCTTTCGATCTTGCGACGGCTTCGACGTGAGGAGAACGACGAGGATTTCTACCACGTGGGAGATGCATCGCATTGAGGAATCATCTACCTACGGTTCGTCACCCGGCGCGTTATGGCTGGAGATACATCTCTTCGCTTCCGCTATGAGTAGATTCAATTTTCTTGTCGGATTTCATTTGGTTTGATTAGATCTCCGTGTGGAGATTTCTTACACTGGTATCAAAGAAATTGTTTGCTCGATCTTTTTCTCCAGATTTCGAATCGTTGTCGGGCTCGATGGTATGCCTCGCAGCACATCCCGAATATGAAGGTCTCCTGTGCATGCTGAGCTTGTGTGTGGTGTGCGCGCATGGTGCCACACGTGTCGGCGGTATCGCATGACGTGTTGGCAATGTGGAGGTCGTGGTGGCCTCTGCGTCGTTGTGTGTCCGTGAGGTGCCGTGCATGAGTACGGCGTGTAGCAGTAGGTCATTCAGTGAGAGGGTACAGGATGAGATCGGCGGCTTAAAGTTTTGGCATGCATTATCCATATGGTTTTTGACCCTAGGTAGTCATATTACTTAAATGCTCTCATTTACTTTTTTGGATATATCAATATCCATTTACAACTGATTTGGTTTTTGACCCTAGGTAGCCATATTACTTAACTGAAGTAGTGATCTTGCTTGTTCTTGATCATCATGACAGTAAAGATAATCATCGATCTGACTCAGAATTGGATAAAGTGTCCAGTGTTAATTTTGATGAGTGACTCCTATAAGGTGCATCATGGGATGCACATGGTTACATAAAGTTATTGTGATGGTCGTATTCTAATTATATGATAATTTGTCTATTGCCCGGTCCCAAAGGGAGGCAGTTGTCAGCATCATATATTTAGGATAGGGTGGAGTGTTGTATAGTGAAACAGAAACAATTCTAATGCCCACATGTAAAGGGATTGTCGGTCCATTTCACCGTACAACACTCTGGCCTTCTTAAAAACCTTTTAGTTTCTAAAGAATATAGTGAAATTCATGTAGCTTACGATCTTTGCCCAAAGGGAGGTCCGAATTCCCACTGACTAACTTTAACATGGGTTATTTGTCAGATACAATTTATTTTATCATATTAATATAAGATTTGTATGTTTCTTTTTCAACTATGTCCTTTATTAATGATCCTACCCAGCACTTTCCATTTTTCTCTAGTGATAATTATTTAGATTGGAAGGACAAGATACTCTTGGTCCTGGGATGTATAGATCTAGACTTAGCGCTCCGTGTGGAGAGCCACTCCTGCAATGGAGAAAAGTACGCCAACTGAGGTTGCATCATACAAGCGGTGGGAGCGAGCTAACTGCTTGAGTATGATGCTCATCCAGACCCATATCGATAAGAGCATCAAGGGTTCTATCCCCGAGTGCCAACTGGTCAAGAACTTTATGAAGCCTTAGCCAGGACCCTAATAGCCAAACTATCATCCATGAGGCTAACTGGAGATAAAAGTATATGAGAGCACATCATACAGATGTGTGATGTGGCGTCTCAGCTAAAAGATAGACATCAACGAGTTGTTTCTAGTGCACTTCATACTGAACTTCCTACCTGCTCAGTACAGACAATTCAAGATCTCCTACAACACTTATTCAACCAACTGGTCAATAAATGATATATTGGTTATGTGTATTCCAGATGAAGGGGAGAAAATAGAGGTGGCTCACCTCGTTTCTCATAAGGCAGAGCAGTCCAAGCCTCACAAGATAGTTCCCAAGAATAAGCAAGCCCAAGGAGTTCTAATAAAGAAATCTGATGGCACCCATAAAGAGGTAAAGTACTTATTCTGTAAGAAAAGATGACATCTCAAGAAGGACTGCACCAAGTACCAGAAGTGGCTCGCTAAGAGAGAGTCTTAAGGTAATCTAATGACCCTAGTGTGTTATGAATCAAATTTGGTTAATTCTCATAATGACTTTTAGTGGATTGACTTCGGATCTACAATCCACGTCTCTACCATCTTGCAGGGATTCCTCAATCTAAGGGAACCAACTAATGTTTTGGAATGTGGAGCATAATTTTTTGAGCTGCCTCTTAACAGTTAAGTAATAATATGCTTGATTCACTTCTAATGATCTATGCATTATGATGTTGTACAAAGTAATATTTTGCAACTTGGACTTGGTTCATATGAGATGTACAAACTAATATTATGCATTATGTTATTTTGGAATGTGGAACATAGTTTTGCGAGTTGCTTCTTAACAATAGAGTTGTAATATACTTAATTTATTCCTTTTGTGTGAATTTGTTTTGACATGCTAGTTGTTCATATGAAAAATTATACATAGTAATATTTTAAAAACCACTTAACAGTGGACAACTTACTTATCTTCCATGTTTGAGTACATCATGTCATAGACTACCCATTTGCAACTATTTACAATAAACAAATAAAACAGCCCTAACGAAAGGCTGTTGGACTTCTTTGCAGGCTATCCTGGGTGCGCAGTTTGAAACACCCTCTCAGCCAGCTTGGGCTCTTAGGCACCAACAGCCTTTCACCTGGTGGCCGGGTAAGGTCTATTTCTAACACATTCACCAAATCCATAACTTTGAGTTTAAAACACCATTTGAATATTTTGGACTAACATTATGAAACATCCTTTCTATCAGCTTGGACGCCCTAGGCTCCAATAGCCTTTCACCCAATTGCCGGGTAAGAACTGCTTACTTCTCTTTCCCTTTGGATGAATTATTCTCATATGTAGCCAAATGTTTCATAGTTGTGTGCCGGATTTCTTACGTAGTTCATGATGGTGAGCTGATTTCTTACTGAAATTTGTTTTTGTTGTTGGATGATGTCATATGGTGAGCCGATTGCTTGTTAGAGCAATTGCTACTTGTTAGAGCAATTCCACCACTTGAGTTTAAACCACCAAGTCCCTAATTTGTTTGAGGGCAGTTATAATACTATGTAGAACTATTATAAGAGAATCAAAACTTATAAGCTTCTCTTTGAGTGGAAAGGGACTTAGGAGCAACAAAATAAAACATTGCAAAAGAATTGGCTGCACTTGGGGTTAGGTTCTGAGCCTGCACCAAAGAGAGGAGCTACATAAGAATCATCATCAATAAACAATGATGCCACCACAAAAACCAATTAGATCTTGGATCCCTCACTACCACAAAATTGATGAGCACACCATGTATAAGAACACCCATTTGCAACTAATTGTACTAAATTGGATCATACAAAGCTTCCTTAAGCATTATACTTAAACATAGTCCTTACACCAAAGTCATTCGATATAATATTTATTTAAACATTACATGCAATAGTGATAATATTAAAAAAAACGTTCATAATTATCAACCAAATCTTAATGTCACGATGTATTGTTTGCAATATCGCTTATATCTTATCATCATGTCGGTGGTCTCAGGTGATTCCTCCTCCTTGGAAAAATGATTGTGTTTAGGTAAATATGCTTACTTTCGCACCATCCAAAATATAAACAACCCTGCATATGGATTAAATAATCAATAAAAATAAAAAATATAAATTACGATAAATATACCACACTATATGCAAATCTTACTGTGGGTGGTTAACATTTATAATGAAACCATCCATGGTTTTTTTTTTTTCAGATTCTAGTTTTCGTACCACCAAGTATCCCAGATAATAACTAGGATATAATTTAAATGACGACATTCTGTCAAGTCGAATTTAAATAAGTTATTACCATGCAATATGACAATTCATTTAAATTTGTAGAGGCAAAACAAATTTTACACGTACAATACAACCATGATAGTAGTTCAAATACTAATTTAGGCAGCCTCAATTGTATTAAAAAGTAGAAAAGGGGGGTCATGTACCGGTTCAAATACTAATTTAGGCAGCCTTAATTACATTAAAAAGGAGAAAAAGGGAGTCATATAGTGGTTCAAATAGCTCTTCCATAGGTGCAACTAAAGTTTGTAAAAATTCGTTGGAGGCTTAGATTTGGATCATTTGAGACAACTCAGTTCAAATCAAATCCTCATTGGAATACAACAGTCATGGTATGATATTGGCTGGTCTAAAAGATTCATGAGTGCAAATAGGTCAAAGAAAACCAACTAATTCATATCGAAATCAATTTCCTGTACGTGACGCCTTAGAGACAATACATTGGCATAAAGAGTTTGAGAAATACAATAATTCAAAAAAAAACCATTGTTTTCTCACGGCAACTGATTTCCTATAACAATTCCTTATATATAATGAAAAAAACCCCTAAAATTAAAAAAATTACCATAAAAAAACCAACCAAATATCTTTCTTGAAGACACAACAACAAATTTCCTTATCGCACCATTGTATACAGACCCTAAACTATTTTCTCCTTTAGGGAAGCAACAATTGATCTGAGAAAATGAAAAAAAAAGAGAAGGAAAACCCTAACTTTGCTCTATAGTAAATCCTAAGCCCTCGCTCTCCTCCTTTTTTCTTCCCCTCAAAATCCTAGATTTCTCGCGTCATGAATCCGAAATTTTCCCTACTAAAATCCCCCATGAATCGGTTAGCTCTGAAATTCTCCTTCTAGGTTAATCTCCATTGAAACAGAGAGAGAGAGAGAGAGAGAGAGAGAGAGCACAAAGAGAATGGTGTCTATCAATGTCGATCAGGAATTGCATATCTCTCAACAGGTTCTTTCATGGCATCAAAAGTTTTATTTTTTACTAAGTTTTTTAGCTGTTTTTTGTTCCCTTTATGAGTTGTTTCTATTGGCATTAAATTTCACTTGAAGGTTTCAGATTTTTCTTTGTTTTTCTTCCTTTTCTTCCCTTTGATCACATTTGTGCCCTTTGGGCATTAGGTTTTTGATGTTGTCATATATCTGATTCAAGTTTCTCAATAGGTTCTTTCATTGCATCAAAATTTTTATTGACATCAAAGATTTTAAGATCAGATCTTTAAGATCAGGTTCTTTCATTGCATCAAATTTTTTATTTCCGTCGTCTAAATTTGTTAATACTCCCGGGCACGGGCTTCGCTATATTTCTGAGATGTATTTATTTAATTATTTCGGCTGCCATCTATCTTAGTAGATTACTCGCTCACCCTATCTTAGGGAGAACAATGTTACTCATGCGAGCATACCCCAAAAAATGTGGACGTCTACGTCGAATGTATGCTTCCTCGTTGAGCATGGGCGTCTGCACAGAATGTTGCCATCCTCGAAATATTATCACGTCCCTAAAAAATATTATCATTATTTTTAAATTATTATTTTCACCCTTAAAATATTGACTCCTCCCATAAAGTTTTGTCACGCCTTCGATTTTTTTTTTATGGCCCTTGAAATCTTTTACGT